>OX235279.1:60579958-61177542 GCA_944472155.2 Trichobilharzia szidati | reverse complement strand
AAATTTTAATCCACTCATTGTATTTACCTCTTTCGTATCGCATTTATTCCCATTGTTCTTCCCTTTCACTTGTTTTTTGAGGGGGAAACATAAAATGGAGCACGTTTCACCAAGTAGCCTGCGAAAGGGAAATTTGAAACTAATGTAGATATAAAGTCATGTCATTGGATTTATACTGATACGTGTTAACCAGCGACTCGGTTTTTGTGTTGTCACATGTATCGTAGGGCTATATGCCTTCGTCCTCTCAGACGCCTATGTATAGGAATAACATCCGAGTGAGCAGTTGAATACTGCTACGCGTTGAAGCACTGGCAAACATAAAAGTTCTAGCTACATCATCTGTTTGCTCTTCCTGTACTCACTCGGCCAGTACATTCAATCTGTTTCCTTCCTTCTCTTTCAATATCTTGGGCTGTAGAATGTTGTAAAATCACTAAACAATTGTCAAGTGAAACGACAATTGCAGCAGCATCACCACTCAAGTACAGATCAAAATTTCGTCACTGTTACATTGGACACTGAGCAAGACTACTATACACAAAAACACAAAAAGGCACTTTTTAACACGGAGATCATTTACCGCGCGATGTGTTTGAGAAGCAACTATTTTCGGCTATCCCGTAAAGAACGAAACTCTCCAAATGGAGTGGGACGAAACGATCTCTCACGAATCAATTTTGCGCGCGCTCCTTGAAGTCGTCGTCGTGTTTTTCCTCCTCACGTTACAATACCTCTTTTGTGAATTTTCCGCTTGGGAAACCTGATCTCCCTAGCCAGATAATCAAATTTAAGCATTACATACTTGCTGAGTGTCTGTGTGGTAGGTCCAGTTGTCTCGAACTACCTACAAAACTTCAGGTGCTTCTTTTGTAGGAGCGTCTTCCTCACTCGTTCAGATAAACAAGTCTTGTTGGCCTACCACGTGATTGCTTTGAAGCCAATCATCCAGAAAGTACTAGGTAAAGTCGAAAACCTTTTCTTTTCCTTGTGTTGTACTTTTTCAGTCTTATATTTGTTCATGCCGGTGGATACTGTTGCACTCCTACTCTTATATAGCATAAGTTTTGATGATAGTTAATATGGCTGTCAAAAGTAGCCTTAGAAAAGGCAGTAAAACACCTTACTGTGTTGTCATAAGGGCTTCAACCCGAGAAGGCGAAACCCCAGGGATATCAACTCCATGTCGCTTAATGATCCTAAAGATTCGTGTAGGTCTCTTCTGTCCTGATACTACACCTGCATTGCCACAGTCTTGTACTGAAACGGCACAGGCAATACCAGGGGGACAGGATATTACACATGCATCAACTGAAAGCCAGTGTGTTAATCACAGCAAACCTGAAAGGAAAGGCTCAAGACGTCATAAGACATCGAAGGCGTCATCAAGTAAGGGAGACGAATGCCAGGCGTGCAGTATCATATTTTCTAAAGCTGGCTCAGCGTTTGAATGCAATTTTTGCAAACGGTGGGTGCACTGCCATTGTAACAAAGAGGTGCCGAAGGCATACTACAAGTTTATAAGTAATAACCCGTGCCCGTGGTTTTGGTACATCTGCCCACTTTGTCGCCCTGGCATAGTCCCACAGAGCGTGTCTGCGGATAGCAGAAACAACAAATCGCTCTTGCGTCCCAACAAAGTCTTATGCAGCTACCCACCTGCTGACACCACACTGCCAAAACTTGGCTCAGACACTCCAGTCCTACTGACTGAAAATGCCAATTTTCATAAGGTGAAGATTCAAAAGGTTGGACACACAAAATCAAGGGAAGAGAGAATTAGAAAAGTACCACTTGCATCCGCAAGCAAGTTCGGCAACGCAACAAAGGCTGGCCAAAACCTGATGAAGCCTAAAGTTGCTGATGCTGCAAAGGAATACAAGAAGCCAAAGGCCGAACCTAAGTCTGTGGTTAATCGGTCTAATTCTCTTATCCTCTATAACGTACCTGTGAGCAAGGACAGCTTACTTGAACAGCGGGCCCTGTTTGATCAGGAACAGTGGTCAAACCTGTGCAACAAATTATGTCTGAACATTAGTTCAGTGAAATTGTGCAGGGGTGTCCACACGCCTCACGGTAAGCCGCCCCCATTAAGGGTTACACTGGACTCTGCCGAAGAGGCCGAAAAGGTACTACTGACGGCTCAGGTACTAGCCATCGACAGAAGTTCAAGCATAAGGGTGAGACAAGACAGATCATGGGCTATCAGACAAATGGCGGAAAGTCACCAGAATTGATGACTTCTATCTCTTCGGTCGTACACGGTATCTCGGAGCGGGAAACGGGCGCTGCTTGTGAAAAACACATGCATGACGTACAGCAGTGGAGATGGCTGTCGTCTGAGATGGCCCTGGGCGCTTCTGGAGCCATCTCCATTTCCCGACTACCTCGCCCCGCTCATCTCACACTGATTAGCTTTCCGAAGCTGCTAAGTGTCACATTCAACTCCCCAGAGCAGTTGGCCATAGCAATTCAACGGTGGTATGAGATCAAGGGGAAAATGGGAGGACACATCCGACGCTGCGAAAGCAGACCCCGAACCATAAGGAGTCAGCATACTGAGGCTTTAATACGTCCCAAAGCTTCAGTGACACTAGAGCGATGCAGTTCTGAGAATAACAGTCTGTGCCAACCAAGTGTCCTGCCTAAATCCATGGAAAAAACCACAACCGGCCGGTTCCATTGGAATCGGTCGACTAGTCCCAACATTAAGTCCCCTACTAGCAGACAGCTTCACGTCAACTACCCCACAACACGCTGAGGTTGTGAGACTCACTGTCAGCTGCCTATATAGCAATGTGAGGGGGCTGAGAGGAAAAATAGGTGAACTCCGAAATCTCCAAGCACACCTACCACTGAAAGTGGTCGTTCTCACTGAAACGTGGCTAACCCCCACTATCGCCGATAACGAAATCAGTAAAGGTGATATGGTTCTGCTCAGGAGAGACAGGGATAATATGGAAGGAGGGGGAGTTGCTATATACTTTGACAGGTAACTTAAATGTGTGCGTGCAACGGACCCACCACTTTTTGAACTCCATTTCACCGTAGGCCACACCAAGCATTTACTGGGTGGCATCTACTGATCTCCCACCTGTGGGGCAGGGCACAATCAGCTACTGCTCAGCACTATCACAAGGATACGAGAATTGGGCTATGACCGAATCACCATTGCTGGAGATTTGAATACCCCATCACTGAACCTTGGCTCGGGGTATGCTAAGGGAAAATTCGGCCGAAATCTTCTGCAAACTATTCGAAACAGGGGACTGACTGAGGACGTTGGAGACGACACTAGGTGGGGCCCTAGTGGAAAGTCACCAAAACTGGACTACATTCTAACTAGTGACCAACTACTCGTCGAAAAGGTCCAGATCATGACTCCTCTAGGAAGTAGTGGCTATGCAGTCATAGGTTTCGATCTCGTTCTCCGTGAGCAATCATATCTGTGTTACAGCAAGGCTGACTATGCTAAAATGCGGAGGCTCTTGTCCGACGCAGACTGTCCCTAAGCGTGGGATGAGCTCTCTTTGGATGAACACTGTGAAGTGGTAGAAAAGATTATTCATACAGTAATCTCGGATACCGTCACTTTAGTCACAACACAGCCCAAAAGAAAGTCATCATGGTTAAAGAGAGGCACGCAGCGTATTCTGCAAGCAAAGCGGAAGGCTTGGTTTACGTGGCGCGTATCTAAGAGTCAGATCGACCACGACGCATACCTGGAACTCAGGATCCGGCGCTGACGCAAATGGCGCAAATTGATAATTCTAGAATTGACCCCATTTGATGCAGTAAAACAATTTAACATTACCTTATCTAATTTTCGTATCAAAGATCAAATTTCTTTCCTATTATAAAACTACGATAAGTCTGCTGACAAAAATGGAATAAATACATTATTGACTCAAAATAATACATCAATAAACTTTATTTCACGGATGCTGTTCACAACAAAGTTTTATAGAATTGACTTCAAGCTTTATTTTTCCCAGATATTTGTATCACATTCATCTGAAGTCTGGGTTTTTCGTTAATGCGAAGACAATATTTCTATATCTCTTTATGTGTTACACAGACAAACTATTTTGCAGACTGTTCTGACTGACTCTAATGTTAGATTGAACAAACAAACTGTAATTTATATAATAACTTATCCATGCCTGTACAATTGGTATGTTCCTGCATAAACAGGAATAAATATATATATAACTCCTTGCAAACCCGAAAAACTTGTATCGATTCATGTCGAAAAGAAAATCAACCAGGGACATGCGCCTTAGTGGACCAAAACGGTCAATATCCCACTAGTCTGGAGGTAGCTGAAACATCCAGTTTAGCCTTCGCCAAACAGCTAAACAGCAATGTGGGTATTACCGTTACGGACCAAAATGGTGGCACCACTATTGCACAGGAGGAAGACCTAATGGCTACTCCCCAAATAAACCCTCCAATAGTACTAAGTAGGCTACAGTGACTCACACCTGTGAAGTTTCCAGGTTGTGACGAAATCAGGCCATCTGTTCTGAAACAGTGCGCCGAAGCTCACTTTAGGCCCTTATGCGACTTGTTCCAACACTCCATGGAATCGGGGAAACTGCCAAGGGAATGGAAAAGAAGCATCCTTTCTCAGTTCTTCAAGGGTGGGGATAGACAAAATCCCACTAGTTATAGACCAGTAGCTCGACTCCCAGTGGTATCAAAAGTACTGGAAAGTAATATTGACGATCATATCAGGGAATATCTCGATAGGTCTAATATACTACATGAAGCCCAACACGGTTTCAGGAAAGGGAGATCCTGCGTTACTAACTTACTATCAGCTTGGGACGATTGGACATCATGCTGGGATATGAATGTTCCAATCCATATGGTCTTCCTAGACTTTGAGAAGGCACTCGACACTGTTCACCATGACCTCCTCCTACACAAAATAAGCCAGGTAGGTATAGGTAAGCCAATTCAGTCATGGTTAAAGGACTACCTAGCTGAAAGGCAATTTTGCAATAAGGTCAATCGAGTCCGATCATCTTGGCACAGCTCGTCATCAGGAGTGTCACAGGGTTCTATCCTAGGACCACTGATGTTTTTGATTTTTATCAATTATCTACCATGCCGTCTTAGCTGCCCGACTCTTCTATACGCTGACGACGTGAAGATATGGAGGCCGATAAAGTGCCCGGAGGACTCAGATAGGCTACAGGAAGATCTAAGCCTTCTGGAAGACTGGGCGGTGGCCAGTGATATGACTTTGAATCTGAAAAAGTGCAAAGTAGTTAAGTTACGCACCTGTAGACTGCAGAATGCAAGTTACACCCTGTGCAATGAAAGCTTGTCCTGCTCAATATCGGAACGTGAATTAGGTCTAGTTCTAACGGAGAAAATGGACACAAGCGTAAATTACACGGGGGATGTAGCGAGGGCATATGCAGTCATACACTTTACACATAGACAGTTAGGTGCACTCACTCCTGAGCTCTTCTTAAGGTTGTACAAAACAGACGTCAGACTTCACCTTGAAGTGCATAATATTATTGCACCCCCACTGCTTAGAAGAGATGCAAACTTCTTGGAAAGAGTCCAACGACGGGCAACAAAAGGAGTGGTTGGTCTCCGAAATAAACCATATGATGAAGGGCTGAGGAAATTAGGCCTATTCACACTTAGCTACCGTCGTCTTAGAGGGGATTTAATTACTGCCTACAAAATAACAAATGATCAGAATCACCCAAACAAAGGTGTTCTGCCATTGATTAGGTATAGGCTCCCTCGTGGAAATCCTAGAAGGATAGCTCACCAGAGGGCAAGGACCCGGGTGCGCTCCCACTTTTTTTCATTGCGGGTTTGCCGTCCCTGCAATTCCTTACAGGCAGATGTAGCTATGGCACCATCTATGGACGCCTTTAAGCGAAGGCTGGACAACCATGCAGCAACACAAGGACTTCATCCAAATGGCCCATCTCCTTAAAATCGCATACACCATTCAAAGGTAGACAATTAAGCTGGTCGTTTTACTTCTTTACATTCTCTTCCGTCTTACTCTCCTGACAGCTTTAACTACACCTATTATTATTATTATCGTTATTATCTGTATATATATATATATATATATAAACCGGCTGACTGACTGTTGTTACGTTTTCTTATTCTTTTCTGTCTGTTAGTCTGAAAACCCTCACTAATTATATCTATTATTATTATTATTATCTCTTTTCTATTGACAACGATACCGAAGGACTAACTGGTGAAAGGATCAACTCCATTCACAGTATTAACAGTCTTAACACACCTTGTACTACAAACCATATATAATTAATCCCTGCACTACTCCTTTGGGAGTCAACCAAAGCTACGACAGTCGAGTGGCGGGACGAGCTACGCAGACGTTTACCGAAGATCAGCAACCTATACGCCACAATCAAGAGGCGAGCACAAAGAAATCAAATTGGTTTATACTAGCTCATAAAAACGATATTGGATATTGGAACACCCATCCTTCTCGACTTGAAATACAACGGGTGACAGGAACGCGAACTCAACTTTTGACGACGATGACATTTTTGGTGACCGCCTCTACATCTTCGAAAGACAACTTCAGTCCACCGACCCTGAAGAGCAGCTGAGGTGACAAGTGGACCAATTTGTTGAAATTCGATGGCAGCTCTGTAAAAAGCGAAACTGGCGATGAAAAGGAATGCTTATTGAGTTTCATTTCAAAAAGCTGATGTTTGTAGCAAGAAGAACTTCTCCTTTCTGATCGGAAACATCAAGATGAAATTATCCAACTGCAGAGGGAGATCGATGGACTAAATAGTGAAAAAAGTATGTTACATTTCATATCAGGTTATCAAACGACTAGTTGAGTTAAAAGAGACAGAAGCAAACATTAAATATAGCAATGAAGAGTATAAATCGCTCATCAAAAATCTGGAAAACACTTTAGAAGACGAAAGGGTAAGAAGGTAAATAAAAAAGGAAAAAGATTTAGGCAATGAGAAAAACCGCTGCTAAGCTATCGGAAACCAAAGAAAAAGAAGATGAAGATCTAGTGTGTCTGCTTAACGAGCACCAAGAAAAATGCAGGTTGGGATTACAGTTCTTGTGACCAGGCGGACAAGTCACGATTTCACGTTAAGTCTATGATCGATATAATAAGCAATATGATTAAAAGCTTTTCCGTATTCCAAGAAAATCAAAATTTTAGGAATGAAGATATATTTAATATATTAAGGATAGTGAAAGGAAAAGTCGTTGAGTTGAACAAAATATTACACAACAGGTAATGAATAAAATGAAGTTGTTACATACTTAGATCACTGATTATGCGTGATTTCGAATCGAATTTATATTACATATATGGTAATTTTAAATTTAATATGATTTTTTGGCAGCTGATCCTGTGATGGAAAGTCAGCTCTTAAGTATTGATCGTGAAGACTCGGTAAAAAGTTAAAATATTTCATAAAAACAATATTAGGTCATCCTGAAAAGAAAGGTCGCGGAACTAGAGAAGGAAATTGAATGCGAGTACAAAAAGCTAAATAACATGAGAGAAGCTCTTGAAAAATGTCAGATATTCAATCAAAAATTGCAGGTAACCGTTGATTACAAATTTTTTCATACGCTATGAAAGATTGATAACGATGAAGTGCATTCGAAACTGACGTCAGAAAAACAGAAGTACGCTGAAGCCCATGGGAATCATTTAAAGTAGGAGGCCTTGGTCAAACTTCTACAAGTAACAATGAGCTTTTTACACCGTGTTTTACTCACAGGAACAAATGAAAATCACTAAAGAAGAAGTGAAAGAAATGAGAACAAAGGTCTTTGAAGTCAAGAAAGAACTAGAAGAGGAGAGGTATTTTTTAAAAGTCGGTTTACATGCTTATATGGCTAATTGTTCAAAATTAAAAGATAGTCTGAAGGCCTGCGAAACGAGATATAATGAACTGAAGTTGAGTGGTGGGGTAAACTGGAAAGCTTTAAACCTGACACATTCTGAAATCAAGGTGAATATGTGTAGATGTTTTCTGATAGTCATAAATTATTTTAAAATCATTTTCAAACTTCTATATACACGAATCCATTTGTGACTTCATTGTCGCCACTTTGATTACTTAGCGCATAAAGCCAATGCAATATAGAGAAGGTAAATCCAGTTTGTGGTTTTTTGAGAATGTATCAGTAACTACTTAGAAGAAGATACTGGTGGATCCATTAAATAGACTTAACTGATAATTGACATGGTTATGATTCAACTCTGCCAATGTAACTTATTTCATTCGTGCTGTAAACATGTTAATCAGTGAATCGACATAAGAATACTTCAGACTATGCTGAGCACTGTGCTTAGAAACCATTTTCGTTCGAAGTCGAATAGAAAAGTAAATTACAGTTTACAGTTTACAATTTATTTAGTATAGTAGGCTCTATGCCTGTGTTAATCCTTTCGATTTGTTACACACAGGAGGTCCAATCTCGCCTTGAATGAATCAGCGGATGACGCTGATACAACGTGTTCCGGTAGGGAGTTCCAATGGTTCACAATTCGATGCGAAAAACGGATCTCCAGACGCAGACGATTCGACCGTGGTTTTTGAACCTTGAGGTGATGTCCTCGCAATTGGTTGGTGCTAGAAGGAAGAAATAAATTAGATATATTAGCTCCAAAATCATTTCTTAGGATACTGTATGCTAGTATTAGGTCACCCTAAGTCGTCTGTATGACAGTGGAAATAAACTCAGTCGAGTTAACCTCTCCCCAAATGGGAATGTTGAGAAACCCTTTATTAGCTTAGTTCCTACTCTTTGCACGCTTTCTAATAAGTCTATTTCGTATTTGAAATTGTTCACCAAGCAGATATGGAATGCAGTTATGAGACTAAGGCTTGGTGGAAACTCGGCTAACTGAACCAGAATCGAAGTCTTTACAAACGTGACAGCACCAATACGCTTCTACCATTATTTTCAGCAGATGATGGAGTGAAAAATGATTGACTAACCAGAAGTGGCTTTTTATCAATTGAAAATAGAAAGCTGATTGGATGAAAATAATTTTTTGCAATTAGTATTTCTTACTTGTATACGCATACAAATAAGTGGGGAAAATAAACAAGCGGCTTTAAAAAATTCTGAAGGTGGTAAATACGGACTGCTATTATCTGACGGAATAACTGAATTGTCAGAGGATGAAGGTTTATTCACCTAGGTTCGTATTCTATGGCGTTGTCAAACGAAACGATCTTCTAAACAACCAAAACTTAATTGTTCCTTCTATAGATATAGTTAATAATTCATCTTCGAAATTGTTACACTTACCAGAGAAAATAAGCAGCGGCAGTCATTAATAAATTGCGAATCTAACTTGAATAGGCTTTCTAATAGGCGGGTCGGATGTCTAGTAGAAGACACGAGTATATTTTTTTCAAGACATATGTACGCTTTATTGTACTTACATCAATTCCTTTTTCTTATTATCAGAAGAACTTTTCGCAGAAATTTGTATTTTGTCTTGTATTCTGTCTTTATCTCAGATAGCTTGTTTAATAAAACATGACGACAGTAGCCAAGAAACAACCACACAGTGTAAGACGTCCTAAGAGCTTGAAAGCCATATCGTTGAGGTTGTCAGAATTTACATAGGTTTTAGATAAATAACCTTCATTTCAAAGTGACTCCTTCACAAAATATCGGTGCTTTTATAGGATCATTGTAGCATCCTTTTTTCTTTTAATAAGGTAATACTTCCACTAACACTGTATATCATACTGAACGGCAGTTGAGTATTCATAACACATGTCTACTCAGTTCGATCAGGGTAACCTGACCGATATATATATGACTTGTGCTTCTTGCTCAAAATTATGCTTATAATGCTAGCATGTCGTTATGTGATTCCACCAAACCGAAACGGTGTCATAAAGACGAGCAATCTTTGAGACTTCTCGTATCCCCAGCACCCACTCCCTACACATAAAGAATGATGGACGGCAATTCTATACTAGGTAGTTTCTATTTAACAGACAGATGGCTGTCTTACTGACAACACAAGTGATCTCAGTTAGGAGATACCCGGTAAGAGTTTGTCTTCACACTGCATACCTGAAGATACTGGGGTCACTTGGAAGGCTGTAGTACGAAGAAGTCATCATATCTAGTTTTTACACTGTCAATTTTTGCATTATTTGAGAATAAAGGTCGATGTTGCATGATTTCTTTCAGCTAACATATATAAAGCAAGTGTCAAGTAGATAAAATTATTCGCTAACTCTTGAGAGAAAACCTAATATTCTCTTGTACTATAAACACATAAAGTACGCATCTCTCATCTGTTCCTTGAGAAAATCATATAATTTCTAAATGGTAGTGCATGATATTATCCATCAGATTAGAAATGTAATGTTCGGAGCGGAACGTGTCTACGCAGACATAAGCCATTGAGGAGAAATAGTTTTGGAGGTAATACTGCAATAAAGTCTACTGTGATGCGTTATATTCACGGGAACTAAACAAAAGATGTAAAGGATGATGATGTCACTTTTGTCTACAACTGCTCGTTATGGATGTCCACTGCCATCATTTTAATTTAATCTCATTCCATATACTGGTGTAACAACAGAAGACAAGGGCCAGGCAACAGATCGTTTATTAAGGAAAATCAACACATTTATAGATTTTAATGTACATTATTGTAGATTATTGTTAGTAGAAAATACAGTCTTTTGATTGGTTGTTTCTCACAGAAAGTTAACCTTGCATCTCTTTGTGGCTGTGTCAGATCATCCATATGCTAACTGTATCCGCCTACGCAAAGCCTTTGTTCTCATTTTCTCACCACCAATATTGGGGACATAAACATTGACGTCAATTACTGTCTACCAACTTTGGCTAGCAGCCAGCTCTCACCACACTGGTAGTTTTGGCTCTGATAGACTCCGATGTTTCAGAGTATGTCTGGAGGTTGAACTTGTTATTCTCCAGTATGTAGATGATATTGTCCTTTTAGGTGAATACTATGTTGGAATACAGTCTTCTGAACACCTGGGATAAAAAATCTATCTGTGTTTGCATGAGTTTTGTCCATGTCAAATGACGGATTGCGACAGAGGACTATTCTGCAATGAATCCTAGTTTCAATACAAGAAGTGATATTGCTGGATTTTTTGACCACTTCACTTATTCATTATGCTGTACCAGCGCCAACAAACTGATGGCTGACGAAATCCTAGCGAGAATAGAGAAGGATAGTTTGGAACTTGTCAACTTGTATCATCTTACATCCAGGGTGATATCTGATCACTCACCAATGGATGTGTATGCTGCTCGTCACTTCGTTCCGTCCTATTTTACGGCTGTTATACTTGGTGATCAAGATTAATGTTTTTTGACCATTTTTGCCTCCGTTCAATCTTTCGTGTTAGGTGGAGGAAAATGGTTATTAACAGTGAGGTTACGACTGCAATTCCAGGTAAACGAAGGAAGTAAATCGAAGAGGTTACGAGACCCTATCGACTGTGTTTGATCGTGCCTGTAAAAATGGCACGCGTTTCATGTGAATCTACTCGTCTATACGGAATATAAATTATCATGTGTTTCGCATGACGAGCCATTAGGTTTGACATACAATATCAGCTAAATTACTGCTAAGCTGGAGAACATTTAGGTGTTGTACGACGAAAACATAATACCAATCCATAAAGTTTTCGTCCGTTGTTTTGAGATACTTAAGGAGATGTAGACTATCTGACTGGGATGCTACGAGACTGAATCTGATGTATTTACTCATTGGAACCTTCCAGATTCTGAAAATTCTTATTAGCCTTCATCTAATTATCCCTTCTCGAGTACACTTTCGTCGGTCATATTTTCACCCTACTTGGTTTTCTACTTTCTTGTGATCTTTCTCGAAGTGTTACAACTCGTGTCACTAATTTTTGTGCCAGTCTCTGCATTGATGTTGTTCGGTTAACTATTTACCACTTACACGTATGCTGAGTACAAGCTTTCCTTTTTCTCATCGAAATTTAATGGTATTTTCGTATATTATGTAATTATAGGGGAGAGAAGAGCAACAAGAATTAAAAAATCAATTGATAGTTCTCAACCAAGAAAAAGGGAAGGCACAAACAGCGAAGAAAATTTTCTTTTCGACGATTCATTTTCATGAGCTGTACAATCGTAATTATAATTAACAAAGAAATCTTTAGACCAATCAGATGCTGGTAAATTTTGTCCTTGGAAAATTGTATTACATGATGTAAGGTGTAAGAAGGGATGACTAATTGTAAGTTAGAAAGGAGACAGAAGTTGGCATGACGTAATAAGTGTGAGATAGTGAATAATCAATAATCGCGTGTAAATTCAAAGCTTCAATCCTTGACAGCTGTTACAAGTACATTCATACGCGACCGAGCCACCGTTATCTACTGACCAGGGAACACAAACGACAACTTAAACAGCTCCAAGAAAATAAAGACATAATCGTCGTCCGTCCTGATAAGGGCAATGGTATTGTAGTAATGAATAGATCCGATTATAATGAGAAGTTGACAGATATACTATCAGATAACACCAAATTCTTCGAATCACCCAACCAGAAAGACACAACCGAAAGAACTGAAAACCTACTTACAAAATTGCTGAAGAGAATGAAAGAAGACTCAGTCATAACACCGGAGGTTTATGAGCAAATAAAACCTTGCAGTTCAACTATTCCAAGACTGTATGGACTGCCTAAAGTGCACAAGGAGAATGTCCCACTTCGACCGGTCATAGACATGGTTAACTCACCATATCATCAAATCGCGAAGTGGCTAGCTGATATCCTCGAACCAGTTCAAAGACATATGACAAAATATAGCCTCAGAGATACATTTGACTTCATCGACTCAGTGAAGGATGTCAACGTGTCTGAAAGACAAATGATCTCACTAGATGTCGTCTCTCTATTCACAAGCATCCCCCTAACTGAAACAATATGCTTCATTTGTGATTACATCGAAACCAACAACCTAGAAGTTCCTCTCCCAATAAACTATCTGAAGGAATTTCTTCTCAGATGTACGTTCAATATCCAGTTCAAATTCAATGAAAAGTTCTATGCACAGAAAGATGGAGTAGCTATGGAGTCTCCTCTCGGTCCACTCATAGCCGACTGCTTCATGGCGAGTCTGGAAAACAAAATCCTCAATCCCTTGATAAGTCAACTGCACTTATACAAGAGATACGTAGATGACACGTTTATAATCTGTGATGAAAATTGTGATTTAGATTCTCTCCTCAAAACCTTCAACGCAGCGCATCCATCAATAAGTTTCACCTTAGAAAGAGAATCGAACAAGGCATTTCCATTCCTTGATGTACTACTCACCAGACGACACGACTGTACGATCCAAAGATCAATATAGCGCAAGCCAACATGGACTGGACAGTTTATCAACTTTCAGAGCTTCGTTCCACTAATCCGAAAGAGAAACCTGGTACGTACGTTGTGCTCAAGGATTAGAAAAATCTGCTCGGAAGACATGGTGGAGAATGAATTAAATTTATTACGTAAAATCCTACTAGAGAATGGATATCCACCAAGATTTATTGACAAAAACATGAAGGAGAAGCCTCCGATGTCAAACATCGCAATGGTTCCTAAGAAGACTCTCTTCATGAACCTAGAATTCAAAGGTGATGTCGCAGCGGAAATTCTCAGAAACCGCCTTTCTAAATGTCTGAAGAAGACATTTCCAACAGCCACTCTACGTATCACATTCGCCTGCAGACAGTTAATCCAGTCTAACGCTAAGGACAAGATACCGCTTTTGGCCACCTCAATGTGTATTTATCAATTTACTTGCTCGTGTGGAGCAAAGTATATTGGCCGTACGCAACGTCGAGTCCAAAAACGTATTCTGGAACACTGCCCCGCTTGGTTGGCCAGAGGAGAAAAGAAGAATAGCAACAGCTCAGTCCTCGAACACCTTGTCATCTCTGGACATCGAGCACCCCCACGTGAATGCTTCACAGTGTTACACAGAGTCCCTCAATATCGTACAAAGGGACTTCGCATCCGCCATCTGTACATAGCTGAAGCATTAGCTATTCGAGATCTAAAACCGGACCTCTGCATACAAAAGAGATACATACATTCTCTTGCCTTACCATGGCCAGAGTAAAGTTCTTATCACAATTTTGCTTCTTCTCTTTATTATGTAAGTTCACTATTATTACCATTATTATTTTATTTTATTAATACTTTTATTATCATGTTGTCCCCATCATACACATTTTATTACCACTCTACTACTGTTTATTAATAACATTGTTTTTCATACATATTTTATACAAAAAACACTTTATAGCCTTTCCACTAGTTCCTGCCCATTTTACACGAGATTATTGATTATTCACTATCTCACACTTATTACGTCATGCCAACTTCTGTCTCCTTTCTAACTTACAATTAGTCATCCCTTCTTACACCTTACATCATGTAATACAATTTTCCAAGGACAAAATTTACCAGCAACTGATTGGTCTAAAGATTTCTTTGTTAATTATAATTACGATTGTACAGCTCATGAAAATGAATCGTCGAAAAGAAAATTTTCTTCGCTGTTTGTGCCTTTTTCTTATGACTCAATATGGGAATATTTCGTACATTGAAAAAAAAGAGAAGGATATTTTGAAAGAAATACAGTTGTCTCATCATATAAATAATCTCACAATGCAACTGGAATATTCACAACAAGAAGTTCAACAGCAAAAGTTAAGAGGAAAATCCATTCAAGAGCAAAATCAAAGACTAGAAACTATGAAAGTTCAGTTACAGAAACCAACTGATGACATGATCAATGAGATATTGTCTTTAATGGAGAAGTTAAATCAAAAAAACCTTGAACTGAAGCAAAAACAGGATGATATCGACAATTTAAAGAAAATCATTGGTCTAAAAATCATCAAGAGCACAAAAAGTAATAAAATGGCAATAGGTTCTAATTAAAACACAATATTTCCCCGAAGAATAAGGAATTGAATCAAGATAAGGTATTTTCAGACTGGGTTTCTAGCGATTTTCCCCCTTTGATGAGTTGATATTCACACAAAAATAATCAATTCAAAACGGTTTGTTGTATGAAGGAAAAAGGTCTATTTAGTAAATTTAAATCAAACTGCTATTTACAAGCCAAATTAAGGGAAACATATCTTTTGATGGTTTTCAAGTTCCGTTAGAGTTACAAAGCGGATACTGCAATTTCTACAACAAAGAAACGCATTGTGATGTTTCTTAAGACAATGTTGCTTTAATGTAGAATGTTGAGCTGCTCTGTAAGTGCACAGAGTACAAGCAAATGGTTTTTCTCCTGTGTGTTTTCGGAAATGGGTCTTCAGGTGACTTTTCTCCACAGTCTGATACGAGCAAACTGAACACTTGAATGGTTTGTTTTTGGTATGAGTTGACATAATATGTTTCTGTAAGTGAACCTTTTGAGAGAACTCCCTCTGACAATATTCACAAACAAAATTTAATAAAGGCTTACGTTCACTGGAAGCAGGGGTTGTCTGGGCACATAAATTTATTTGACTGCAAACTGAGGTGGTATCTGGGTTTGAATCATCTGGAGGCTTTAGTGAGTTATCATCGAATACTTGTTCCGTTTCACAATCTGACTCTTGAGAAAACAAAATTGGGCACGAAGACATTTGGGTGCATGGAGAACTTCCATCAACAAGACAACAGGTTTTACGAACAACCGAAGTAGTAGAAATACCCGGAGCGATTGAAGTGTAGTCAGTTGAGGTAGAGCTTAAGACAGATGGGACTTGACTCACTGACTCACATGGAGCTGAGTTTATGTCATTTGAATTCGCAGAGTTATAGCTACTTTTGTCATCAGCAACTATAAAAGATGAACTCGTTGTGTCTGAGATAGACATCACTTCGTGTGGAAAACTGTTAGAGTTGTTGACCATACTTGATGTATGCTTCATAATAGATATTCCATGTGCGCATTCAACATGTGCAATAAGATCCAATGGTGAAATGTAACATTCATCACAATGAGAGCATTCCAAAAATAACTCATTTCCAAAACTCAGCCTTGAACAGCCATCTGATTTATGTTGTATAAATTGATCGATAGCACATAGACGAAAAATTCTAGCACACGTACCACAGAACAAGGAGTCAAACATCGTCTCGTGTAAAAATGAGTTTATTTGAAAAGCACGAGACCATAAATTTTCAATTACCTTTTCTGATCAATCACATTATAATTAGACTTTGGACTATAAAAAACACACTGAATTTTAAGCTGTGTTATTGATTTTAGCTACACGTGTAGAATGACAAACGAAAAATTTCCAATAGAATGCGAGGTAGCAAAACATACTGAGAGAAAGGTCATATAAAAATTAAAATGACCTGCAAGCATCGAGATTAATTATAAATTTTTTTCAACTAACTGGATTTAAATTTTAACTAATCGTAGGAGTGTAGCTGTGCATACATTTACATTGTTGACACAAAATAGCATTTGCATCTAGTTAAAAGATACACCTAAATACAACGTTTAAGTGAAGACAGGTGAACATTGAGTTGTTTTAAGCAGTCGGAGCTATTTCTTTTCGAGAAATTAACTTGTTCACACATCATATCAGGGCAGTTCAGAGCATAGATACCAACTTAGGTGGTATTATTCAGACACAGGTGTCTACAAGAAGCGGTGAACGAATGTACTGTTCACACGTGAAATTTACAGTTTTTGTAAGAGTACGAATAGTGATTGCAGAAGTATTTGTAAAGTTTGAAAATAAATAAAGTCGACAGAGTAAATAGGTAAAAGGAGACCTAATGGTTATATCTTAGACGTCAGATTCACAGAAAGAAGACAGCAAGACAATGAGGAATCAGATTTACATACAGCCACACTACACAACATCAAAAGTAAGAACGAAATAAGATAATGCAGAGTCAAGGCGACAGGTAGACAGTTTCAAATAATTGCAGGATCATTTTTCATAGGTAGATAAAACCCAAATGAAACCATGTTACAGAATATATCCAAAAGGGAACTTCTTCATTTAATTATCTACCAGAAACTATCACCGTGGGCATTTCAGACAAATGGGCTAGAATACCGTACTGATCTTGTTAAAGATCTTCCCACTCAAATGGCCAAGAAAGATTTTGAAACATAGAGGAAACAGGTCAGAATGACTTGAAACAATACACAGCCTGTGTAGTTTTACTGAATAGCGACACGACAAAGATGATTTTTCGAAATAGAAAACTAGTCATATGACAGTAAGCACGATATAGCGACGATACGCAACTGCTAAACCTGAAGGATTCAGAATATAAATTTCTAAGCCCACTTTTAAGAAAATCTGAATAGTACCAAAATTATATACAGTGGCCATTCACAGCTTTTATCAAAGTCATACATGCAGATTTAGTGCAAAGTACAGTTCTTCAGATAATTCTTACTTTCTAGAAGAAATAACAAAGTGAAAACAAATTATGGAATTCACTAGCAATAACTACACAGTTTATCACAGTAAGAATTCATTTATTTTCTGGAAGTTTTAACCACCAAATGAGACTTTTCCGAAATATAGAAGGAGATTCTGAAGAAACAAGCAGTGAGAGAACAGGAAATCAAAAAGCTACAAGCGAAAACAGCAGAACAAGTAAGTGAATTACTTTGTGCTACTAAACCATTGTTCAGGAAAGAGAATTGAAGGAGTTATGTGATGAAAAAGAAAGAATACGTGGGGAAATAAGGAGGATGAAACAAAAAGATGCGAAGCAGGAAACAATCCTGGCTGAAACTTCGAGCTATTGAAAGGGAATACCGAGGATAACTCCATTATGGATAAAATTTTATTTTGATAACGAAACGTCATCAGTTAATATTACTGTACAACACTGTGTAATTTATCAAAATGAAATCTTATCCATAGTGGAGTTATTCTCTACCACAGTGCCTAAGTTTTATACTTATATCAGGAATACCGAGGATTTCAGCACCAGATTTACTCGAACTCTCCGCCCATCAGTACTCAGTTACCAGAAGAAACTCTTGAGAAAGTAACTCCGAGATCACCTGCCACTTCTCTAAATCTAGACGGTCTGGTAAGAATAGTTGTTGTGTGACCTAAACTTTTACTTCAGAGTATTAATGGAACATCGGCCACGACACCAACCAGCATATTAAGGCAACCAGGTCAAGCGAGCAAGCGTAGTAGAGTTTTCTTTGCATCCGTTAGGTATATTTTTCATTCCTGAACGTTCCCAGTGGAACATCGGGCTTCAAGCTAGATCTTTTAGGTTTCGGTAGCAGTGGTATTTACTTTTACAGGATGGGGTTGCTAGCCTAATGCCCAACCTTCCCTGTTTGCCAGTCTTATTTCTAGCTTAGCAAGGTAAAGGAGTGCATCGGTCGGGGATCGAACTCCGAACCACTTGCGTGGTTGGCGAGCATTCTACCGCTGTGCCACCAACGCACATCCGTTAAGTATGAAGGTTCTGATTCTAAGATACAGGCTGATCGAAAAGCTTCAGACGATAGAGATGAAGAAAATGAACTCATACCTACGGTGGAGATAAGTTCATCTCTTATGAGCACTCCTAACAATAGCCAGTTACAGACACTTGAGCTAGTAAGTTTCACTTGCCTTGTATCACCTACATTTAAGTTACTAATACGCACTAATGTAGATAATAATCTTAAATGATTACAGGTTTGGATTTATAGAACAGAATCAGTTTTTCAGGGCACTCAGAAAAGAGAATTAAGCACAGTACAAACATAAAATTGCAGTAATTAACTGTCAACGGAACGATGGAACAGTTGTGAATCGTGTTCAGTCTACAGAAGAAATTTGCACGAATTATGCACCTACAAATTGATTACCATTAAACTATACTGCTAAACCCATGTTTAGATTTTATGTTGGTCGCATCACCAATGCTTGTCTGCCAATCATTAAGATACGATTGGAAGATACTTAACGGCAGCCAAATTAAGAAAATACACCAATCTATTATATGTCATCTTGAGCTTCGCAATATACCTAACTAAAGAATTAGAAATAATCTGAACCAAAAGTTGGAGATCCGAAGTTATAACACGATAGTATAAATGCATTTTAACTCTCAATTAGTAGAAATAGTAGTAGTAGTAGCACATTTTTCGACTCATTTTATTATGTTGTGTTTAAAGTCATTTAATTCTATTTAGGTTTTCCTCATTTTACTATTAACGCTAGCTTAATGTTCAAATGTGAGGAATAGTAATTTGGGTCGCTACAGAGAACTGTAGGCATTATTTTGAGTGTTTCATTAATAATTCGATCGGCAAAACATTCTTTCAGGTTAAAAATATGCGGAGAACACCAAGAACACACGGTCACGAAATTAACCAGGACAGTTATAACTTGAGGAAAAGAAATTGTTGATTTGATTGCGAACAGGTATTTGGTCCTGAAAATGAATCTTGACGGTTGACAAAAATAATGCCATTTATTAAATAATACACAATTATGTATTTTTTCAGTTTTGCAACAGACAAGTTTATTTAAATTACAAATTGTTATCATGTTGCAATAAATATCATTTGTTACGTAATATAAATGTATTTACGTTTTCTAAAGTTTTGCAATAAACGAATTTGCTTCAAGTACAAATTGTCATTATTGTACACGGATATCAAACCATATGGGAGCGTGATCACTGACAAAACCGTTGGCACCACCAGTTTCCTCTGGTATCAAAGGATGTCTCAGTCCTTTTACAATTACACCTGAATCACCTGTCCAGCAAGCACCGGAGTCAGAAGTCAAAGATAAATCGGCAGAAAGCCATGCGTTGTCATATGCCTTGATATTATTATATCCACCTTTGGAACGACTTACAGATGTTCGCTGTTCACCGTCTAGAACCGGCCACAATCCATGATCATACAGAGCACGATAAACTTTAAGGAAGAAAAATGTCAGTGTTAACAAAATGAATGAGGAATAAAACACAACCGAAAAGCGTACAATTTTCAGCAGATCTTGTATTTCTCATATATCTACTCCATAAGAAAATGAACGTAAACACTGTTGTCAAGATAAAGAAATGGAAAATAGAGGAAAGCTTAATACTTATCCAGTTGGTTTAAAACATCTTTTACGTAGAAAACATAAGTCAACTAGTTTAAAAACACAACTAAGCACAAGAGTCCAAAATGCACAGATTGAATCCAATTTACAACCAAAAGTTCATATCCTGTAAAAATGCGTCTTTCTATATGGAAACTTTTCAAAGAAATTACTGGTGGTAAGCAGATGAACAGTATTCTTTTTCCCCTTGATGTTTCCAAACTAAACAATTCCTTCATACATTCTCCCACGAATGCCAAACTTTCTAGTGTTACAAGTATTAATGAAACCTGCTTTCCTGGATTTACTACAAATGACGTTCTAAAATGTCTCCAGTCTATGAACCCTTCTTGTAGCCTGGGTCCAGATGGTTTGCCTAGTGTTATTCTTAAACATTGTGCAGATATCCTGTGTTATCCTCTCATGGACATTTTCAATGATTCTTTTTCCAAAAATGTCGTGCCAGCCGCTTGGAAGGACATTAAAATTGTACCTATTCCTAAGTCGTCTACTGCGACATGTTTTAAATTCAGACCCATTGCTATTACTTCCCCTTTTCTAAAAGCTATGGAAAAGTTGCTCTGACTTAATCTTCAGCCTTCACTTAAAGCCTTTAATGATCCCAAACAGTTTGCCTACAAACATAGTGGAAGTACTTTGGACGCAGCTGCAGTCCTGCATCATAACATTGTCTCCAGCTTAGACAAGGGGGCTAAATTTGTTCGCTGCACATTTCTAGATTATACATCTGCTTTCGACACAGTACCTAGGGACATTTTACTAAACAAGCTTGCTGAAACTCAAACTGACTGTTGGGTTGTCAAATGGCTCCATTCTTATTTCTCAGAAAGAAAGCAATACACTGTATATCAGGGAAAGTCGTCCACTTCATTGCTTACTCAGGCTGGTGTCCCTCAAGGCGCTGTTCTTTCTCCTTTTCTGTTTTCTTTCTTCTTGCATGACTTGCCTCACTCCGAGGAAATGAACTTTGTTAAGTATGCCGATGATCTAACTATTTCAATGTCTGTTAACTCTCAACTTGACTGTATTAAGATTAACAACTTTCTATCAGAAATTAGCAAATGGTCTTCGTCTAACGGCCTTAAACTTAATCCTTCCAAATGTCAGACTGTTAATTTCAGTTTCCGATGTAAACGAAAGTTAAATGAAGCCGTTGGTTCCTATGACCCTTGCAAAATCGATGATAACGATATAGAAAGCAAGTATGAAGTTAAGTATCTTGGATTAGTTCTCTCTTCTGACCTATCTTGGTCTTCTCATGTCTTAGCGATTTCTCAAAGAATATTTCGTTTGACTTTTTACATTAAGAAGTTAAGGCACTCAGGCATAACGCAACCACTCCTCTTACAGTTTGTCAACTCGTGTATTTTACCTATTCTTCTTTACTGTTCACCCTTATTCTTTACTGGATTGCTAAAAAAGGACTATGTCATACTCCGTAGAACTCTGAGGACTGTCAGTAGGTCTAGTGGTATCCCATTGGGCCATATCGTTGGCATTGTCACCGATAGGCATTTGATGTCATGCAACAGATTCGCTAGAGGAATTTTGTCAGACTCTGAGCACCCACTTTACCCTCACCTCCAACCTTGTGTCTCCTCAGGTAAAACAAGAAGTCTTTTCAGAAGACTTTATGCACGTACGTCTAAGTATAAAAATTCCACTATACCATATTTAGCACGTACTCTATGTGATGAAAATAGTGTCAGAAATGAACTAACTAACCTTCTTAGCTCCACTAAGTAGACCATTTCCTTCAACCTTATTGTTATTGTATTTCTTATTTATAATCCTCTCAATTTTTTCGTTTTGTTTATTTTATTTTTCATAACTGTGAACATAATTTTAAGCTGTATTATGACTGTTAATTTTGTATTTCACCTCACTATACCATATCTACAAAACATTAGACCCAATAATCTATAACATGCTAAAGTTTCCAAACTGAATCGACAATACCGTTTGAAACAAACTCACTGTTATTAGTATTTATTATTATTATTACTATTATTATTATTACTATATCTAATAATTACGTCGTTAATGTGGACAAATTTCTCCGATTAATTTTTGTTTTAAATTTTTAATTTTATATACACTTTGAGTAAATCAGATGCAATATTGTGACAAATGCTGAGAATTCCATTCTGTATTATAAGTACTGTTTTTGGAATAAAGTAAATTATTATTATTATTAAGAGTTCTGTCACATTAGTTGCTCAGATGAGTCGTAATAGGTATTCAAAGCATTTTGACTGAATTTAACTTCTTGGTGATTTATAGATAAGCGACCCTAAAACTGTCGATGATCGCTATTAACTTGCCGAGTATGTGCAAATCAGCACACTGATCTATGAGTATGCCTCTAGTTTGTGCTCTGATAAACACATTTAGATATCCTTATACTGTGGTGAGAGCTGGTTGCTAGCCAAAGTTGGTAGACAGTAATTGACGTCAATGTTTATGTCCCCAATATTGGTGGTGAGAAAATGAGAACAAAGGCTTTGCGTAGGCGGATACAGTTAGCATATGGATGATCTGACACAGCCACAAAGAGATGCAAGGTTAACTTTCTGTGAGAAACAACCAATCAAAAGACTGTATTTTCTACTAACAATAATCTACAATAATGTACATTAAAATCTATAAATATGTGTTGATTTTCCTTAATAAACGATCTGTTGCCTGGCCCTTGTCATCTGTTGCTACAATACTACTAAGTAGACCAATGTTCTTATCCATCGTCTGTTAGTTGAAAATCAGGTGTCCGAGCTCATATCTTGTTGCTATTTTAGATAATTTAAATGGTTGTACCAATTAACTCAACAGAGAGACAACGTCTAATCAAAAGTCATATCACTTGATAAAGTTAAAGATAAGCTTAAAATAGTCGTTTCGACAAAAGATGCTTCTACTTTTTAAATAATAACTAGCAGCGCAACGAGATTTCAAAACTGTCAACACTACCTATTTCCTTATCTTTTGGATATCTGAAGTGAAAAGAAATAGGCGAAAAATTAAATCGCCACATATCAAGTGATCCATAACGGAAAACGCAGAGAAGCCTTCGGAGTGAAGACAGGAGTAAGAGAAGACTGTTTACTACCACCGATGACATTCCTAACTGTACTGGACTGGACTGTCAGACTGTGGGGAGTGAGAAGACAAGAATACGCCGGACCGATAAGAAGACTGTAAAAGATCTGGATTTCGTAAATGATTTATGTTTAACGTCACACGAACTCGGAGACTTACAGGAAAAAACCAACAAGTTGTAAGAAGAAACAGCAGAAACAGGAATTCGAGTGAACTTAGGAAAGACCGAGGTGATGAAGATAACCAACCACCACCAACAACAACAAGCACCAATCACTATGATCGTAGTAAATCTGAAAGATGTCACCTCCTTCACTAATCTATGCAGCATCGTTTCAACTACAGGCGGTGCGGGTGAAGATGTCAAAGCCAAGATCGGAAGGGTGAGGAAGATATTCATCACTTCGAAATCTGCAATGAATGCTTGTTTTTTTTGACCTCGTCCCGGCTGGCTTTGACATCCGTATCCGTGCCGCCTGTTGTTGAAACGATGCTGCCTAGCCAGGTAAGCTAGAGACGACTACCTCTAGATTTCTTGTACTCATATTGATTGGTGTATCATCTAGAGATAAACTCACCCGATGTTTTTATACCATTTCTTTTCGCAACCCACTTTTAGTTCTAATTTTTTAGGGTCTCTGAAATTCCTCCTTAGTGCTTGTTTGTAGTCTACAAAAGCTGAGAAGTGGTGCACATTTTGGCGACGGTAATGCAGTGAATGCATATCCATCTAGCTCTTGTGATTACTCTTGAAGGGTTATTGTTCCTCCGCAGAGATGTGTTTCGTTGATTCCGAGAGGTCCACTAACAGCAAAAAAACTGTAGAACAAGGTCAGGATAGGACCATGAAGGTGTGGTGGTGGTGTGATATAGACAATGTGTTCCAACGGAATATTATTCTCACATATTCCCACAGTTCACGTCGGCATTAGCAATAGAATACGATATATCTATTTAAACAGTCTAATTGATATTAGGGTCAGAATGTTATTCCCTCAGTTCAATACTGCACACAATATATCTATTTGAACATTGTATTTGATATTCTGTCTGTCTGAATTCAACATAGAACTTGACACCAAAGTGCAGCAGTTCGAGTTGCCACGTTCCAAATAGCAGACAAAGGTAGACAAGAAGATGAGTGAAGAGAATCAATAGAGTTTTGACAAGTATAAGAGTAAAACAGAATGACTAATGGTAGAGAGGAATATGAAAGATTACAGAGACTGAATACATCTGCACCATTGACAACAATTTTGAGCCAAGTCACCTATTGTCTCCAGCCATTGATTCTCAGGGTCCCGAGGGCCCCAACCCGGAAGTCTGCATCTCCCTACCTGACTCAGTTTAACTGTCAGGGATTGATGCCATGTTTTTGTTTGGCCACCACTTACTCTTTTCCAACCTGCACCTATATCAGCTGGTAATGCCCGTCGGGGGAGGCGATGGTTAGGCATGGGCAGCACGTGATCTAGCCATCTCAATCTATGTAACTATATAGCCTCTCCGATTGATTTTCCCTCTTTGCCCAACACTACGCCTAACGTCAACATTACTTACCTTATTATACCACCTAACGTGAGAAAGAGATCGTAGACATCTATGGTCAAAAACAGTCAACCTTTTCATGTCTTCAACTCGTATTGGCCATGTTTCGGAGCCATAGAGGAGGGCGGAGCGAACTGCTTAGCAGTACAAACGTCCCTTAGTTGATAGCCGGATGTTACGCCTACGCCAGAGGTGGCGTAAGTTAGCGAAAGCAGCTCGAGCTTTTTGGATCCGTGCTGAGATTTCGTCGTCAATCAGTCCGTTGGTGCTGATACAACTTCTCAAATAGGTGAAGTGGTCAACATGTTCTATCACTTCATTCCCTATCACTAAGCTGGGAATTGACGTAGTCCAGTCCTGTAGCAGCATCTTACATTTCACAGGGGCGAATCGCATGCCAAACATACGAAGATTGCTGCTCAAGGTGTTCAGAAGACTCTGCATTTTGTCAGCATCCTCCCCTAACAGGGCTAAGTCATCTGCATATTCTAAGTCGATAAGACTACTCCCTGGTAACAAGTCGATGCCTAAGTCGTTAAGTTCACTTAGGGATACTTCCATTAGCATATCTATGATGAAGTTAAACAGAAATGGGGAAAGTGGACATCCTTGATGGACACCACTGGTTGTTATCAATTCAGATGACAATTCCTCATGAGCCCTTACACGGCTACGTGAGTTTGAGTAGAGTGCCTTGATTAGTGCAATGTACTTTCTTGCCACTCCCTTCACAGTCAAACATTGCCATAGTACCTTTCGATCCACGGAGTCGAAGGCCGCCTTCGAGTCAAGAAATGTGGCAATTGTTGGACGCCTAAAAGTGTGTCTATATTCTAGGATCTGTCGGAGAGTGAATATATGAACTATGCACCCTCTACCTGGCCTAAAGCCTGATTGATTTTCCCTCGTTTGTTCCTCCCGAGTTCTGCTTAGTCTGTGCATGATTACTGAGCCTAGGATTTTAGAAACTATGTTCGTTAGGCTGATCCCCCTATGATTATCACATGAGGACTTGTCTCCCTTCTTGAATATCGGTATAATAAGTGACTTACCCCAGTCTGATGGAACCGTCTCTGATTCCCAGACGTTACCTAGTACCTTAGTTAAACTATATACTAGTATGTCACCCCCATATTTAAACACCTCCGGAATAATTCCGTCGGGTCCTGCCGCTTTGCCTCGTTTCAAATTACAGACAGCTTTTGTGACCTCACTTACAGACGGCGGATCAGTGTCTCTTTCCCATTCGGGTGTGTGCTGAATGGCGGGGAGGTTCAGTGTGGCTGTAGGCAAGTTAAATTGTTCCTCAAAGTGTTCTTTCCAGCGTTCAAGGCGTCTATCCTAAGAGCTAATTAAGGAGCCATTTTTCTCAGAAATAGTCTCACTTATGATTTGCCTTCTCCCACCCGTTTCCCTGATGAGTCTAAAGAGTTGCCTAGTGTTGCCTATCGCCGATGCTTTTTCCATCTCTTTCGCCTTTGTCAACCACCACTGTTCACGGTCCTTGCGGAGACTTTTCGTAAGTTTCCTTTTGTGCAGCTCTCGCTCCTCATTGAATTCGGAGCTCGCCGGAATAAGTCTTCTAGCATCTATCAGTTCGGATGAGGCAGTCGAAATCCAATGGTTTTTACTCACCTTTGGATTTACCTTATTCACAGCTTTTACAGCTGTATCTATGGCTGACTGAATATTCTTCCAGGCTTCTTCAGGGTGAGCACAGCTGTCGAACTCAGATATGTGTTTAGCTAGTTCTTCCTCAAATAGGGACTTAGTTTCCTGACCGAGCTGGGGACGTGATAGGTTCACCGCCAGCTGTTTCCTAGTGTTCGTTCAGTCGTAAGCACACACGAGCGCGGACCAGTGCGTGATCGGTATCTATACACGTGTCCCAGAAGGAGCGACAATCTCCTACCGACCCACGCTAACGATAGCTTATTGCTATGTGGTCTATTTGTGTCCAGCGTTGATTTGATGATGGGGGTCGCCAGGTCAAACAGTGTCTCTCCTTGTGTTTGAAGTTAGTGCTTACAAGAAACAAATGATTATCTGAACAGAATTGTAGGAGACGGTCACCGTTGTCGGTTCGCTGGCACGGAATTCCGTATGTGCCACCGACATTCTTCTCAGATTGACACAATTTCCCTACTTGAGCATTAAAGTCACCAGCTAGAACGACTATATCTGAGCGTTTGGCCTTTCGCAGCAAACTAGACAGCTTTTGGTAGAACTCATCCTTCGTTTCATCCGAACTGCAGTCAGTGGGGGCGTAGGCGGAGATTACGAAAAGGCATCGGCGAGTAGTGCAATCCTTTCTCCTTTTTACTGATCCGTTCAGACGGACAGCACACATTCGACTATCTACCGGGATCCAGCCAAGTAATGTCTTTTCTGCCCTAGTATTCAAAGCTATCACTACACCAGCTAATCCTCGTGAACTAGCTGTGGCATCTCCTGACACCCTCAAGGTGAATTTTGCAGATTCATCCTGTTGGCCAGGTGGGGTTAGGTGAATAGCCACACTTGGGACTTGTATGCGTGTTTCTGAAACACAACATACATCAATGGCTCGGGGTGCCAGAGTCTTGGCTAGTGATGCTTGTTGTCCTATTTGGAAAAGTGTTCTAACATTAAATGCTCCTATATGAAATTGGTGGCGTGGCTTCCGTCGTTTTTAGTGGGCACAGAGTGAAGAGGAAGTGAAGAGTCATCAAGTAGAGGAGTTGCATCAGCAGAAGGAAGGCAAGATAATAGAGATGAAGATGAAGACAAAGATGAGTGAGGATTAGAGAGGTTTCGCGTGCATTTCGGATTGTGAGGGCGATTGTTACTTCCCGGCTGCCCACACCGTGGAAGTTGGTTGCGTAACCGCAGAGCCCAGGGGACAACTGCTTGAGACCGGTCACACGCGGCCTGTTTTTGTTTGTTCTTTTTTATTTGGTGTGTCTCAGTAGCATATTTATCACTTCTGCCCTGTGACACGGCAGCAGGAAGCGCGGTCGTTGTTAATCCGGGCCCCGACCGATCCGGCATGATATTTTGTGATTTTGTTTGAGTCATAGCATTGGATTGATAACTGCTTTTTGTCTAACCGCTATCCAAACAACCTTTCTGGCATGGTACGACCTCAAGCGACATAAGTCTCAGCCATTATAGCTAGTTGGGTCATTGCGGTGTTCAAGCCCGACCACCACGTCAAGGTAGCAGCTTTCGGTTATATACTGCAGTTATATACTGCATTAACAAAAGAATGCTATGTATATTTGAACATTCTATTTCATGTCCTTTGATGTAAACCAAAATCACACGCTCAGTGATTGGTTAAAGAATATAAACGGTAAATATATAAACAGCGGTTTGATCAATGAAAATTATACTTTGGATTCCGTGTCTTGCCTTCTGTTGTTACAAAGGTAGCACGTAAAAAGTATCCTTTTCAACAAAGGGATACTGATTGGTTGTTGATCATTTCGTGAGTCTTTCGCCTTGGTCGTTATTCATCGTGTTTACCCCAAGTTGCTGATGCATTCACATCTGCTGTATTCTTCACACTTATTTGAAAGAAAGGGTGATATTCTGATGATAAAGGTTCACTAACTGCTAATCTGTAATGCAGAATTGTGGTAAGTGACAGGATATGAAACTCAAGGAGATAATAATCTAGGTGTGAATCTTCGGCACACAATCAATTTCAAATCCAAAAGGGAACAACCAAACGATAACAGGTTCAATAAACACTATCCACTAAGTTGATTTTCACTAAATGATTATGTCAAATGAGATTAAACAAATCACCGTAACAGAGGGAGCGACCTAATTAACATATCCGTCAATTGTAAATACTGTTAAAAACTTCTTAAATATTTTAGGAACAAAAGATAAATGCAATTCAGAAACTATACTGATGTGCCAAGCTTTTCAAAACACCAAGAAATTCTTAAGGCAATATAAAACTGTTGCAACCTGTAACGTAGAATTTTCGTCAACCTGTTAGAAATAATTCATATCAGTGTTTAAACATAAAATCCACACTAAACTAAATAATAAATTCTTGAAATCAGTTGTAGGATATACATAGTATTTACTTATAATAAGTTCAAACTCACCCTCATGTGTGGGAAAGAGATTGAAATCACCGGCTATGATGAGATGCGTTCCACCTAATTGAAGAAACGAAGTAAAGTATATGAACTGAGATTCTACTAAATTACATTAAGAAAGATAATGATACCAGTATGCTCAAGTAAGAAAATTAACGGGACTCTCTTAAGTTAATGTTGAAGCTTAGATTTCTCTTTCAAAATAAAACCCCAAGATTTCAATTTCTTCCAGTGTTTCTTCCTTCATACTTTCTCAGCTAGCTGTCTATTTACATTATTTATACGGCTACTCTAATGTTCTAAATAACTGTTGCTATATAGATATCTCTGAATACTTGTTTTCATATTACCTACTGCTAAAGTATTTACCGATCTGAAAGACGCGTACCTTAGTAAGTACCAAGTCACTTCCGAAAATCTTTGTATTTATTCATTTGTGTTCCAAGTGAAACATTGAGTTTCAAGGTTTAGGTTTCGAATTTTCAGTAGCGGCAGTATTATTTTTAAGGAGTGGTACCGCTAGCCCCACACAAAATCTTCCTTCTTTTATAAGTTTACTATAGGCTAGAGAATTGGGTGAGGTTTAGAAGTGCACCAACCGGGAATCGAACTGGACCAGAGGCGTGGCTAGAGAGCACTATACTGTTAAACCACAGTGACTTGAAGATATTAGACACTTATTTTATTTGTGGGCTTGTAGATAACGCGTGTACGAGCTTGAACTAGAGTCTCAATAACAAAGGCACAGTTAAGGACTGTAATCGATCACATGAGGAAATAGCATTATGTAACAGCCACGTCACATGATCCACTTATGAATCAGTCGTAGCAAGAGATTATTTTTGAGATGCGTTTTATCATTTGTTCATTATTATTCCCATGGGCTTCGAGCGGAAAACACTTGTCAGAATACAAATGAGCAGAGGTGATCTGATTCATCGCATTTCACACTCGACTTTCAAATAGTGAGTCAAGAGTTCAGATCCACCTCCAGCTACTTCAGCTTATGTAGGATTACCAGTCCGCACTATGAATGTGGCGCAATAGGATAGTATATGAATTACCTATACTGCATAATTGAATTCTAACAGGTTTACAAGTGTTTGAACGTGAGGATTCGAATTTCTATTTCTGAGTACTTGATTTTGATCACCTAGGTGACTTGGACAATAACTTCATTCATGAGTCATTTGCATTCTACAGCAAGCAGATTAGGAATCTAACACACCCATGCTGATAATTACTTAACTTTTACAAACCCAATTATTATTGTTACTACGATAACTACTGTTATTATCATTATAACTTCCCTATATTTTATGGAACTTAATCTTTGAAATATGATGTATTATTCACTGTACGACTTCAGAATATATCCATCGAAGATATATTATTTCAGGAAATTATCTGATAATAATGTTCTAACAAAAATTACTATCTTCCACTGAACATCTTTCGAGTAACTCATAAACATTATGAGGTATAGGTTGTGCGTTGAAAGGTATCGAACTAAAGAAGTAATACATTCTGATTATAGAGATGATTAGAATAATTACATTTTCACATAACTTCTACCCTTCTGTTTGTTCATACCGATTCATAAGCTGAGACTGATAGAGGGTTACAAATAATTATCAGGGTAAATAAGTCATTCCTGACGAAGTGTTCTTTACTCAGGGATTTCATACTACACCCGCTATCTTCATAGAGAACGTGAACCGGAGGAAATCTATTCTTGTGACAAAAGGGTATCAAATAAGTTTTTGATTATATGGTTTATTTCTCTAAAATCTATCACACAACGCATTATAGAGTAATTTGATAAGGTAAGGTATTACTACACAGCGAAATTTTTGAGTTCTAAAATGAGAATGATCGTGGAACATTTACAGTCAGATTGAATTAGTAGTCGCATAGAAACAATAAACAAAACAACCAAAATCCACACATCCAACCCACAGAGATGTTTGAGTCAGAATGTCAAAAGCGGTGTCTTTTATGCTGTTCAATTAGTGAATGAACTACTGCACTCCAACGAGTTAAAAAACGAAAAGGCATGTTGCAAACGACTTACTGGGTTTGCTTTCCAAAAACGGAAACACACGTTTTCAAGTGAATTGATCATACGAATTCCCAAATTGTTTTTACTCGTACACTAAGCTTTTTTGGATGTGATATGTCAGCTAAAGTATATACGCAAGTTCGTTCTACAGGTGAAGAAAGTTCAAGCACAAAATCTCTACTATATAGTTAAAATTAACTGGGGTGGATTTCTCAAGTTAACGAGCAGTTCACCTTTCACAATTTTACAAAACCTTAAGATATCACTAGCGATATAGTAACCAGTCACTGTACCAAGCAGAAATAGTTATCAATGATAATGAACATTTAGGAAACAAATATATTACAGCGTAAAAATACATTAGTTTGGAATATTCTTTACATGATGAGAATATTTCAAAACAGTAGAATAATAAAACTGTAACCAGAGGGAGTTCAAGGACTAAAGACTGCGTAATTTGAAAAAAAGTTAGGAAAAACTGTGTGTTAATGAAAGAGAATAGATACAAGAATCAAAATATGGTATGTAACGAACACTCACTGGGTTGGGTCTCGTAAAAGGCTTGAACTAGATAACCGAGAGATTGAATTTCTGAAATAGTTTGCCCAATTTGACTATTTCGTAAACCACTTGCTTTTAAGTGCACTGAGATCAGAACCAATTTAGTGCTTTGAATCTGAAAGTTAGTGATACAAGTTTAATCTGCACTGTAATATCAACACTGATGTCACAAATATTTGATTGTTATCACTCTCTATAAGCTTACAAGTCACAACTCTGGTATAAACAAAGGAAACAAGTGTGAAGCAACACCAATTCCGGTATTTCGATTACAAAACATTCATCTGCATACTTGGAAACAATGATTATAATTTAGTAGGCTTGAAAGAATTAGAAGTACACTGGCGTAGAAGCACTGAAATGAATTCTTACTCATCCCTTGGATTTGCAGCAAAGTTATTCTGCCATTATCAATAAATTGTTTAAGCCTTTTGGATTAATGAGTTAAGAAAAAGACCAAGCTTTTGGTCATTTAGATGTGACGAATATCTAAATTACGATAGTGGAGAATATCAGTTTTGTTACTTACGTGACAAGACGCTCCGCAAGGACTACGTGTAAACGACTTTCTCAGCACAGACCTTGGAGTTGAAGACTTTTCTAACAAACTTGTTCGAGAAATTCGTATGCCGAATGAAGAATTGTATAAAAATACAGCATACTCATTCCCACGGAACATAGACCCTGTAGGCTGAAGCGAACAAGACGCCTTCCAATTAGGAGTAATAACAGGAGAGTGTTTTCTAGCCCATTCTTTTACGTGAGGAAGTGATGGACAGTTTAACTCAGCACATAGCTAAAATGAAATAAATGTATGAGTTAAACAATCCTTTGAGATCATACTGTGATATTAATTTAATGGAATGAACAGGTGATTGAATTTATCTCGCTATTAGATTTTGCTTATATGATAGACTGCTCTGGTTGACTTTAGATGAGATCACAGCGCTTCGGATAATGGAAGGGAAATGCTGTTCTTTTCGTAAGCTAATATAGCGTTAGGTAGTTCCCCAAAATTATTAGCCACAGCATTCATCGATGAACATCGTTTTCTCACCCCTACTTATTCATTCGACTTGTTTATCTGAAGGCTCACAGTCAAGCATCCACGTCATTCGGCACACCATTGTGTTACATTCGTTCATTCGTGCACTTAGCTCGTGTTCTGTGCGATGAAGAAAGCACTAGGTGTGATACCTATAACTTACCAAATAGTCAGTAGAACAATTGAATCTCGTCCTTTCATTTCATATCATTTATAGGTACAAAGTTTTCTTTCTTACTTTTCCTTTTCTCTCTCTGTTTTTTCTCTATTATGTGCTGCTTTGTTTCTTTCTTCCGCTTACTCCAGTAAATATGATTGCACCTACTTTTCTAACACCTTCAAACATTGTTCAACTTTGTCTTTGCTACCGACATGCCAATATGTTGTTTTCATAATGAACTGAAATTTCCTTAATCTATGTAGAACTTTATTTATTGATAATGTACTTGCTGGATGCAATACTGTATTAAAAAATGCTGAGAATTCCATTCTGTATCACATGTACTGTTTTGGAATAAAGCAAATTATTATTATTATTACTATCCCTTGCTAGTTAAGCAAGGAACCTCGTACTATGATTTCTGTCCCGTATTATGCTTATTATTTTGGACGATCGATCTGGTGTTTTGATTTGTACGCGGAACAAATATTATAGAAGTTTTGGTTATCAGATCTCCCGTTAGTATACATCTAACTATCGGTGAACATTAACAGCCGCAGCCTGTGAATCAGTTGCTGGATCATGAATTGGAACCACGGAGTTGACAACCCTTGATTTATGTCTTTAATCCACTCTTCTTATGGTTGTAAGTGTTGGAGTTGGTGTGACAGACTGGCCGAAACTCCAGGAGTTTGCTCGACTGCTAGATTAGGGGCTCGGGATTCGTAATGTCTAAGTCTCTGTACCACGAATAAACTGACAAAATGGTGTGAGTTGTTTCGATGCAATTTCTTTCTAGCTCTCACCGACTCATTGAGTAGTTGAAATGCTGTATTAGGTAGTCAGGAGCAGTGATGATGCTGTCAACAATTCCTTCAGCATGTGACCTTGGCCAGTTAGTGCGAATTAACCATCATAACTGGCGATTGTTTCAGTATGTTAGTACCAATCGTTTTCGATACTTATGACGTAATCTTTGCGAATTATTATGCGTATTTGGATGTAAATATTCAATATTTGGCACATTGTTCGCATATATTTTATTTCAAATTGTGATTGGGTTAAGGATTTCTCTATGTTGCATTTACTGACGTTAGTATGAAGGAAGTATAATTTTACACTTCTACACCACATGCTAGTATATTCTCTCTTGTTGCTAGAAAACTCAGTTGTCTGCATTCCGATCTAATCAGCAGCGGTAAACATCCACCTTTTTAAAGTGAAATGTCTGAATTCCAACTGAAATGAGGAATAGCTTTGATTCTCTACATCACAATGGACAAAGGATGCGTCGTTGTATTTAGGAAACTACACATTGTAGATTCCACGCATAACCTGTGGACCATCAAGATCTTAATACCTTTGTTGTAAGCTCTACGCAGGATGCAGCAAAGATCAAGCGTCTTATAAACCCTAGGGATAGATTTCTTATTAGTAGGCTGAAATTTTGTGACATTCCTCTACTAACTAAAGAATTGTACGTAATTTACACGATTCGTGTGAGTTTTTCAAAATATGAAATTTCAGGTTATTTAGTTTAAGTCACAACTTTCAATGGAATAATGTTGTCGCTGTTTCCGAGATCAGTTCTTGGGTGGGATATATTTAGCATCATAAAGTAATTTGTTAGCAGTAGGGAACACTTTACAGGTCTAAAACCTAATAACTGTGAGGATTCGTTATTCAGCATTTCTGTGGTACACTTACTGTGGCTTGCTGAAAACATTTCGAGCGTGTCTTTAATTTCGCAACCTGGTGGTTTAAAGCATGAGCATAACGATACTGGCGATAAGTAGGAAATTTGATCGCATTTGGAATACACAAGCTTAACTGTGCCACGAAAACATAAGAGGACAATAAGCAGTCTTTGACCGTGAAGACACTTTTATTAGTTGAAATTATATACTTCATTAACATTTTCAACACAAGATTTTTCTGTGTCATTAATTAAATAAACTAGTCTGGATTCCGAAATGAATCTCACATTTTTTGTGATCTGTTTTGTGCTCTGATTTTAATTTGGTTTAAGTGCGTTAAGTGCTGTAGAATTTGGGGATAATAACTTGCGTTCTTATATGACGAGTCTTGAGTAAACGTCAATATCCTCTTGTCTCCTAAAGTATCATTGCTTTTAATAAATGGGGAACTAGTCTTCATTTAGCATAACTGGTCCTCCTTGTCTTAATTATATCAGAAAGCGAAGTCATGCTATCTCAATCACAGGCAAAGACGTCAAGGAGTATGTTTTCTCAGTGGAATGACTAGTTGATTACAACGTAATTGTATCTAATATAAGGTTCTCTACGTTATGTTCGTAAAACCCATGAGATCCATGAAGCCGAACGTGGGGAAAATTGTGTGGAAATTTGGAACTAGGATCAATGAGACCGAAAACAACGAGCGCAAGTGTCTAATTGGAAACCAACCATGGATGAACATCTGGAATCAGTGTTTAAAATCACACATGCCTTATATTAGCTGGCTCATATACTCTCAGTAATGAGTGAGATAACTGTGAGTGCTGGACATGTTTCGTTTTTAAAACTTATGTGTATGCCAATTCCTGTTATGATTTGAAATAAAGATCTAGACAACCTGTGCTTGGTGAGTTGACTGGATTTACAAGAGTCGCTTTCATGTCTAAAATGTTCCAATATAGATCATCTTGACATGTCAAGCCTAGCTGTGCGTACGTCATCATACTTTCCAGGACTTGGTTGAAATTGCTGTGTAATTATGGTCACAAACATACTGCTTGTGTTGTTGACATATTACACTACACTAACCTTGATGCGATGCATCTAATTACTGACCTAAGTCGTACACTAACAGACCTACAAATGCTGGTCATACAACACAAAATAGACCCAGGTATTTATATATGACCTCTGATGAGCAATGAGTCTGAATAAAATGAAATTTTGAAGTGATTTGAGAAAATATATTTCAGGACTGATCTGACTAATATAGTTGAATTACAGACGCTTAGGATGTATTTGTAACCACTTCAAAGCCAGGTCGAGAGCATGCCAATTGAGAAAAAACCCAAGCAACTACATACCAGTTTGGTGTTTATTAAGTTATTGTAAGTGAATTCAGTTTCTTCTACTTATTTTAAAACTAGGTTTATTATGGTAGGAAAAGCCGTTTCTTTGGTAACGGACTTCAGGTTTTGGTTTTGCTTTATTATGATATCATCTGCACTTTTCTTTGTAACTGCACTGGCGTAGTTCTTGAGGGATATTCGTTCGCCTTCAGATAACTCACAGAGAACTTGTGAGGCCTTCCTAGTTGCCTAGTAAAGTACGTGTTCAATCATCCTGGTGTCTCACTATCACCTATTCAAATGCAATTCTTAGCACTTGGGTCTAAGTTTTTTGACGTTACCGCAAAAGTGAATCAGCTGAGCACGAAGGTCCATTTCGAGAACGTAATTAGCCAGACGAATGATATGATCCCAGTCTCATGTGGTAGTACAGACCATTTTAAATCAACAATTTTGAATTGTTTCTTCCATTAGATCAACAAAAAACCCCGCTTTCGTAAGATCCTTTCCAAAGAACATCGAAAGTAGATGAAAGAATTGGGGATTAACGAAAACTCTGTAATGACACGGTTAGACTACCTAAGTAAACTGTTAGCGATAATATCTGGCGATACTTTATTTCAAAAACAGCCTTCCCAGAAAGATCCCACTGAACAAACAAAGCTCCAGCTGAAAAAGATATTGACGAAAATGAAAGATCAGTCGATTATTAGTACAAAACTATACAAGCAACTTCGTCCATATGGTTCTACAACGGTGAGTATTTACCGCCTTCCTAAAGTACAGAAAAAAGACGTCTCACTCTGCCTAATACTAGATAACAAAGATTCTCAATGTCGGGATGACTCGTAAGATTCTCGGGATGCAGTCGATTATATTGATTCAATTAAGAATGTCAACTTGGTAGATAAGAAAATGGTCTCCCTGCATATAGTCTATCTCTTTACTAACGCCTTCTTACAGAAACCATAAGCTTCTCTTTTGACTTCATTCAATCCACTAGCATCGAAGTCATTATACCAAACCATTATCTAAAGGAGCTGTTACTGTATTGCACCTTTAACTTCTACTTTGGTTTCAATAACGAAATATGCAGGCAAATAGATGGGGTAGCAACGGCTTATCCTCTGGAACCTCTCACGACTAGCCTAGGAAACAATTCCTCATCACCAATTATCGACGAACTTCATCGCTGCAAGATAAACACTGATGATACTTCCATTATTTGCTTTGAGAATTTAGATCTAAAAAACCTACTCCAAACCTTCAATAATGCCAGCAAAAACATCAACATCACTCTGAAAGTTGAATCTGATCCAATGTTTCATTTCTTTGATGTTCAACTGCGAACGAAAGGTAACAACTCGCTGAGAGGATCCATCTACAAAAAACCCACATGTAACGGACAGGTTATCGGCTTTCAAAGTTGTGTGCCTCTAAGCAGAAAGAGAAACCGAATTTACTCTCTTTCCTCTAGGATCTGGAAATTATGTAATGAGGAGTCCATTGAAGAAAAATTGTGAAACCTCTGAGGAATCATCTTGGAAATTGGTTTCCATATAAGCTCAGACAGGAATCTAAAACCAAAGAAAACGCCTGAAAAGGTCCAATTCGCTGCCGAAAAGATGTTGATACTAAGACTCGAGTTTAGAAATAATACCGAAGCAGAATTTCTCCGTAGACGGCTGTGATTATCTCTCCGCGAAACATACTTCGCCACTAGCCTACTAGTAACATTTTTCTGCAAGAACCTAGTCAACCGGCACGTGAAATAAAAGCTGTTGCATTGGACCACTCCAATATAAATTTGCCAGTTCCCTTATTTATAAAACGCAGAAAAAATTGGTACAATATGACACAAAGACAATGGGCCACACAATAATAATAAAAGAACATAGATTAAAATAAAAAATGAGCTTCATCTGGAAGGAAAACAGTTATACTTAACAAGTCCAAACATTATTCGTCAGCTATCACCAGGAAAGGAAGAAAGAAGGAAATTGCAACACGTTCACCATTGATTACGATTCTTGGCTATATCCGATAACGTTTCCGGCCATCGATTCGAGCTATCTCTCGGACCCCAGACAAGGAGATGTGACGCACCAAACGATGCTAACCTAGCACAAATATCCTTCATCCCACGACGCCACATCATGGACTGACAACCTCCCCGCCTTTTCCATCCCGCCCCAGGGCTAGCGAACAGAGACGGGAGCCTCTGGGATGACATTCACAGCACATGTCCAAGTCACCGAAGCCGGTGTTTCCAGATGAATACACTTAACAAATGGTGATCTCCACTGTGTTCAAACACACGCCACCGAACCTCACAATTACTTACGCGATGATGCCATCGAACGCAAGCAATCCTGTGGAGACAGCGATGATGGAATACTCAGAGCCGCGACACATCCTCAGCTCGGAGAGGCCAGGTTTCACAGGCGTAGAGCAAGACAGCCCTCACTGAAGCATTGTATACTCGATCTTTGACAGCCAGGCTAACGTCGCGACGGCGCCAGAGATGGCTCAAGTTGATGTATGCCACCCTAGCCTTCATGAAACGGTTGGAAATCTCATCCATCACCCTTCCGCCAGCACTCACACAGCTAGCCAGATACACAGACTTACCAACAACTTCAAACGGTTCAACTGCAAGAGTGAGTGCAGGTACAGGCTCCTGCCAATCTTGTAACAGTACTTTGCTTTTAGACGGCGCAAAACATACCATACTTACAGACACTGATCGCCAACTGATTAAATGCGATTTGGGAAGCCTCCATGCTATCGCACAGTAAGACGATATCGTCTGCATACTCGAGGTCAAAAAGTTTATCTCTATGGAGCAGATCTACACCACCTTCACACACATCCTTCAGAGCTGACTCCAGAATATCATCGATGGCAAAGTTAAAGAGAAATGGAGAGACCGGGCAACCCTGTCTAACCCCACTGTTGGTTGGATGATAGTTAGTTGGATGCCCTCACTCTATCTGAGGTGTTTCTGTACAGGGCTTTAAATATGTAAACAAACTTCTCAGGTACACCCCTCTCTAACAGACAGTTCCAGAGCACAATTCTGTACAACGAATCGAAGGCAGCCCTAATATCAAGAAACACAACGATTGTTGGTCTGCAATACGTGTGGCGGTGTTCCAACAACTGACGAAGGGTGAACACATGATCAATGCATCCACGACCTGAACGAAAACCAGCCTACTCTTCGTGAATCAATCCTTCACGTGTTTTACCTGGCCTGCGGAGCAAGACAGTAGCCAATATTTTAGACGCGACTGGTAGCAGACTGATACCTCTATGGCTGTCACTTGAATTACGTTGACCCTTTTTAAAGATGGGGACGATAATGGATTCGTTCCACATTGGTGGTACACTCTCTGTCTCACATGCCTTCCTGAATAAACCGGTTATAACTATTGCGAGAGTCTCGCCACCATCTTTAAAAAGAGCCGGGGGTAGATTGTTTGGGCTGGGTGCCTTATGGCGTTTTAACAATTGGAGTTCCTTACGGACCTCCACTTCGGTTGGTGGGTCGGTACTAACCGACCAAGGAGCACTGGGGCTAATGACGGCAGACATTGAAGCTGGTGTCCAGCTAAACTGTTTCCCGAAGTGCTCTGCCCAGCGTTCCAGGCGCCTTTTCAGGCTGGTAATTGGGGTGCTATCTGCCTCACAGACTGTCTCTCTGACACCTTGTTTCTTGCTGTCGGTGGCGCGGATGAGCTGGAACAGCTTCCGACTGTTGCCAGATGCAGCATCTGACTGCATCTCACCCGCACGTTTTGACCACCAGGCTTCGCGGTCCTTTCGTAAGCACTGTCTAATCTTGCACGTAAGTGCCTTTCGCTTATTGCTGTACTCGCTGCTAGCCGGAATGGAACGGCGTTCATCCAGGAGTTGCAAGGATTTCGCAGAAACCCAGTGGTTTTTAGCGGAGCATTCTTTCAAGCCGCAACCGGCTACACTCACCATTTGCATGACACCTTGCAGATGATGCTTTAGTGGTTGCAGGTATCGAACGTTCGCGAGTTGTACGGATTATACTAACGCAAGATCTTATACCAACAACCACTATAGTGTTCGTTCTTCGAGTACCAAATGGTAAAGCAAAAGACCAGATTTTGTCGTCCAAAGTACGTATTATATTTCGGGACAAAATCACGGGTAGAGGTGAATGCTTAGCTAGCTAGTAATCGTGCACGCACGTGACACGACGAAGCACCAAATGGCGGGGATGCTTGACCGTAAGCCTTCAGCTAAACAAGTCGACTTAAACAGTGATGGTCAGCATCCAATGTTGAGTGATGATTGCTGTGGTTAATAATTTTGGGGAATTATTTACCGCTACAGCTCACTCCCCCCCTAGTGGGTTTGTGAGGACCCTAAGACTTGACCAGCCGGAAGTAAAAAAAATCTCGATGGTTCCCTGATGGGTGAAAAAAAAATCTTCCGAGCGGCTTGATGGAGAGCCTGCTGGTCTGTCTGCCTATGCTAATAGGGTGTCTGTACATAGCTTCCTCAATGTTGTTCGTTGGATCCCGTGCTTCGTTTGTTTCCTGTCCAGTGCTCGTTGCACCTGGAAAAGAAAACAAGAATGCTGAGAACCTTGTCAAGAAAAATGTACCAAATAAGCGTTTTTTTTTACCAAAAAAAATGACATGCATCTACTATACAGTAAAATAATGTAAAGTTCAAAATATCGGGAAAAAAATATACATCTAATTTAATTTTATGTACGGTTATAGGAAAAATATCATTTACTTGTGTTAAATGACGCAACATAAAAAAAATTCGATGTGTCACTCAGTTATGTGAAATTGGTGTGAAGGTATTCTGGGAATCTAACGTGACGTCCAGAACGCGTTTTTTTAGAGTGATCGACCGAAGGTTCGGTGGCTTTCACCGTGCTAGGGAGTTCTTCGAAGACTGAAGTAGATTCAATTACTTGTGAATTATCGGGTACGTTTAGCTCCAGGCTAGTGGGGTTACCTTCCAAGTAAGCTGGTTTCAGACGGTCGATACTGACGGTGTCTTCGCGGCCTTTTTTGTCTAAAACGAAGAATTTATCAGTACGTTTAATCACTTTATATGGTCCGTCATATGGGGGTTCTATAGGACGACGTACCGAGTCGTGACGAACAAATACATGTGAAGAAGTTTTTAAACAAGGGTGAACGAAAACATCAATGGACTGTGGTCGGAGGGGAGCAGGTTTAACTGAACGCATAGCGTTTGTAAGCCTGCTGACGTATGAGGAGTGATCTACCACTGGTGGGAAGCTCGAGGGAGAAACAAACTCACCTGGCAGTCGTAGTGTTGTGCCATATACTAGCTCAGAGGTAGTACAACTAGCATCGGTTTTTAAGGCGTTTCGTATCCCTAGGAGAACTAACGGAAGGGATTCAGTCCAATGGGTGTTATTTGCAGCTGATAAACCAGCTTTCAACTGTCTGTGTAGACGTTCTACCATACCATTCGCTTGAGGATGGTAGGCTGTTGTTCGAAAACGCATGCAACCAAGGATTGTAGTCAAAGTGAAGAATAAACCGCTTTCGAATTGCCGCCCACGATCAGTTGTTATGGAAGATGGGCATCCAAAGTTTGCGATCCATCTCTCTACAAAGACGCGTGCGACAGTTTCAGCAGATATATCCTTGATGGGTACTGCTTCAGGCCATCGTGTGAAGCGATCGATGCAGGTTAACATATAGGTGTATCCATGAGATTCTGGAAGGGGGCCAACTAAATCTATATGGACGTGTTCGAAACGGGCATCTGGGATAAGAAAAGTGCCAAGGGGGCTTTTAGTGTGTCGTATTACCTTGCACTTTTGGCAAGCTAAACACGTCTGTGCCCATTCCCTTACTTCTTTGTTAATACCAGGCCAACAAAACCGACTAGTTACGAGCTTGACAGTAGTTCGAATACCTGGATGGGATAAGCCATGCAACGTATTGAAGACGTTACGGCGATAACTTTTAGGCACGATGGGGCGAGGAGTACTAGTGGAAATGTCACACAGAATAGTATCCTTTCCTATACCTAAGGGTTTCTTGGCTAGTTGTAGAGTTGTTTTCGACAACTCACGCTGAAGCTCAATATCTTCTTTTTGAAGACGAGCCAGTTTAGTGGTTGCAGGTATCGAACGTTCGCGAGTTGTACGGATTATACTAACGCAAGATCTTATACCAACAACCACTATAGTGTTCGTTCTTCGAGTACCAAATGGTAAAGCAAAAGACCAGATTTTGTCGTCCAAAGTACGTATTATATTTCGGGACAAAATCACGGGTAGAGGTGAATGCTTAGCTAGCTAGTAATCGTGCACGCACGTGACACGACGAAGCACCAAATGGCGGGGATGCTTGACCGTAAGCCTTCAGCTAAACAAGTCGACTTAAACAGTGATGATCAGCATCCAATGTTGAGTGATGATTGCTGTGGTTAATAATTTTGGGGAATTATTTACCGCTACAAAGCCAATGTTTATCTATACTACTTGGGGGGTTGCTAGCAAGCATTGATTGTAACTCATTCTGGTATTTCAAAGAAGTAGCAGGTGCTACTAGCTTACTCGCATCAACGTTTAGACGAAGCCTTTTACGAACCCCACCAAATCGTAAAACGAACCTGGAACACACTAACGCATGATCGGAGTCCAGGCATGTGCTCCAGAAGGAGTGGCAGTCTTGTATGCATCCCCGCCACCAGACACTGACAGCAATATGATCAATTTGAGTCTAAGCTTGATTCGCAGAGGGAGGACGCCAGGTAGCGCTACGGCGATGGCTGTGCCGGAAGTTGGTGCTGGCTAGAAATAGGTTGTGATCTGCGCAAAGCTGAAGAAGACGGTCCGCATTATCTGACCTGCGACCATGTAAGCCCCATTGACCACTTAGACGATTTTCCCCTGAGTTTAGACGCCCTACCTGTGCATTCAAGTCCCCAGCCAGCACTACGATATTCCTCCGACCCGCCTGTTTCAAGAGATCGCTCAGGTGGTAGTAAAACTCATCCTTAATTGCATCCGGGTTGCAATCTGTCGGTACATAGGTAGGGACAACAAATAAACACCGCCTATATGGCCTACCACTACTTTCTTGTAACCTTCCAGCCTCACAGCACATAAACCACTGTTAATGAGGATCCAGTCGAGTAATGCAGCTTCGGCTCTAGCGCTTAGTGCGACACCAGCTACGCTGGATGCCGACGCCACCGGGTCCCCGGACAAGCGCAGGTGGTACATACTACTAGAACTTTCAGATGGAGAGGATAATCGGAGCACTTCACTAGGATCTTGAATGTGGGTCTCCGAAATGCAGCAGACATCAATAGCGAGGCTTTCTAATGTTCTTACTAACCCTGCCTGTTGTCCAATTTCCATCAGTGTCTGAAAATTGTAGGTGGCCAGCTTGAACGCAGTACGAGGTTTCATGATATCTGTGTTAGGTGTCCCGTTGGGAACAACCATTTTGAAAGCTACTAGCTGACATCTCGAAACGGCACAGATAGGCTGGGAATTCAAACAAAGGCGAAAGGCTGTCGAAGGTGAAGACATCAATGTTAGCCAGTTTACCTGCTCGTGTGAAATCAAATACATTGGCTGTACCATGCGCCCGCTTGTAAAACGCGCTCGAGAACAGTATCTAGTATTGTTAACAAATGGAGAAAGCAAGGATGTATACAGTTTGGTGACAGAACCTCCGCTTAACTCATGACATTCAGTTCCATATGAAAACTCCTTCAAAGTCATATACAAGATCCGGTACCACCTATCAAAGGGAGTTAAATCAAGGTATCTAAGAATAACTGAGGCACTGGTGATCCAGAAGCTCAAGCTCACTCCATGAGTTCAAAAGAAATACGTTCAGCCATTATCCCTACCGTAGCCGACGTCAAAAGTCAGTCCCAGCAATAATGATTACCTTACTACCTTTCTTATCCAACCTTCCTGTTTATTTATGTTATTTTTACATTTTTAATTCCTATCCGCATTCCTAGATTTTTTATATATCCTAACTATCTGCCTATTTTGCCATTACTACGTCCTTAATCCGTAATTGTACAAACAGTCAAGTTTCCCAGTGGTTATGATCTCATTCAGATCCTCTTGTTTATTGCACTTTGTAATTTTAATAATTTAACCTTTGGAGTTTTCTTGTATATTTACTATGAATACACGTTTATACAGCCTTGCTGACGACTTCGTTGAAAAGTAAATTTTCTTCGCTGCAACCATCTTTTTAATAACAGACACTATCATGAGACGTTTTTTAAGCAATGATGAAACGATTATTCCTCATTATTTTAGCGTTTCTTTTGGACAATAAGAACATCAAAATTCAACTTTACTTCAACAGTGCAGTGAGGCAGCTGAATGTGCAATACAGATTCCTAAATAGAAAAGATATAATACTAGACAAAATTAGATAACCAAAGTTCAACTGTATAAGATGCCTTAGAATCGAGGAGAATGTTACCTATAGAGTGGGATCAAGACTCTGTCCACAGAAACATCATGCTAACGCTTTCCTCAAACAGTCCCAGGTCAGAATGACATTCATTCAATCAGACAAACTCATACCATTAAACAACACTGCCAATGCACACACAACCACAAATATAAGTATTACAGTTGACGACTAAACAAGAACAAAACGAAAATAAGAAAGAATAGACACGGAACAAAGAGAACTCTTTTCGATAAATTCATCATCAGGTTCTACAATTATATATACATTATAATGAATGAATGAATTAGTCTTATGAACAACATTAATGTTTAAATAACATCGAATTAGTAATATCAATAGATTACAGTTCAATGACATCAACATAAAACAAGCTGAATGTCAGAAGAATTAGGAAAGGTAATAGTACAAATTCATGAGTTTATAGTCTCTACTGAGGGCCAGGGCAGTAGTAGGGACTGGACTTGTTTCTTTTAGACACAGAGCACTGGTTGTTTGAGGCGAATTGCAATAGCCTCTGCTGTTTGGAGCAAGCGGTGCTTCGACGATTTTGGTAGTTTGTTAGGCACCCGGTATATTATGGAGAAGGATTCGTCTACGCTGGCTTTGTGACCGGTTTGCACCAGATGGTCTAATATCGAGCTGTTAATACTTTTAACTACACCTTTACTTAGCCATAGTGGGATATGTTCTCAAGCACGAAAAATCAAGTTCCTAGAGCAACGGCCAACATAACTCGCTCCACAAGCGCAGTTGAATTGATAAATACAATTTGAAGTGGCCAGTCTGGGTACTTCATCTCGAGAACATATCCCACTATGGCTAAGTAAAGGTGTAGTTAAAACTATTAACAGCTCGATATTAGACCATCTGGGCATTTTTAATCAATGAAAATAAGAAAGGTTAAAATCAACGTATGATATGTAAATGTCTAATTAATGATACACAATAAAGGGGAGAAATGTATAAAATCACAAAGTTGAAACATCCAAATAAGTATAAATACTATAAACAGACCGTCCTAAAAGGCTTTTCCAAACAATTTGGCCATTACAACTACATTTAATGGAATTAGCTTTGAAAGAATACGGAAGGCCATGCAAAAAGAAAGAAAAAGAAACGGAAACAGCCCTAAGCCTTGAGGCACACGAGTTTTCGTTAGCGACGAAGCTAGGCGCTTTCCATTCAAAGCAGTATGTTATTTTCTAGCCGAATAATAATAAGATAACCAGCCACCTTGTAACTAAGGTCTCAGTGCATTCTGAAATCAGCTCGTTTAGTAAAAGTGTCTTGGGAATAGAGTCAAAAGCAGCTTTGTGGTCTAAACAGGTGAGTTGAACGAACTTTGCACCTTTATCAAGACTCGAAACAATATTGTGGTGCAGTACAACTGCAGCATCTAAAGCGCTTCTACATGTTTTATAAACAAACTGCCTTGGGTCGCTAAAACATTTCTGAGAAATGATATGATTACGAGCAATAGTTTGTGCTCGAAACATCATCAGTTAATATTACTGTACAACACTGTGTGATTTATCAAAATAAAATCATATCCATAATGGAGTTATGTTCTACCACCGTGCCCAAGTTTTATACTTATATCAGCATTTCAGAGAAGGTTTAAGAAAAAGCAAGAAAGGTTTCTCTGTAGTTTGTAGAAGTGAAGACATGGTGACGATTGGTCTCAACTGCAAACTTGATCCAGAAGAGGATCCTGATACATGCACCACCTATATTTCTTTCCAGACAACGATACTGTATCCATATTCAGATGATAAGGATAGAAGGCTCTTGTGGCTTATGTTAATCCTTGCAAAATATATCTCTGCAGAGACCTAACTTCTCTTTGAAAGCGTTAACTGATGGAGCTGATACTACTGAATCAGGTAAGGAGTTCCAGTTGTTGACCACTCTGTGAGAGAATCTAAATTCTGCACGTATTTTAATCGTCCTCGTTTTGAGCACCTTTTTGCGGTGACCCCGTAAATGCATCCTAGAAGGGGAGAAAAGTTGAGAAAGGTCAGTTCCTAAATCACCCTTAAGTATACGGTATGCTAAAATAAAGTCGCCTCTCTTCCTTCGGTATGATAACGAGAAGAGATTTAAATGCTCCATCCTCTTATCATAAGGAAAGTGTGAGATGCCACTAACTAATTTCGTTCCTACTCTCTGTACTCTTTCCAGGATATGTGCCTCCTTTTTGAAGCATGGACCCGCCTCTTGTATGCAGTATTCTAGATGAGGCCTGAAATATGTTGCTTAGAGTATTTGGAACATGCCCTCGTCTAATCGTTTGAAAGCCCTTCGAAGTGCCCATAGCATTCGAAAAGCCTTAGCTGCGGCTGCATTGCAATTTGCAATCCGTGTGGAATAATGATTTAACGATATGTGTAAGAGGATGGCAAAAAATACCAACACACTTTCGAAACAAAATACTTGGTACACATTCGGGGCCTAGGCTGTTTGATAGATTTAAGGGTTTGAGACACGACAACACATCCTTTTCATTAAAACTAGGTAAGCGACCATTTGCGTGAGTAGAAACAGCAGATCCGACCATATTGACTTGTTGCATTATAAAGGGTCGACTAAAAGTATTTAAATCAGAATAAGCATCAAATGAAATCTGTGTTTTGCTTGCAAGTTGATTAAAAAGTTTCCAGATGTTTGAAGCACTCATACATGATAAACACTTTTCACTATATATCAGACTTAGTCCTTGTAATTCAAACTTTATCAGAGAGTTTGTTCTTCGAACATCAGCATTATCATGTTATTTATACAGATCCTCTTTTTCTCTTCTAAGCTTTTTTGGTTGTGGAGAAGGGATCCTACCAAATCTCGTCAGGAATGTTCCAGTTGGACAGCAAAAACCCAAACAGAACGTGAGATAGCAGGTGATATTCGAGACAGTAACGTTCAACATTTCATCAACTAATACGTCTAAGTCACTATCATGCAACGTGCATCTTAGTGCAAGAATACTGTTAGGTGAATAGAGTCGTTCTTTGGTTTTCTTTGCTAGGCGGACAAAATCCCTTTCCGTGTAAAATACGAATAATGCGGTGGTCAGAATTCAGCAGCGCAGCTCTACTTCGCGCATCCTATATATATCACTGTCGCTTATGAAAACAAAGTCTAGGGATTTATCCAGACGAGTATTGAATTCTACAAGGTTGTTAAGGCTAAGTGATGTGACAAAGGAGTGATCGCATGAATTAGAGTCCCCGCAGATTTTGGACATGGAATTTCCAAAAATGAAAATTCAGTAAATTCTTCTACGAAGACAGATATATCTAAGAAACTGCAGTCTAGAGATATATAAACATTTGTTATATGTACATCGGAATATTTGCTTAAGTGCCCCAGATATTCTGCATTGCGCTCGAAATTATTGCTAGCTGGGTACACCTAAAAGTGCTGCAATTTATGTTGTCATTGGAAAAATAAAATCACACGTGATTAGGTGTAGACAACTTTGTATTGATAAAAGTGCCCCCCAACGCCATGCTTTTTCTTTAAATTATGTCTATCCTGACGGAAAATTTCATATCTTTTTAATGGAATTAGATTATCGTCATTCTGCAAGTGGATCCAAGTCTCTATCACAGCTGTAACACCAGGGTTTCGGTACACATTTGAGGAGGTTAGAGATCGGAGGTAGTCCATTTTGTTGGGAAGAGATCTCCACTTAGTACTGACCATTGTTATTTGCCCCCTTAAACTGGATATGTGACACTCTAACGTTTGCAACCTTGTCATCTGGAGCAGATCGTATCAGTGTTTTGATTGTATTGACTTTTTTAAAGATGGAGTAATCACTACTGTCCCTAATGTGATCCTCGCATAATTGGCGTATAAATATATAATGAGACAGTGAACTTTGGGTTCGTTATTGATGTTAATCATGCACAGCTCTCCAGGGTGATAATAGGCAGTGTGAATTATATGCATCTTTATACGACACAGGTTTAGATTCTGACAGTAATATAGAGCAGAAAGAATCCCGAAAAGAAATAACTCAAAAGTGAAAAAAAAATAGTTGATACGAAAGTCATAACAAGCTTTGAAAAGACTGAATGTGCTGATGTTATTTGGCACTTCGACGTTTCTTCCTAAAGTGATACAAACTAGCACCTACCTTATTGACCCTGTTCATCAACAAAATACTGGTATAGAAAGTGAAAATACTAGAATTTCCTCGAAAGATGATAAAAACTCCCAAACGATCGATGATCTCCCGTAAACAGTCTTAATTGCAAATGTCTGTAGACTAACCGGTTGCCTGAAAATTCCTGAAGTACTCAGTTTACTATGGGTGTCACTGCCGTTAGTGGGCTCCGGACTTGGATGAAAGTACCATAAAAGGTTTATGGTCCAATGGGGCGACCATGAATATGAAAAGACTATGAGGCGGACAGAAGAAAGTAACTTTTCGTAAAACCGGCTCACTAGGAAACAGTCCCAATAAATCTGAGTATTATCTTGGAGGAACTGATAAAACTTCTGGAGTAAAATTCCTCAATTCTTAAGTACCTGTGTTAAAGTATCTTACATGAAGCTAAACATATTTTCAGAAGTGATCGGTTCTTCACTTTTAACTGACTGGAATCTTAAAGTACTAAACAGCATGTTGAAACCAGTAAGTTTCAGTTTTCTAGATGATGAAGAAGCATTGGGTTATGCGTAATTCTCCGAAATATGGATCGGTAAATATCTGGGCCACTTAATTGGAGCTTACCTAAAGGGTAAGGATTTTTCCACGGGTCGTATTTTCTCATGAGCAGAAAGCATTCCTGAATGCAGTTTTATCTGACTCGATTAAGATTAGCTGTTATCATTCATCTCCATGAAAGTCCCACCGAAAAGATTAATCTTACCAATTCTTCCTAATACTGACAATTTATAACCATTAAAACTTAAGAATATTCGTTCAGGTTCAAAGAACAGCTGACTATGACGGAGAACTGTATCAACTTAGACGGACTGACATTAGGTGTAAATAAACGTCCGGTTACAATCCCCTGTATATCAGTAGTGAATAAAGTCTTCTATCTGAATATCTAAAGCTTCAGAAATGCAAAGAAGTCGAATGCATATTGGGTTCTTTCAAAAAGTGTAATTCTTCTTGCAGAGCATTAGGGCTGCATAAGCGTCAGACGCAAGTATCAAGACACATCATTAGGTTTTGTTTACGACTAATTGACACAGCTGACAAGAAAATCAAGCCGACAATTCAAAGACAAGCGACGTCATCTGTGTCAAAAAAAGCTTTACATGAACCTTGACTTCAAAGATGACATACTCACGACGTCCTGAGAGTGAGAATTCCGGTTTCTTTAAGAACTTTGTTCGCAGCAACGTTGAGAGTAGTAATCATTAGATGCCCACTGATCTCCAAAAGCTCGAAGGACAAGATATCGTATATGAACGCTTCTGTGTGTGCATATCAGTTAACCTGTTGCTGTGGCGCCATGTGTACTGGTCACTCGACACGTATCTATTCCAAAAGGGTTCAAGAACAGTGTGCTGCATAGTTGCAGAAAGGTATTAGTGGCTTTATAAGAAGTCCGATAATCGAACATCTACGTTTTGCCAACACTTGTAAAATATCTCAACTCTTTGTTTGCGAAGTTCATAATCACCCATTCTTCCTAGAAATTTTGACTAAAATAAAACACCTCGTTCAGAATTCTTGAGGATCATCACAACTGATACAGAAGTTCACGTCATATTTTTCCACAATATAAAAGATATGATCTTTATTGGTGATTAAACGATATGTTTCCCGTTTATGAATCTGTAAGACCGTGATATTTTAACGAATACACTGTGAGAAAAGCACTGAATTTTGATTTGAATACCCTATGGAAACTTCATCTAGCGACATCTGTAAGTCCTAGTGAATTATAAATAACCTGATTAATGCGACTCCAACCGATAGCTGCTACCTTGACGTGGTGGTCGGGCTTGCACATCGTGATGAACCAACAAGCTACCCTGGCTCGAACCAATGTTTTTGCAGGTCCTACCATGCCAGGAAGGTTGTTAGGATAGCGATTAGACTAAAAGCAGTTACCGGCATTGTGTAAGAATCTTTCTTACACTATGCCGGGGTCTGGAGGCGACGTCGTACTGCTGGGGAACAGGGATGTAACGGCAGTAAGGTGTTTCCTCCAGACGAACAGCATGCCAGCTATGCTGTCTCTCTACTCCGGAGAGAGGGGGTAAGAAAAGGTTGACCCCAAAAATTGTACATCCCGTAACCGGCGGTTTACTAATACGGAAGCAAGCCAAGACACCAGTTCATGCAGGCCATCTGTGACCGGCCTCAAGCAGTTGTCATCTGGGCTGTGCGGTCACGCAACACTAACTCTGTCTCTGTTTCAGCTATGCGAAGAATCAACCAACTTCCACGGTGTGGGTAGCCGGGAAGTAACAACCGCCCACACACTTCCAAGAGCACACGAAACATTCCTGAGCATCATTCTCCTCTAACCGTATCAACTTCAATACCTTTTTCCCCTACTACAGTTAGTACTATTCTTTAGGTTAGTGAGGCACCTTCACTTCACTCTGTGACCACAAATAACGATGAGAGCCATGGAAACACCCCAGATAGCCTTTAAAGCTACGTCGCCAACTTAATATACAAGCATACAACGTCAGGACCCTCTGCCAAATCGGACAACAGGTATCACTAGCAAGAACTCTGGCATCTCAAGCCATCGATGTATGTTGTGTTCTGGAGACACGCATACAAGACCCTAGTGTGGTTATTCATTCAACCTCACCCGATCAACAAGGTGAATCTGCGAAATTCACTTTAAGGGTGTCAGGAGACCCCTCAGCCAGCTCGCAAGGACTCGCAGGTGTAGGGATAGCACTGAGTGTTAGGGCGGAAAAATTACTTCTTGACTGCATCCCGGTAGATAGTCGTATGTGTGCGGTCCGTCTGAATGGGTCCGTTAAAAGAAAGAAAGACGGCGCTACCCGTCGTTGTCTTTTCGTAGTCTCCAACAGACTACAGTTCAGATGAACTAAAGGATGATTTCTACCTGAAACTGTCTAATTTGCTGCAGAAATCAAAACGTTCAGATATAGTTGTTTTAGCAGGCGACTTCAATGCCCAAGTAGGGAAGTTGTGCCAGACTGAGAAGTATGTGGGTTGTACGTATGGAGTTCCCTGCCGACGAACCGACAAAGGTGATCGTCTTCTCCAGTTTTGCTCAGATAATCATCTGTTCCTAGTCAGCACTGACTTTAGGCACAAAGAGAGACATTGTGTAACCTGGCGACCTCCATCACCAAATCAACGCTGGACTCAGACAGACCACGTAGCGATAGGGTATCGTTGGCGAGGGTTAGTAGAAGACTGCCACTCCTTCTGGAACACGTGCGTAGCCTCTGATCACGCTCTGGTTCGTGCACGTTTATGCTTACGACTAAATGGACATAAGAAATTGATGGCAGTGAAACAGTTACGTTCCCAACTAGATCGAAACACTGAATTCCTATTTAAGGAACAAATAGCGAAACGAGTGTCTGAGATCGACAGCAGAACTTCCCCCGAAGTAGCCTGGCACAACATACAGTTTGCTGTAGACACAGCTGTAAAAGCTGTTAATAAGCTAAAACCAGAAATTAGTAAGAGCCATTGGATTTCTACCACCTCATCCGAACTGATTGACGCAAGAAGACTGATTCCGGCGAGCTCCGATTATGATGAGGAGCGAAAGCTACTCAAACGAAAACTAACAAGAAGTCTTCGCAACGAGTGTGAACAGTGGTGGGCGACAAGAGCGAAAGAGATGGAGAAGGCAGCGGCGATTGGTAACACCAGACAACTATTTAGATTTATCAGGGAAACAGGTGACACAAGGCAAATGATAAGTGAAACAATCTCTGAGGAAAATGGCACCCTAATTAGCTCCCAGGATAGACGACTGGAACGCTGGAAAGAACACTTTGAGAAGTCGTTAAATTTCCCTACAGCCACACTCAAGTTACCGAACATCCGACACCTCCCTGAATGGGATATAGACACAAGTCCTCCGTCCCTAACTGAGGTTACTAAAGCAGCAGGACCTGATGGAATGACTCCGGAGGTATTTAATTACGGTGGAGACATTTTACTGTCTGCGTTAACTGAGGTATTAGGCAGCGTCCGGGAATCAGAGGAAGTCCCATTGGATTGGTGTAAGTCACTGATTATCCCCATATACAAGAAAGGAGACAAGTCTTCCTGTGATAATCACAGGGTGATGAGCTTGACCAATATGGTATCTTAAGTTCTAGGCTCAATAATAATATGTAGGCTAAGTTGTGCTTGAGGGGCACACACTCGAGAGAACCAGGCAGGCTTTAGATCAAGAAGAGGGTGTATTGATCATATCTTCACCCTTCGACAAATTCTGGAACATAGGCATTCTTACCGGCATCCAACAATCGTTGTATTTCTTGACCTGAAAGTGGCATTCGATTCTGTCGACCAAGAAGTTCTCTGGTGATGCTTGGATGTAAAGGGAATGCCGAGAAAATACATTGCACTGATGGAGGCAATCTACTCGAACTCATGCAACCAGGTAAGGGCTTACGGCGAGTTGTCATCTGAAGTGGTGACGACTAGCGGTGTCGTCAGGGATGCTCATTATTCCAATTTCTATTCAATTTCATCACAGATGTATTAATGGATTTAACCCTAACTCACTTTAGACACTCAGGGTTTGACTTGCTACCAGGGAATAATCTCGTTGACTTAAAATATGCAGATTATATAGCCCTTCTAGCCGAGGACGCTGACAAAATGCAGTCTTCTGAACACCTTGAGCTGCCATCTACGAATGTTTGGCATGCGATTCCCTCCCGCCAAATGTAAGATGATGTTACAGGAGTGGACTAAACTGACTCCTAGTTTAGAAATAGGGAGTGAAAAGGTAGAGCACGTTGACCACTTCACTTATTTAGGAAGTACCATCAGCCCCAAAGGGTTGATCTCTGACGAAATCTGAGTGCGGATACAGAATGCTAGTTTCGCATATGCCAGTTAACGCCGTCTCCGGTGTAGACGTGATATCTGGGCGGGTGTACTGCTCATCATTCTGCTCCGTCCTCCTCTATGGCTGTGAGACTTGGCCACTGAGAGTGGAAGACGTGAAAAGCCTGGCTAGCTGTCTTTGATCATAGGTGCCTGCATTCTATCTCCCGTGTGAAGTGGTATAATAAGGTGAGCAATATTGAGGTTAGGCGCCAAGTGTTAGGCAAGGAGGGAAATCAATCGACGAGGCTGTGAAATTACATCGACTGAGATAGTTAGGACATCTGTTACGTATGCCTAGTCATCGCCTTCCTCGACGGGCAATGTTAGCTGACATAGGATCAGGCTGGAAAAGAGCTAGCGGCGGTCAAACCAAATCATGGCTTCATCAGTCAATGAAATCCACAGCAGTTATTTTAAGCCACGTCGGGATGTGTAGACCTCCTGTTTGGGGTCCTCAGGACGGTAAAAACTAATGACTGGAAACAATTGGTGATATGGCTCAAAATCGTTCTCAATGGCGCAGATGCATCCATTCCTTGTCACTTATGATTTCCAATGAAACTATATTGTTCTTCGATATTACTATTCTTTTTGCCTCATACCTCTGTTTACTGTCTCTATTATGCATTTCTTCTCTTGCTTTGTATGGTACATGGAGTGTGACGACTTGAACTGCCGCATATCGGTGCAAAGTTCTATGTCGACAACAGAGAGATTAATGCGATATTGGTGATGAACGAACCAGTCATTTTCAGACTCGAAGTTCAGTACACGCCTAGTCTCAACCTCGGTGAAACCAGGAAATCCCCCAAGATAGAATATTCAGCGTGACATGTGCAGGTTAACGGTGAAGCACTTTCGAGAATCATACTTGTGAAAATCCTCACATAATATTTGTATAAGGAGCTTAATCATCTCTCATAATTGAATAATCTGGTCAGAGTCGATATCAAGAATTAATTGCTTCCTTGCCGTAAAAAGAAGGATATTTGCTATTGATAATCTCCCTGATTCCCTGAAACCGAATGGACAGTATCACTGAAACCTAAAATGCAAAAAGAAACCTTGACCCATTAAGTATCACAAGTTCAAGTGCAACAGTCCCACAAACAACTTATTTAGTCAGTACCAACTCTGACACTTTGTAAGGTAATTATCATCATCTAATAATCTGTCATTGCAAAATAGATCATTTCTGCCTAAAGCAGTTCATCGATATTGGATGTCAGGCAAGTGTTCCACTTAGTAGTTGGCCTTATTGATTCAGTTAATCTTCTTCCTGGCTTGCATAAATGGATGACTAGACAAAAAATGTGAATAGTAGTGCCTAACAATAGAATGATTTGGGCAGGCGGATATCGAAAACAAGTGTTCCGAAGAAGGTTCCCAAATATTTCTAGTACTGGTAAAGTGCTATAAGCAAAACATTTGTTGACAAAAAACTCTTTGGATTTTCTGTCTGTTTTTAACATAGTACTTTGCATCGATATGCAGCAGTTCAAGTCACCACACTCCATGTAGCACACAAAGCAAGAGAAGAAATGCAAAATAGAGATAGTAGACAAGGATATGAGACAAAAGGCATAGTACTAATGAAGAACAATATAGTTCCATTGGAAATTACAAGTCACAAGGAGTGGATGCATCTGCGCCATTTCGCTTTTGTCATCCACCACTGTTCACGGTCGTTACGAAGACTTCTTGTTTACATTTTTCAAAAGCATAATATTGAACGATTGACTCATCCACTCCACTGACTTACTACTAATAAATTTAGTGGAATATGTCGACCGATTTTTTCGTCTGTGCATTAGGTCGATTATCCGATGCAGAGTAGCTAGCCCAACAGCCATTCCTCTCTCTTTTCCCCAGCTTGTTAAATGGGCGAGGTAAGGAGATCACAGCTTAAGGATAATCGTGGAGCCATGTGAAGAGGACTCTGGAGAACAGGACGGAATAGAGATGTGCTGCTGCTGAAGCCCTGTATTGCCCTCAGAACTTAGGGAAATAAAATTTCAACTAATGATAACTATCAAGAAATAATTCTCTATTTAGTTCTTGAAATGAATTATTACAGTGTAGTAGTCAAAGATCTTTCTCGTCACAAAAATAATAAAAGACAGTGATTTACAATGAAGAACACATAAATTTTAGAAAATGCAAAAAAATCCAGAAGACGTATATGTTCACAGACAATATTTAACGAAAACGCAGTTATTTTAAATAATTAAAAAAGAGAAAACAATACATCTGATGAGTAATCTTTAAATGCAACCAACACGCAAAGCGGAATAAAAATAATACGTTAGTTAATCTGATAAGTTACAGTTTAAATACATTAATATATTATATGTATATGTAAATATAAAATGTTGACAAGAAAATGCACGAACATTAAGAAAACTGTATTGAAGACAAGAATTTCAGGAGAGTTGAATAAAACCTTTGAAAGTTTTATTTGGGCTTCTTATATCCACCCGGTGTGCTAGCGTTACTCTTACGTTTACGATCCGCCGAAGTTGAATTCTTTGAATCACTTTTCTTATTGGTGGTTGATGTCGACGACTGTAATTAAAAAGAAAAAATGAATTGGAAAGAACATAATACGTATACGCAGAAATGCATAAAATCTTATAATCGTCGGTCAATTAACAAAACAAAAATTGTTGGTCGCACTTTTCATGAAAGGTTCATACGATAATAATTATTAATATTACCAAGATACAAGTGACACTAAATAGAATCACAAACAGGATTTGAGATCACTGCTTTTTAAAGAAAAAATCAAAAGCTAGATATGGCTACATATAGCATTCCATACTGCCATCATAAAGTAAAATGTCATCTCCAGTGGTAATATTTCTTTAGATAGGAGAATACAGACAGAAATACCATTTAGCTGTTTAAAATGATTGGCGAAAAATGTGTCTGAATAAACAAGTAGTTGCTGGTGTCTCACGCATACAACAAAGCTCGCTGCTGAGAGGCAGTTGGCATTGGTGAAGCCAATGAACACCACTATTCACATAAATGACACTATAACGACAGAAGACAAGGGTCAGGCAACAGATGGCTTATTGAGAAAATGAAGAGATATTAACAGATTTTTATGTACATTATTCGTTATTGTTAGCAGAGGATCGACGTCTTCTTATTGGTTGTTTTCTTGCTGAAGGTTATTCTGTTATCTCTTTGTGGCCGTTCCTTAGAAAGTCAGGCCATATATCTGCGATTCGTATTTGCACACGTTAAGTCTGCTGTGATTGGTTGGTGAGTTCCTCAGGGTTAAGCTTTGTTATTGTTTTTCTCATGACCCCGATTCGGGACGTAGACATTGACCTAAATTGTTGTCTACAATTTTGGCATGCAGACAGCTCTCACCACAACATTACCATATCGTTTCAGTAAAACATGGGCGAAATGTAGCCTTCCATAACCTTCTGCCTTGCTGACACACGAGTGTCAGTGAAATATTTAATAGGCAGTTTAGTAACATGAAAAAAATAGCAACATGAAATTTCTAAGAGTAATTGTCATTAAAAAAAGACTAAACCCTCTCAAAGCAACTCACATTATTTTTAGATGGGACGGTGGTAAAGAAGCTATCTATTCGACCTTGAGTAGTAGTATTTTTTGCTTTTAATAACTTCCTGGCACCATTGCGTATGCGCTCTTCACTTTACACATTCAAATAAAAGTAAACATGCAATAAATGACAAACAAACTGTTCATAAATAATTATGTAGGAAATTTGAATTTAATACAATTACAATAAAAGTTATTTTTGAAAAATGGTTGGGTGGAGGGGGTTTTTAAATCTTATCAAGAACAAAATTAAACTGGGTTTCAAAAAGAAATTGTATATGAAGCAGAGACAATAGGCTAAAGAGAGTCATTTCGCTCAAACAAGCTCGATATCGAAATTCGACTAGCACAGAAACTTAATGACTGTAATACAAGAAGTCGATAAACACATAGTGAGAGCTGTCCTTGTTGTGAGAAAAAGCTATTAATACAAATAACCGGCAGCCAATTAACTGTGATAACGATTGTGTCACGCTAAAATCATAACAATTTCACTGGAATACTAGAATTTCATGATACAGAAGTTGTTACATTTAAGTGAGTAGTGAATACTTTTATTCACTAATTGATGGTATACCGACTGATCCACTTTCACTCGACAAACAATCTCAGTTAAATTAGTATTAGGTTTCAAAGGCTAAAAAGTGAACTAATCGAACTATAACACAAGTTTATGAAAATCTGTTTGTACTGAAACGCATAGAGAAGTGAAAATTCCTTCAGTAGAGTTTATTGGACGTCAGAAATCAGTAGTTGGAATCTGCACTGGAGACATGAGTCAGTGGTGGACGCGTGAACGCACTTTTTCTTCGAAATTCTGAGAATTTTCCCTGGTATTCTTCCTCATCACAGTCATATTCGTACTGGCTAACAAACGAAAGCAGTCATTTGTACAGACATGCATCAGTTTAAATTGCCACACCTTGATAACAATACTAAAGGCATATAGAAGACGAAATAATGCATTCAGTGCCAATACATTCAGAATTCCGAGGATAAGAAATGAAAAAACCCGCGTAACTATGAACGATTTTTCAGCTGTTTCAACCGGTTATTCTTGGTATCTAGGGGATTGTATGTCAACTGTAGTAAAATTCTAGTTCTGTTCACTTCGTTGTGTAGTGCTTCGGAGAAAAAGGTGATGCACTGCTTTACAAGGTTGTTTATCTATCTATTCTATGACAACAGACTCAGCTGCGAAAGCCAAATTAATCGTTTATTTTGGTTTTTACAACGACAAGTCTCTTCGATCACTTCTTTCACTCTCACATTCTTTGCAAAATAAAAAAACATCGCGGTATTAGTAAATACAAATTTTTCTATGATCAAACTGGTCATTATGAAGAATAATCACTAACCAGATATTACAAAGCTAATTCCTCATCATTCGATTTTACTGTCACTGGAGCTTTTATACCTTAACTGCATATTCCAGGAGGCACAGGTTAACTACTTCGATGACTGGGGAATTCACAGTTACAACGACAGAGTTAGAAAATGACAATAACAATAATACGACGAATAAAAAATGAGTACTACTAAAATAGACAGAAGGATATTTATTAGATTCATTACAGGTTGAAACATAGGTACAGGAAATTATAGAGAGAAACAGAGCTAAAGATAAAGATAAAAGAAGATTAAGATAGAGCTGATGGTTTCTGAACTTGTGTTTGGTAACGACGTCTTTAATATGAGCTTAAGCATTATTTTTTATATGCCTTCATGAAGTGGAATTCCAGTATTAATTTCCTCAGAGCGCGAGTTTTATCCGCATGTATTACAAGTATCGGACATGAGCAAACAGAATTTTTCAGTTGCAAGAATTTTTGTGTTGTGATTGCGTTTCAAACTGCATAACACCTTGGATGACTCAACAATACAGATTATCCCTATGAACTGGGATCACGATTTGACCGAATAGTTCCAAAATAATTGGGCGCCGATTGCGAAGTTGACATTAGTAGGAATTATATTTGTAAAATGTCAGCGAAGTTGAAATGAGTAATTCCAACGTGACGTTCGGTAAACTGGTCCAAACTTCTTCAGGAAAATTTATCGAAATTAATATAACAGAGGTTTCTTTATAAAGAGGACATCTCTTGTTATCACCTGATGAGTTAGCAATACATTTCTACTTTTTCTGGCTTTACACTTCCCCTAAGAATACCACGTAATATTCACATATAGCAATTTTAATTGATAAAGTAATCATAAAACCCAGTCACTAGAACTGATAATACTTTTAAAAGAAGAAAAATATGATTTTTTACGAACTTACTTAAATCCGTGTTTATGACAGAGAAATTCTACTAAACCTTCTTCATTTGGCTCATTCCACTTCAGCTTAACAAGAAGAACAAAAATCAAGAACGTTTTAAGGATAAAAATGAATTCCCTATGAATAATGAGCTTTGTCTCTCACTAGTCCCATTATATCCCTAGGCATAAAGTGTGAAAAAATACATGATAAATATAATATAAACACCCCCCTACGCTTAGTCTGTTGAGAAAATCATACAAAATTACAGCAAGTAGATAATACGATGTTTATGTTATAAGAATATGTTTTATTTCAGTCTGATGTTTCTTTGTCAAACTGTGAATAGTTTATCATCAGTTAATTACATTAAAAATACCACTTATCAATGGCCGTGACGTTCATATTCATGTTTCTGACAGATATCCATTAAATGTACTACTCCGAATTTCACTTTGTTTTTTTATCAGCGATAATTATTTTCAACAGTGTGTTAGATGCGTATATAAAACAGCTAAAATCTAAAATGAAAATCAAATAGTGCAACACTACAAGGTGAACAAAAACTCTTATCTACTTCTTTCTTGCAGTAAACAAATACAAAGCTTGTAACTCAACAGTTGCAATAAAAAAAATCAACTATCTGCAGCTACTTTTATGTCGGCCCATCCAATAACTAACATATACACATACGTTGGAAAATGTATTGCCAAACGATAAACTGTGATAAACGGATTGTGGAAACTGAATAGAATCAATAACCTATCTAAACTTATTACACACTGTGACACAATTAAATGTTTAAATAAGTTGATTCATTTATAATATACCTCAATCGTTGAAGGATCTGTAACTTCAGGATTCAAAAAAAGCTTTTTCGCCTCTTCATACGGCCAATCATCTGGGACGGGATATTTGGACTTGTCGATATTTTTTAAAACACAATCGATTGACTGATATTTATGCAACAAATCTAAGGCTTTCTTTGGACCGATTCCACGTATTGTATCAACATAGTCACAACCAAGTAAAATACATAAATCTATGAACTGATCCATAGTTAAACCAAGGCCGTCAAGGACTGAAGCCAAATTAAATTCTTGTATGGCCATTTTTCTGCATAATAAAAGTAGTGTTAATTGGATAAACAAAAATTTATTAGTATGCTTTCGAATTAAAATTTACTATATGTTTAGGAGCTGAAGCTCAATACCTCTACGAAAACATCACCTCTAATAGATGCAGTAAGATTCAGAAACACGAAAATATCACTTTCGTGTTGTGCACTGATAGCAGTAGAATTTACTTTACAAAATGACATAGCAGTCAAGTTTTCATAATAGTACACATGAAAGGGAAAAAATGAACACATGAAATTACAAACATGATGACAATGTAGCACACAACCTCATCGATTTCAATTTCTTTAAACTATATTAACTCGCTCAAATTTTTGAATGCCGTTATGTAATCATGAACACATTAGTTAAGGTGAAAAATGTTTCTTTCAGCTTTCTATGAAGTAGACAGATGAAGTGAAAAACTGTGATTATTTTCGGTATTTTCTTTTCCTACATGAATAGATAGACATCATAAGTGTTTACGCCACCTTGTCGTGTCTTAGTGAGAATACTAGCACTCACAGGAGAGATGGTGCACCTAGTTTGAAGTGGTAAGAAACAAAAATCTTGGAAGTTATATCAATATGACTTCCTATGTGACCTATGCGACTTTGCGGAAACTTAAATTTCGGATTAACTTCTGAGATAAGCTAACGGATGATAGGTTACCGTTTAAGATCTACTATAATGACACAGTAGTTTCTAAAAGAGAAACATGATATCCTGTGCGTGATTTCCGCTATAGAGGGTTGAAAATGTTTGGTAACAACTTGACCCGTTAAGCGAAAAAGTACGCTTCTAAACCATACTAGGCCATTTCATTTTCCAGCCTTATGGTAGATTGCGAATATTTTAAGACAAACATGCCGATTAAGATTTTGGAAATAGGCATAAACACGGTTGAAAGTTTTCGACAATTAATTCACTTATTAACCTAGACGGATTGAAGGCCTAATAACAATGTTTGTTACTAATCCCAACCTTCTACACTAATGAAAAACGAAAATCTTAGCAGCAACTGAAGGCCTGTCACTTTGCCAGGTAGTCCATTTCGATGTGATTTGTGATTATAAAATTGGTTTGTGGTTATGCAGTCAATCATGCCTTTGTACATTCGACTTACGTACACGGCTCTAATTTCAACTGCTGAAGCAATGCTCACACTTGTTGGAAATACTGACGTCGTGCGTAATGAAAGCAATGATATCAGTCAGTTAATGAACTTTACAACGTGAAACAATTGTGTTGAAAGAAAACATCTAGATTGGTCGATCGCTTGAGTGTGCTACCTTAGAATAAACAGGATGGAACAAAGCTTAATACATTATAAAGATCAATACATAGCTGTTTTGAAACTAATGGGGAAAGGTCACTGTTTGTTTTAAGTCATACATGATATTTTAAAGCTATCCGTTTCGTGATGCCAGACGGGACTTAATGAATAACAAGTTACTTGATTACAATTAGTTTAACATCTGTGAAAAAGGGAGTTAGAAGTTTAAAAGTTTATACAACAAATTTTAGGCTGGGAGACAAACAATTTTGAGTGACTCATATATGTAGAGGTTTAAAACCAACAACTTACCTAGCCTCGCTAAATGTTAAGTGACGGAGGAGTACGGGAGTACCAAATGCTAACGCGTCCATATCTTCGGTACCGACAGCATAGACTTTTCCTGATTTCGCCAATGCTGCACACTGAGCTTCTGCTTCACCGGGTGCCTGAAATAACCAGATTACTACGTAAATGTTGAATTATAACAAACAGTACAATTATATTGAATTTTGAGTTGGTGAAATTCAAAAATGTGTAATAATTAGTCAGAAGAATTCCGATTCTAAGACAGAAGAGAAAAAAGTTGACTTTCTAACAAAAAGTATAACTTAAAGGTCAGTACTGTGCTGAATCTAGTGCTAAACAGCAATCATCTCACTTTGTCTTCAACTGATTGACTTTAGACGTACAAGTATGGAATTTTCAGCATGTGATATCGGTACCCCGAATTTGATATCAGGTGTGCGTCGGCAGAAGATCGAACCCCGGACCATGGTCGACGACAGTCCTTACCGCTGTGCCGCAAACGCACATGACAGGTCAGCCCCATCATTATTTCGTCAGGTGGATAGCAGAGTTCCCTGAACCGCCAAGAAACACAATATGCGGCAGCATATTGCGTAGTACGTTTGAAATCAGTACGTCCATTAGTAAAATTTAGACAACCAAGGAAATTTTCGCTATGTATACGCTGGTTGTTCACTGATGTTCCGTTTAGTGAAACTGTAATTTACACTTGCGATTATGTAGACTTACATTAATAACTGATGAACCAAGGAAACTGCACCATACTCAATAGTTGTTCAGTGAATCATATCTACCGATACAAAAGGACACTAAGGCAATAGGTTGCTTAAATGCGAAAGACGAATAAATGTTAACACAAAATAATTATCCTTCATCCTACAAAGCCACCAGCACCACTGCAATTCTGTTGACATCCCTTTTACGTTCTATTTTGAATCGTAAATAACTGATAATATGCTAAGAACTAGTGGTTAGAGACTCTTGGTGTGGATGTATTCACTTCTTGTTACAACAAAGTTTCTGAATATATTCATTAGTTACCGAATTATCCACTCTGTCGTATATCAGTACTGTATTTTCATTTAATCACTTTTTTTACATTTGTGCGCTTCTCCGAAGTGTGGCAGCATAAACTATCACAATTCTGAACAATGTTTTAAGTTGATACGAAAGTCAACCAATCTACGAAGACAAATCATTTTATTAGCTATGTACCCCCTTTAGTTAGCCTACGGATTTCAGCAGTAGCGATTACCACAGACAGGCTATTACTGAAACTTCATCGCATGAATGGTGCTATCCTTCGCGCCCCAGAACACACGACTGGAACTTAGCTACTAAGTGCAAGAAATCACAAGGAGATTAAGGCGACAGAACATTAAAAGCTATCAAACATAATAAACCCGAACAGACAAAGCTTTGTGAAGTTGCTATCTACACCAAAACTCTACATTCCATGTTTTATCCCATTTAACGTAGTGAAGTGAGCTGAATTAATTCATGCTACAATGGCTTTCAACACACAACTGAAGACTTTGTAGCGGTAATAGTCATTATGCACTCTGATGGATGAATTCCCAAAAATCTGGAAAAGTACACTACCAAGAATCAATACAGGTACAAAACCCTTTAACATATAACTTCAGTGGTAAGAAGAACATTCTATATAAACATATACTAGTTATTAGTTAGTCAGGTAATATTTTAGGGTCACGGATAGATGAAGACAGATGTCTATTGGTTCAGATAGATGTATAACGTTCAAAGTTTCAGACAGTGTGTGCAAGTAAATTAGGATGAATATATGACGAAAAATGGTAGCACCAAATGATATAGCTAAAATGTAAAATGTAGCACAAAATCACTCAGACTACAGAGATGAAGGCAGTTAGACAAAATATAGACTCGTTAAAATAGAAAAATGCATAAACGTATAACGACAGAAGGCAAGAGTCAGGCAACAGATCATTTATTAAGGAAATCAACGCATATTTATATATATTTTCATGTGCATTACTATGGATATTTAAGTAAACAAACACAGTCTTCCGATTGGTTGTTTCTCACCTCAAGTTAATCTTTCATCTATTTGTGACTGTTTCTTGAATGTCAAATCCTCTATCTGTTAACTGCATCCGCCTACGCAAAGTCTGCTGTGGTCGGTTTTGAATCAATCTTTGTTCACATTTTCTCACGACAAATCTTGGGAACGTAAATATTGACGTAAATTACTGTCTACCCATTTGGCTAGTAGACAGCTCTCACCGCAAACGAAGACAGGAACAGAGTTAAATTTTTCTGATCAAAATGGATTCAAACCCTTTAAGAAATGGGAGGGCTATCAATGATTCCCAACGAGCAATATCACAAAAGGTACTGGAGTAGGGAATTAAGTGAGTATGGATGATCTTGACAATCTGGAGGCATAGCTACTAACATTATAAAACACCAATCCGAGACTAGCTAATAAGAGTAAACCATGCCTTAATCTTAATTCTACAAACATTCCAGCTAGCAGTGGGAATTCCAGCAACAGTTCACAAATCCTAATTTGTATAATGGACAATGATTAGGAAAATTTTCCATAAAGTATCTGATGACAGCAACCAAGTTACAATGAGATCAACGAACTACCGATAAATCCTTGAAAGAAACTACATCATAGCCCCTGTACATGATTTAGTTAAAATCGAAGTAGCGATTCAATACTATAAGTGATAAGCCTCTGAGCTAATAATCTTCTCCATCACTTATAAATGAAGCACGTCGATGATAATGTGGATAATAGGTCAATAAATTAATGATGAAAGGACTCACATTAATAAACGGGACACCCATCAAGGTTAGAAGTTGTCGACAATCTTCATTATGTACAGGAGTGACTTTGACCAAACGCTTCGAAAATTTTTCAATAGCTTCTAAATCTTCCTCTGCTTCTGCTTTCGCCAACTCTTTAGAAGATTCAACACGTCTCTCCGCGCGTTTTGCTAATTCTCCAGCTTTCATTGAAGGCGGTTTCCCCTCAAAAACATACACGGGTTTGATTCCATTTTCAATCATTCTTATTGTCCTGTAGAACATGCCCATTAAGTGACTAGATGAAAATTAAAAGACATTAGATTCTGTAGGCAAGCGAAAACAAACAAACCTTACATATGAAACGGTGGAAATCATACCGGTATGCTAATGTTTGAATTTGAATTATTATTTGACAGCTAGTGGCAAAAAAATACAAAAGATGTAACGAAACACTTGACATACAGTCAACAGTGCAAATAGTCTGAAATCGACCAGAAGAGAAGGGACTTATGTCTTTAAGATGTTTAAGAGTAGTGATCAATTATTAATTAAGGTGAAAAAGTTTTGTAATGAAATCTAAGGTAGTCCTATCAGGCTAATGCAGACTGTTTACTATCCAACACTACAGAGCAACAAATGTTCTTTTGATGACTTCAGTTGAATTCGCATGACTTATGTATTGTCCAGAATCTAAAGGTTTATAGTAATACAAAGACTGCTCGGGGCTGAAAATAAACAAACTCGAGAAAAGCAGACAATTTTGCTAGGTTTTTAAGTTCAGCTAGTCTGACTGCCCCTGTTCTACTAGTTTGACCTATGTGTTTGACCTGACAATCATCAAATCTAAATTGGTTGACCCGAATAAGATAAGAAATCTAGAGAATAGTTCAGCTATAGCATTACATGCAGTCACACACAACCATACAATAGGATGGGATAGGATGACAGTTTTAAAATCTAATGTCACAGGGTATAGGGAGAGATTGATAACAGAAGCTTTGTTTATCGAATCAACTACAAATACGTGTAATAGGAATGATTCATCACGTCCCCAATATCTGGAAAATTCTACTACCCATACGACAAATAGGAGTAAAAAAAAACTATAAAACTCAAGTGTCAAAGTCGTGTGATTACAATTGATATGATTATGAACAATAAATTTTGTTCGAAACGTCATCCAGTAAATAATACTGTTTCACTGTGATATATCTAATAAACAAACTAATATGAAATTACTTACTACCACAGTGCCTAAGTTTTACACATATATTAATAAGACCGAGATATGTAATAAACATGCTGAACCAACACATTCCCCAACCAATAATGCTAGCTGAACTTAGACTAGATCGAAAAACAGTTGGGGTAACTACAATGGTAATCTGAAACATATGAAGATAATTAAATTTCCAGAGGTAGGAACAGTGGGACACTTATATTCGTAGTCAGAGATTCTTGAAGACACTGCTCAAAATCGTTCACAATGACGAATATGTATTCTTTCCTCGTGGTGGACCTGATCATAGGAAGCCTCTATAAATCAATCTCATGTATCCGGTGATTTTATTTGTCCCTGCTGTTACTTTGGAATGTGTTCTATCCTGACCTGTTGAGGTCGATGATGCTCCCTATGTACGTATGACCACAAACATGTACACTGGTAAACAGGGTGGGATGCTGTGAGGGTTAAGAGGATATAAATCTCGTTTTCTCTACGAAAATGAGCTTAGCTGTGTAGTGAGTTCTATTAAGTGCCTCGCTGAGTCCTCGTTTAGTGTTTGCTTACCCATCCTGTGGTGCTGAACAGGATTATTAGGGCATATAAAAATGGCAATCAGTCGTTATCCTCCTCCAGGTATGCTAACGATATGCTATTCTGTACTGTATTTTTTCGGTTAGCGATTTGTGTGGCATCTATCAGTTTGTCATAATTGTTATGATTAGGAACAATAATTTGTGTTCAAAACGGCATCCGGTAAATAATAGTTTGACTGTATGATATATTTAATAAACAAATTAATATGGAATTATGCTAGTGGTACATGGAGGTCATTTGTGACTGACTGACAGATGGCACACAAATCGTTAACCGAAAATATACAGAACAGAATAGCATATCGTTAGCATACGTGGAGGAGGATAACGACTGCTTGCCATTTTTAGACGTCCTAATAAACTATGACGCCTCTAATAATAAAAACATACAAAGTGTTATAAAAAAACATTGAGTGCATTGGGCAAGACACCTACCTGGTAGACTCTCCTTCTGCATTAGTCAGTGTGTTTCCTTCTTGCCTAACGGCGATAAGAAATTGGTAAATCGACATCGAGGCATCGATCGCTACCTTCCTTCCTATCAAGTCATGGTAGAAATTATCAGAAATCCTAACCGAAATATGCCTTCATTTCACAGCTTTTGACCGCCTTCTGTGCATTGTCACCGATTACCTTACTTAGCTGATGAACTCCCATGTCTGAGTGAAATAACGTGTAGCAACGACTCTTTGACACTACTGCCCTCAAAAAACGACCAAAAGCAATTATACCTATTGGTGGTTAGTAGCCAACACAACCCGCACCCGAAATCAGCGGGATGCACATTAACACTTAAAACAAACTCATGGCCTTGAAACCCCCGAAAAATCCTAGGTGAAGAACTGGACTAAATTGCTTATATCACGCAAATTCAAATGCGTTTCCAATATTGCTACAGTGGGCTAGCTCTATATTTTCTGGTGAGTCATTATGACTGCGTCACGAGTCACTCTCGTTCCTTCGACGCGCATTCGAATCCAAAATAATCAGGTTTTAGAGTAACCGATTAGTCTCTAAAATTAGATGTTATTTTTGGAGCTACATTTACTAAGGTTGTTAAAAAGGGTTGGTATACTAACTCTGTTGTCGGAGTCAAGAGAAATTCATGAATCCAACGATACTTGGGACTCCTTATCAACAATGAGAAATTTGGTCATCCCTGCCACTAGTGTTTGAAAAAATCAGTCTCATCAGCAAATGATATCTAGTGGCACCTTTGAGTTAAGTAGATGCATCTCTGCAAATATTCAGTATTATGTATTCCTAAGTGCATCTCTGGAAAGATATATGTTTAATATTCTCTCGAGTTTACTCAAGCACTGTCAAAGTGAGCTAGTTCGTGGACTCATTAAGATGTATTTATGCCACAATACTTGTCTGTATTTTTAGTGCTTAGCTGCCAGTGGCAAGACTTATGATAAATACAAAATATAAACGGTAAGGAAAGTAAGTCGACCAGTGGATGCCTTAAGATTGAAGGCATTTTGAGCTGCAGATTTCACCGCCTGAAATGTAACTTGAATGACTCCAGTATGCCAAGTGTTTGCGCTTCATGCCCGATCCGGAGACCGTCAACTGGCTTTTCACTGGCGAAACGGAACTCTATGAATGTAATGTGGCGAGCTGTCCTAACAAACGCATATCTAAGACGCACAGTTAACTGATTGCGAGCTCTCCATCGTTCCGTACTAGAAAATGGGCTTCCTCTTATACAGCTCAAAAGGAACATCACATTTGTCGCGTCTCCACAGCATATAGGATTAGAACAAATAAAAGACAGCCGTGAAGTATGTATGGTGCTGGTTGAATTTAAAGTAGACCACTTAACTGTCAGAGTCTGTACATTGTGTTGAATCGGCTTAGGGTTCACTCAATAAGGGATTGCGAAATTGAGAAGAGAGAAAAGGACTTGTCAATTAAACAAAGACGTGTCGTCTTTACCGTTCATAGGGGCGTCACATGCTCATGAGATGTAATGTGTAGTAAATAACGTTTACTCCGTTTTGCTAGGTTTGCCCACTTCGCTTGGTTAATGACGTGCCTCAGTAATGCAAAAGGTAATTTTTAAAATTTTCGTGTTGCATCCATTTTATTCACTATGCGAATGAAAACGTAAGCAATGACCACGAGGTCCAAAGTTAGTAAAAGTGTTAATATAAGCCGTAATCACCCATGGGTAGAAACGAAAAGTAAGCAACCATTCACTGACGAAGTACAATGTTCATTTCCTAGTTTTTTCCTGGCATTTGTTTCCCCACAAAAAGTAGGGAATGGTTGACTTTGAAGCCACATTAGCATTAATGGCAATGCTGTTGCTTCCAGTTTTTTCCTGAGAAATGAATGGAAGCATATAAATAAAGACAGTTTCCGTATCAGGTAGGTTGACAGCCATCTGCTGTCACAAAATTAAGCGCTTTCAACATTAGTTTGCTTATTTGATATATCGGATACACAGTGAAACGGTATTATCTAATGGATGACGTTTCGAACAAAATTTATTGTTCATAATCATATCAATTGTAATCACACGACTTTGACACTTGAGTTTTATAGTTTTTTTTACTCCTATTTGTCGTATGGGTAGTAGAATTTTCCAGATATTGGGGACGTGATGAATCATTCCTATTACACGTATTTGTAGTTGATTCGATAAACAAAGCTTCTGTTATCAATCTCTCCCTATACCCTGTGACATTAGATTTTAAAACTGTCATCCTATCCCATCCTATTGTATGGTTGTGTGTAACTGCATGTAGTGCTATAGCTGAACTATTCTCTAGATTTCTTATCTTATTCGGGTCAACTAATCTAGATTTTGCTAGGTTTTTATGCTCCGCTAGTCTGACTGCACCTGTTCTACTACTTTGACCTATACTTCTGACCTGATAATCATCGCAGGGTATTAGATAAACTAAATTGTTTTGTTTTACAGGATCCACAGGGTCCTTTAACCGTCAAAGCTTGTTTCTAATTGAGTTTGTGGGTTTGAATGCCACTTTTATTCCTGTCTTGTTAAGAATTCTGCGTAAGGTTTCCGAGGTTCCTTCTTTGTATGGAAGTACTACTGACGATTTAGATCCCTCATTGTTGGTGTTGTCATTACCCTGTGTATGTTTGACATGCATGTCGTCATTAATAATATTATCATTATTATCTTTATCACTGTCACTACCATTATTATCTATTTTATTTTTAAATTTCCCTACATACTTTCTGACTAATTTATCAGGGTAATTATTAAGTTTCAAAGCTTCTCATATATGCCTCACTTTCTGTCCTAGATTTTCCTTGGTACTACTTAGTTTTTGTGCTCTGTAACTTAAACATTTCACCAATCCTATATTTACTGACATAGGATGGGATGATAGGAAATACAAATATCTATTTGAATATGTGGGTTTCCGGTAAACACTAGTGTTTAACTTCCTATCTCCTTTCCTTTTTACCCTACAATCTAACATTGGAACCTCCCCTTCCTGACTTTCCAATTCATAGGCGAATTGAATTGCCCCCACCTTTGAATTAATGTGTTCGGATAATCTATCGGTATCCTGTGTTCTAAGTACAGTGAATGTGTAATCTACATACCCCCTCCATACTTTTGGGGTGCGGGTGAACGTTTCAATAGCTAAGGTTTCCAACCCAATCCTACAAATATGGGGATGGATTACAAATACTTAGGAAAAAAATAAAGCTTGAAGTCATATAAAGTCTGAATGCAGCTGTACATCTGCTCCCCGTCATCAAGTAGATCCATTGAACTATCTTGAAAAGGAAAAAATTATTTAGTAAGATAGTAATCAACGGTGACACTTATACAGACATTTGACATCATAATAATGATACATTAAACTTGTTCACTTAGCCACACAAATTTACTTGATTATTGAGTACAAATCAAATTATTCGTTTACATATAAATACTCACACTGAAAGACCTTCAGTTTGAGTATTTTTACATCGTTCATTTAATTAAATTGTCACTTACAGCACAGATCCTCTGGTCAGTCTTCTTATTGTCAACAGCAACCTGTGAAAAATAAAAACAGAATTTCGTTGATTGACATTCATACAATGAAACGATTTGTAGTATAGTAACTTTAATTTAACCAAAACTGTTCACTTGCTCTTGGCCGGCTCCCCCTTTTTTCTACACGGTCACGTACGTCGTGGAAGTATGCTTTGGTACTGTCTTTCAAGATTTTAATTACTTCGTCCTCGGGCATCGTAGCAGAAGCGAACTCGCTGACAATGACGGCTGAAGGAAATATTTAAATAAAGCAAGCTTTCACGTTATAACTTTATAGAAGTAGCACTTTGTGAGGGCTAGCTTCTCCGGTGTTCCGCACGCTGTGAAGCGACTTGCTAGCTTAGGTTCCCATATGTAATTCAGCATCCGTCTCAACGAAGACTGCGGAATGAACGATAAATTCTCAACCAGTTTCGTCATCTAAGCGTAATCGAAGGTTGATTGTAAACTTACGAATGAATCTCTGAATTTTGGCTTTTTCAATGACTCTTCAAGTGGGTTAAACTCTTCTTCAGTTGACAAGGGGAATTCTAGTCGACTATTGTCAATGGACGATTTCCCGGTTCCCGAAATGGTCACGTCGCCCGACCAATTTGATGAGACCAAATTCGTTAGCAGTTAATCAAAGGACTGCATCTTCTCTTTAAGGAGCCGTACTTCTCCTTTAATGGACTGTAACTCAGAAACCACTTTATCATTAGAATCAGTGTTTTCCTTACTGCAAAGTAACCAGTGATTAAAAATGATATACGTAGTCCGCCTAATTGGCTCTGTGATCGGTGACGACGTCGCCATTGGCATTTGTGGACTGGAAGTGCTGAAGGAATAAGAATATGAAATGAATGCGCTGCCTGGCTATCGGGGCCTTCACAGTTTCCATGAAATTGGTGTTAGGGTATTTAGATGGCCGACACAATTTCTGTGACTCAACTGCTTCCAGTTCAGCTGAGTTATAAACGTATGATGCGAAGTTCTTCGTCTCCACTCTGTATTCTGTCATTAACCAATTAGGAGAATCTATCTTTGACGTTTGGCATTGGTTATGGTCAAAGTCTCCTCAAGATTACCTGAATTGGACAGGATATTGTGCATTCGTGCAACCTGAAAAGTATATTTGACAATAAGAAAGAAAGTAATTTTGGAAGCGTTCAAAGTCAATTCATGCAACTATACTCCAAGGCAACCCAACTTTACATTCCTTTCACAGGCAGAAAACATTTCTATATAGGGATTATCCGGAAAGTTCTTGCACAGCTTATGTGTAAACACGCGTGCTGGAACAATTTTATGAATTCTACAGCCTTAGATACGTGACAGCTGTCTGCTGCTGAAATAAACACAGTTATTGTCGGAAATTGGCGATCTCGAATGGAACTCACAACGCATTTGGTTCAGAAGTAAGAATCAATTATTACTCCGGTCTTCACTGGGGCTGCTAACGCTCACACCAACGTTTTTATCGATGTTACAAGAAATAGAATGAGTTCCGTTGTCACCTGCCTGGACGCTGAATTCCTATGCCTTCTCAAACTATACGTAAGCAAATCATTGATATTCGCCCATGTCTCAGTGGAGATTACAGCCTGGAGCCTATTGATTCGCTTTGACCCCAGAACTATCCATCTCAAACGAGGAGTTTATGAGTGACTGAATGGGCTGCAGCAGTAGATTCAATCCAGTGTCCTTCAAAAAATCAGTCTACATTTCTAAAATGATGTTAATCAGTACAGGTGCACACGGATGAAAATGACACAGTATGTCATGATCTAAAAAATTTGGTCACTCACTGTTTGCCCGCAGTTTTAGACCTCTATGAGTAATTAAAAGAGCTTGCGCAGGGATCGCTTGTGAAGTGTTCACCATTTCCTACACGAATTTAGAAAGGGAAAGAAGACTGCATACAGACACCCAGTATTTAATTAAAGAGAGGATCATGTATAACAAAGACGCTTGAACTCACTGAAGACTACGCATAGGAATATTCGAGGCGTTCATCTGCTGACAACCAATTAACCATTAAGAGGTCACTGCGGACAATCAAAAGTTAACTTTTGCTTCTAATCCTAAGCAGCTTGAGTAATCTTGTGTGTACGACTTAAGCACTTACTGTAAGGAAGAATATCCAATATCCTGATTACGAGCTAGTATAAATCATTGATTTCTTTGAGCTCGCTTCTTGATTGTAAGGTAGAGGTTCCAGATCTTCGGTGAACTTATGCATAGTAAGCCCCGCCACTTGACTGCTTTAGCTCTGGTAGACTCCAAGAGGAGTGGTGCGAGGATTTGTCAAGATGTGGTTTGTACTGTGCAGCATGTTAGGACTCAGTTGCTGCCATGAATGGAGTTTGACCCAACACCCGTTGGTCATTCGGTGTAGTCATAAAAGTAGAATAGTAATGATAATAGGTTGTAGTGTAGATAATATAGGTTGAGATAAGTGAAATAATAAAGGTGACCTAAGGAAAAGATAGAGTATTCCGTACAGTGAAAGAAGACAGAACGGGTCGTAGGGATTTAGCTTGTATGCTTATCCATTGACAGTGTGGTTTCAAATTTTAAGAGGATAAGCCATTGAGACGCAAACCATGCATTTCTGCATGGTTGTCCAGCTTCCGCTTAAAAGTCTCCACAGATGGCGCTGTAGTCACGGCCGCCGGTAAAGCGTTCCAGAGACGGCAAACTCGAAGCGAGAAGAAATGTGAACGCGCTCGAGTCCTTGGTCTCTGGTGTGCTATCCTTAGCGGGTTACCTCGTGGAAGCCTATAATCACTTAACGGCAGGATGCTTTCATTAGGGTGGGCCTGGTCATTTAAGATCTTATAGACGGTGATGAGGTCTCCCCTGTGACTGCGTAACTAAGTGTGAAAAGACTTAATTTCTTCAGTCTTTCCTCATTTGATTTGTTGCGGAGGCCGATCACCCATTTTGTCGCTCTTCTCTGGACACTTTCTAGAATGTTAGCATCCATTTTGAGTAGCGGAGGAGCAATGATATTATGCACCTCAAGGAGTGGCCTCACGTATGTCGTATACAACCTTAAGAATAGTTCAGGAGTAAGAGCTCCCAGCTGCCTATGCATAAAGTGTAAAGTGGCGTAAGCTTTGGCGACGTCCCTCGTGTAATTTACACTGGTGTCTAGCTTTTCTGTTAAAATAAGACCTAGGTCGCGTTCTGATGGCACGCAAATCAAGTTCTGGCCACCAAGGGTGTAATTTGCACTCTGTGACCTGCCGGAATGAAGTTGAACCACTTTGCACTTCTTTAGGTTGGAAGGCATTCCGTTAGCCAGAGCCCAGTCTCCCAGAGTTTGCAGGTCAGCCTGCAATCTGTCGGAGTCCTCCGATGAGCTTATTGCCCTCCAAATCTTTACTTCGTCAGCGTAAAGAAGCGCAGAGCAGTTCAGTTGACAGGGCAGATCGTTCATAAAAATCAAAAACATCAACGACCCTAAGATAGAACCCTGAGGAACCCCTGATGCCAAGGTGTGCCAGGATGATTGGATGCGGTTGACTTTGGCGCAGAATTCTCTCTCGCCTAAGTAATCTTTCAGCCATGCGAGAAGTGCTCCAGAAACACCCGCCTTGCTTATTTTGTGAAGGAGCAGACCATGGTGAACTGTGTCGAATGCTTTCGCAAAGTCGAGAAAGATCACATGGACTGACACCTTTACGTCCCAGGATAGTGTCCAATCGTTTCAAGCTAGTAGAAGATTCGTCACACAGGATCTTCCCCTCCTGAAACCGTGCTGTGCTTCATGGAGTAGGTAAGTCCCGTCGAAGTATTTTCTCATGTGGTCGTCAATGAGACTTTCCAATATCTTCGATATCACTGGGGGTAGCGCAACTGCTCTGTAACTGGTCGCGTTCTGCCGGTCACCACCCTTGAATATAGGGGATAGGATGGCTAGTTTCCATTCACATGGAAGTTTCCTTACATCAAAGGAGTGTTGAAACAGATCACTTAGGGGTTGGCAGAGACTTTCTGAACATTGCTTCAGGACGGATGGTCTTATGGCATCGCAACCTGTAGACCTTCCCGAAGCCAACTTTCCCAATTTTACGAGTACCATAGCCGGGGTAATTTGAAATGTACCCAGCAGGTTTTCGCACGTTGGTTTTGCATTGTAATCTTGATATTTTTTGGGGGTAAAATCCTCGTTACTGTTTAGTTGCCTATGAAAGGCTAGACTGAATGTCTCTGCCATTTCAGGACTAGTAAGAGATTTCCCATCAGAACCCACTAGATTGCAAGCTCCCTGGTTGGTCGGTTTTCTCTCAGACATAGACCTGTATAGGCTTTTGGGGTTCACGAGAAGCTTATTGGAGAGGTTTCTCTGAAATGTCCTTCTATCACTCCGGACTCGTATGCTACATCGATTCCTGAGTTCAAGGTACACCTCATGTTCGGGTTGACTCTTCGATACTCGCCACGCAAACCAGGCTTTTCGCTTCGCCTGCAAAAGGCGTTGTGTCCCCCTTTTTAGCCATGAACGTTGCTTCCTAGCTTTTGGTGTGACTAAAGGAACAGTGTCTGAGACCGCCTGGTGAATGATCTCCTTTACCACTCCCAAATGTTCTTCTACTGTAAGCTCTGTCCAATTTTTTGGCCAATTTGCTTCAGACAAAAGTCTTCGCATTTCGGTGTTATTGGCCTTGTTATAACACAGATAGGGCTGAGTATTATCCCACTGTAAACGCTCGCGGAGGATTTTGCCGAAAACTATGACCGCTACTGGTCACTACTGCCTATGGGAGTCGTGATCTGAACGTTTTTCACTAGTACCTGGTCACTAGTGAGCACATAATCCAGTCTAGAAGACTTCCCATCTGGGCCCCATCTAGTATACATTCTGACATTTTCAGTGAATCCGGCCTCCCTGATGGTATGCAGCAGATTTCGATCAAATCTATCATGAGCACATCCCGTCATCAATTTAAGAGATTGGGGAATTGAAGTCGCCAGCTATGACAATTTGATCATAACCCATGTCTTGTGTCGCTGAAATTGTATTCAGCGGTACCTGGCTGTGGTCTGCTCCACATGAAGGTGATCGATAAATAGCACCACATGGAGTCAGGGAGCTCAATGATGGGAGGGTACATTGCGTGAACACATCTGTGCTGTTTTTCGACGTATATGGCGATTCAACCCCCTTCTTTCAGATCCATATCTCGCCTGACTAGAACCATATCATTTATACTGACTTCGCTGTCTGCCACCGTAGGGGTTGACCAGGTTTCCGTCAGTGTTATGATTTTGGATTTCAGCTGTGATTGTAGGTGTCTAAGTTCAGCTATTTTGCCTCTTAGCCCTCTCACATTACTGTACAGGCAACTGGTAGTCAGTTTCACCACGTCCCCGTATTGGAGGGTGGTTGACGCGATGTGGGCTGTCGGTTGAGGAGTTATCCTACGAACTAGTTGGCCGATTCCCTAGGAACCGGCCTGTTGGTTTTTTTCTTCTAGTTCAATCGGAGCACTTGGATAACACTGGCCATCATCGTCCGTGCTGCACCGCTGTATTGTGACTAATGGTTGGCGATTTTCTTTGACAACGCTGGCTTTAGCAGCAGCGAATGTGTCTGCTGACCTTGTCCTTTGTCTCGTACCATCTCTGGAGAGGAGTAGTCAAGTGGTCTCGGGAGCTGAACTTGACAGCTAACAGACGTGGCGTGTTAATTGACATAAGGTGAGTGGGTCGAGGCAGTCTATAAATAGAGACAGCCCCTGAACTTCCCATGGCCATCTGGGATGCCAACCATCTCCATTGCTGTACATCGTGACAGTGCTTCTCTCAAGCGTTCCCAGTTCCCAGTTCGGGAATGCCAAGAACAACCATGGAGACAGAAGGAGTAAGCTCTGGCGACTCCCTCGCCATCTGTCTTTCCTTCCATGGCCTGTCTGGCCTAACACGTATAATAATATATATATTTTCCTATCAATATAGGACACACCAGTTGTACAGGCATGGATAAGTATTATTTAAATTACATGAAATTGATTTATAGCGAAATTACATGGTTGCTGTCCTCTCTGACATCAGTTAGTGAGCACATTCTGATAGTTAGTCGTTCAATGGAGCACATAAAGAAATATAGAAATATTGTCTTCGCATTAACAAAAAAACCCAAGTATGTGTCGGATAAATTACAAATATTTGGGAAAAAATTAAAGCTTGAAGTCAATTCCTCCATATAACTTTGTTGTGTGCGGCATCGTATCTTCTTTTATGTTCAAATTGGGTATTAATTTAAAATGAGTGATTAATTTTTATGATTTTGACATCATTTTTTGCAAGTAATACCAGATGTGAGTTCAACTGAATGCAGATTAATATTGGTCAATTTCAAGCAGATTTGTTTTACTGCACTCTATTCACCCATAGCCCGCCATTTGTCACAGCATGGTTGCTCCGTACGAGTAAGTTGATAATCACGTAGAAAGCTATATAAAAACCATTTTAGATCGTTGACAGTTCTTGTATAAGATGCTGTACAGCGTCTAGTTATGGTGACAGTGGATTTCATCAAGGATGCTGAGCCATTACTAGCCAAACCTTGAGGGATAATATATGAGTAAGTGACTTCAATTGTTTCTCAGCTTCAGTCAGAATGTAGATCAATGCAACTTGTACTACAAAGTAAATACAACAGAAATGTACCAGAGGACAAAAAAAGTATGTGGTGTCGAACATATTTGTTTATATTCGTTGTACATTGTAATTTGATGAACAAAAATTTGTTTCTACCATGTCTTTTTATGCATTTATGCTACTGGTTTATTTATAATCTTTAGAGAAGTAAGGGTATTTAAGCGCGTTTAGGTACTGTAGTAGACTAATAGTTGATTCGTTCTAGGAACAAATAGTTTATTTATATAGTCGGTAGAGTGAAATAGTGTGTACAGAGAGCGTTTGAAACTTAAAACTATATTGCAGTTCCTGACATCTAGGGGCAGATTGTTCCTTATTTTAGAATACATGACTGTGAAGAAGTTTTCGCGGAGTGTTGACTTAAAGGCTTTTATTGTCACTGTGCAATTTTGGTTACGCAGATCGTAAGAGCCTTCTTGTGAGAATTGTATGTCCTTAATATCTGAGAATGATATTTTGTGTAGGACCTTATAGAAGAATACTAGGTTTATAATTAGTCGTCTTGTCCATAGTGGGTCAAGTTGTAGAATCATGCACCGTAAGATGTAGTCTTTCTTACATTCGTAGCCAAGTAGTTTCGAGGTAAAATATCGTTGGATACTTTCAATTCTTAGCTTTTCACGTGTGTGAGTGCTGCTAATAATAAATGGACAGTATTCTAGTAGTGGCCTCACACAGGTTTTGTACAGAATGAGCTTTGCTTCATTGTCGTGAAAGTTCCTGAGTATGCATCCTAGGAGCATCCTCGACTTTTGAGTCTGTGATGCCACTTGCTCAGAGAATGTTAGGTTACTCGAGTACCTCAAACCTAGGTCAACGACACTTTGGAGTTTGGTTAAGTTAGCCGATTGAAGCGTTAACTTCATGTCAACTGAGGGTGCACCGAAGCAGATCCAGCCACATTTTTAAGGTTAAATTGGAGGTTCCATAAAGACGACCAAGCAGTTACTTTATCTAGTTCTTTTTGTACAACATTCTGGAAGTACCCTAGGTCATCAGATTGGAATGTATAAGCTACTTTGAGGTCATCTGCAAAGATGAATGGTTTCCCATGAGAAAAGCAAGCGCATATGTCGTTAATATATAGGGTAAATAGAAGGGGTCCAATGACACTACCTTGTACTACACCAGAGGTAACTGGGCTAGGTTTCGAAGTTATGGATCCGAGTTTAACTATTTGGGACCTATTGTTAAGGAATGATTTAAGCCATCCTAATAGTGGGTCACGTATTCCTAAGGATTTCAGCTTATGCACTAGTAGTAAATGGTCGACACGGTCAAATGCATCTCAAAGTAGATGACAAGTACTAGTTGTCGTCTGTCACGACTGCTAGTCGCAAAGTTAAAGAAGTCTAAGTGGCATGTTAAACAAGATCTGGATTTTAGGAGTCCATGTTGGTTCGGACTTATAATGTTGCAACTAAGCATATGCTTCATTAGGTTGTCTTTAACTGGTCTCTCCATAATTCTAGATGCTAAAGGTGTGATATTAATTGGCCTGTAGTTACTGACGTCTGTTTTCGAGCCAGATTTGTGTTTAGGCATAATAAACGTTGTTTTCCACACATCAGGGTAAGTTTGGGTTTCTAAGGACATTGTGAATATTTTAAGTAGTAGTAGGGGAATGTCAGGGCCACCATATTTATAAAGATAGGATGATATGCCGTCAGTACCGAAACCTTTTGAGCATTTTAGGGTTCTTATAGTTTGTTTAATGTTAGTATAGTTAAATTCAACAGTACTAATTAAGTTTTGTGTGTGTGGAGATGGAGTTTGTGCTACATTAGTAGCAGGGTGTATATTGAGTAACTGGACTGTGGGCTTAAGGTAGTTATCTGCAAAAGTTGAGTTAAATAATTCACACATGTCTGTGGAATTAGTACATAACCTACCTTTGTCTATGAGGAGGTAAATGCTGTGATTTATGGGATTCATTCGCTTCTTTAAGATTTCCGTGAGTGCATACACTCTAGCAGGACTGGCTACTGCGATGCGTTCTTCGTTTCTCATACGGAAATTTCGAGCTTGTGAGATGGAACTAAGTGTGTTAAGTATTAAACCTAGTGTGCCAAAGTAGTGGTGTTTGAAGTAATTTGTTCAGAGTTTCTTAAGTTTCATACGATCCTTTGGTTTTATGAATGACTTCCTATGTGGGGAAAGCTCGAGTGTTTGGAGTGGAATGACAGCATCTAAGCATGTGTTGGAGTTATGGTAGAAGATGCTCAGAGCTCGCGAGAGGTCATTAGTAGTGAAGTACTCTCTCCATTCTGAGGATCTTAACATTGATTTCACTAGAGTCCAGTCTGCCTTGCTGTAGTTCCTGTAAGTTATTTGTTGTGAAGTAAGGGTATGGGCTGCATTGCTACTTGACGGAAGTGGCAGTGCACACAGCACTGTTTTGTGGTAACTCCCTGGAAACTCAGAACCTATTAGGGTAGAAAGGGGACTTATATTGTGGCAGAAGATTAAGTCTAGTACGTTATTACCTCTTGTTGGGTTGTGACAGTCTGTTTCCAGCCAAGTAACTCCAGTGTGCCTAAGAACTTATCAAATTTAGTTGGGCCTGTGGGTATTTCCCAGTTGATTTCTGGTAAGTTAAAGTCTCCACATAGGATCTTATCATCGTAGTGTAGGGAGGATAATTGTTCCAGAGTATTAATAAGTTGGGTCTCGTAATTACTAAAGGTACCAGGTGCTCTGTAGGTGCATCCAATTAATACCATTGCGTTATTTAAGTGTAAGTTAACCCATAAAGTCTCAGGCATGTTAAGTGTACTACTTTCCAGCCGTGATACAGTAAGTGCATTCAGAAAGTACATGAGACAACCCCCTCCCTTACCACCTTCCCTGTCACACCGAAAGTGTGTGTAGTTATCTCTTCATCTAGTATGTTCGAATCAAACCAAGATTCAGTGATGACAATTATAGGGGGTTTGTATATTACCGTGAGTGCTCTGAGCATCGGTAGTTTATTTAGAACAGATCTAGCATTTATGAGGATCAGGTAAAGATGAGATCTGAAATAGCATTTGAAGTATTTAAGTTCGTTAATCAGCCCCGAATGTGGTTCAGCTTCCAGTAGTACTGTTTGACATGACGACCCTATGTTAAGAGGAGTTTCGACATCACGCTCTTCTGTCTATCGGGTTGGTGTGTGCTGTTTTCAGTGAAGAATTAAGCGTTGGAGTACTGAATTTGCTATAGGCTAAGGCATTTTTATTTTTAGTTAAGCTAGAAACGTGGGTAGGGATCTTTATTTGACCTGAACTTGTGCATGTATCAAGTGTGCTTAATGGATGCGGGTGAACTAGACTGTTCCTATATTCATGCAAAGGGGGAGCCAGCATTAACGGTTTAGGAGTGTTAACATCCCTACCAGCTGTTTTTTCAACGCTGACAGGGACGCAGGGAATAAAAAATGATTAGGACCTTGTGGAGACATTGGCTTATTATTCCACCTATTATTAGGTACTAGTTGTGTCCTTGTATGGGTTTCGTGTGTGCTGCATTGTGGGTTAGTTCCCAGAAGACTTGTACCATATATCCAATCAAAATTTGTTTGTGTACCATACTCTGAAGACCATGAGTTGTTGGTGGTCGAGTTCTGACTATTGCCACTTGTACTATTGAGGTTGGCATTGTTGTGACGTGGCTTATAAGTGTGTGCCATGGTGCGATTTCGCACGTTGTGAGTGCCAATACTATTGGCCGTGGGAAGTGTGGGCTTATTTATACTGCCATTGTTATTGTTGGCATAATTTGGGGTCATATTCTCCTTTTTCTTACCAATGGAGTTATGGCTAGGAGAGGACAGTGTCGACTTTCGGGGGGCTTTGACTTTTTTTCTGGGATTGTTTAGTGACATGTCTATATCTAAGGCGATAGGCGGTATAGTTTTATTGGCTATTTGATTACAATTTAGTGGCCTTTCGGTTGGTGTTGCACTCTGAGGGGATAATTCTGTGGGGTTTGAGAGGGGTGGTGCGGTGGGTTCTACAGAGTCTCTCAAAGGGTTGGGTAAAATGGCTGCTTGCAATGTCCTGTTATTTATTCCACAATTAGGGGTAGTGAGATAATTATATTCGTCCCTTTCTATGACTGTCGTGTCGACCGCAACCTTTATTAATTTGTAGTTTCTGGCTTGCGATGGGGTGTTTTAAGAGTGCATGAATTTTCTGACCTCTGCCGGTGTTTCGAACTGAAAACGAATAGGACAACACTTTTCATGTTGACTCTTCTTCAGCCTGTAGCACTTAGTCTTGGAGTTGGGCATTTTCACCTCACTAAGTAGGATGCGCTGTACCCTTTTTAGTGCCTCAATGTCCGGAACGTTGTAGACAATAGCATTTAGTTTAGCATCGAGTCGTTTTGTTACTTCTGTAGTAACAAAGTTAATGAGGTTATCCACCTTAGATACCGATTCTGTGTCAGGTTTGTTAGGGTCTACAGTTTTCACGAGGATAGTTAAAGGTGTCAGTTCACAGACCTGCGATCTGATATCGCTGATCTGATCTGATAATTTGGATATTTTGGTATTGGTTTCAGAAATTCCAGGATCTACTGACTTATTGTTTTTTAAGTCCCTTAACTCGGCCTTAAGTTCTCCTGTAGACAACTTTCGAAGTTCTATTTCTGAAGATAGTACTGAAACAGAGCTTGAAGGCTGGAGCTTTTCGATAAGCACATAAGGTGTGGGGTAGGGATTCTGTATGAGCAGAGGGTTCTGAATTTTTAGGAGTAGTGCTAATACTAGCTGTCAGTACAGTTTATCCTCAGTTCCAGCTCGACGCTTACGACATACAAGTGAGTTTTGTGGCTCACTATAACCATTTGTAGGAAGTGTGTTGCTTGATGTAGCAATCAACGACCTAAAATTAGTCATCAGTTTTACAGGGGATTGAGTTCGTTGCTTTTTACTTTGGTTAACCATAACTATTTGATATGAGAGTTAATAGTTATAGGTATGGAAGTAGTAGAGCACTTGTGCAAGGATTACAGCGAGATAAATTTTATGTGACGAATCACCCAAAAATGCAACGCAAACGTTGGACGTACCGAACATTTATGTTGCAGGCCTTCCCTATAGAAAGGACTTGAGAAGTCAGTAAAACTTTTTCGACATCCTTGGCAGAGCCCACTGTTACCCTCAGTGGGGTTGGTTTGCCTTGTGGAGCAGCAGTGCCCCTATACAATCTGCATAGTTTCACTGGTTGGATGTTCAGACCCAGTGTGCTACACAAGTTGGACCACTGTTCCTGATCAAACAGGGCCCTGTTTTCCAGCAGACTACTACAACAGTCTGGTACATTAAAGAGGATTGCGCAGTTTGATCTATTGACCGTGGATTTAGGTTCGGTCCTCGCACATTTGTCATCCCCTTTAAGACCGTTTTGTTTCGTCTGGTGCGACTGGATATTATTGTGTGTCACAGTGCCGTGGCCACTGTTACTGGTAGACGATAAGGGTCTTTTCCCAGTGACAGATACCCTTGGTGCTTCAGCCTCTGTGTTTGGGGCAGTTATGGCAGGAATTGCAAGTATAACCGGTGTGGATTTTGGTATCCCCGATTTACATGCAATTGTGCTGTTTTCCGAGTTAGTGGGAGTAGAGCGTTTCACGTTTTTCCCTGATACCTTTCCGCCATCTTTAGCTTTCAAGGAACTAAAAGAGGCTGCATCAGGACGGCGACTTGGGCATATGTACCAGAACCATGGGCATGAGTTCTTACGCATAAAATCATAATATACTTTTGGTACCCCGGTGTCGCATCTACAATGTACCCATTGCTCGCAAAAGTTGCATTCGGAGGCAGAGTCTACTTGTTCGACAGCAGAATCGCAGACCTTGCAATCCTCTGCCTTTTTGGGGAACGGTTTTGTCGTCTTGCGACGTCGTGAACGTTTCTTTTTGGCCTTCTTCTCTGTTTCAGGGCCTACTATGGAGACTGGTGTTATACTATTCTCACTTTGTGCAGATTTACCACTCGGCTCTATTAACCTAGTCGTGTCATCAGGGATGGAGCCACATCCGCTTAGTTGACTTTTCACAGTTTCACTGTAGGACTGTGGCGACATGGACAATCTGTCCAGGCAGGGAATATTTACCCTGGTCTTCAAGACCGGTATACGAGAGTTCATCACCTTCACCTGTTTGCCTAATTTGGCTCAAGCCCTGGTGACTACGGTGTATGGTGTCCAATTACTTATTTTAGGGTGAGAATCTATCGTCATATTACTCCTAAATTAATACCGGTGATTAAATGATAAGAGACAGTCCTGTATATTTGAAAGAGTGAGGAGGATGTTGCTACAGAAGTAGCGCCTGAAGCTTAGGCAGTAGTTCGAGACAGCGGGAGGTACCATACGCAGGGTGGGTGAAGAAGGAATGGTTGAATAAAATTCGCCGGACAGGAAGATCAGGTTTTCCAAACGAATTATTCACAAAAGTGGATATTTCCTGTTAGAGAGGAAAATGCACGTCGTATTCGAAGCGCGCGCGACGTGTGCTCGGCAAAGTACTCTTGGCTTCCAGAAAAGAATCTCATTACGGAGATGTAGTTAGTTAGCTCTGCTAACATCTTACAGGTAATTATGAGCCAATGTGGTCTAGGCATTATGCATTCTTCAACTTCAGAATCCGTTACTTCGCTGTGATACACGCACATGTCATCCGACAGCATCCAATTCCTTGCGACCATGATGAATTCTTGTGTACCAGGTTTTGTTACGACAGCGTAAGTTTTCGTTTAGTTCTGTAAGAAATAAGTAAATATGATGTAAACAAAATTTACAGTCTCATCAGTCCACTTGTCATTGAATATAGGAATGTCGACGGTTGACGCAATCAGTCTAAGCAGTTTCTGGAAAAGTATGAGGCAACGGCGCTGCTACTTCATACTTGTCTGTACGAATACAGAAGCACTTACAAATAATATTTGACGGCAGATTTTCTAGGTTGTGTGGGCTTAATTTGGAGCATTTCCATATCCCAATGTTGGATGACTTAAATGGCTGGTCGAAGAAATCACAAGCATCTATATAAGGTCTGAATGTTAGTCCTTCCTTGTGTATCTGCGTTATGAGACCAGGTTTACCGTAGGCTATAACGAAGTTATCCGGTGAAGATGAAGTGATAACTGTACGCCTGGTGTGAATTATTTGCCTATCTACACCCACTTCACATTCATTTAAACCTTTTCGTGTAGTGCTCCTGATTTGCAGTCGTGAAATACCCTTTCTGCAAATCTTTGTGCCGCCTGCTTAGCTACCGCATTGTTAGAATGTATAGAGCGCCTAATTGTCTGCATGTAGGATTCAAATGGGAACGCCGAAAACGACTCTAAAGGTCACATTTCATGGAAATCTCCCACTAGGTGTTGCAGACAATGAATATTACAAACTAAGTGCTCCCTGTCATAAATCACTTCAAACTCATTGAGGAAGTTGACTTACTCATCTCTGCAACCTTCCAAGTAATTGCGATGAAACTTTTTCTGAGACAGAAGGTAAACTGCTAAACTAAGTTTCTGGAAGTTGCAGTATATTCCGGGTGGCATTGCGTCCTTAAGTAATGCAGGTCCTAGGTACAGGAGGAAGATGCGACATTCAGTGGCCTTCCACCGACTGACTTCGGTGAGCCCCCTACATTTTCTCGGGAAGTACCGGGGTGTCATTCTAGCACAAGTTAATACCTTCCCGTCTGTGTTTTCAAGCATGGGACGGTATATGTGCATCTCCTTATTTTTAGCTAAGTCTTGCCAGAGACTTATAAGCTTCCTCACTACCCCTAAGTATACTAGGTGCATTGAGTGAAGAGGGAAGCACTTAACCATATCAATGTTTAATTCTTCAAAAACACCCTGTCCACGGTGGTGACTTGACTGCATCCATTGACGGAAGCTGTCATCAATCCGAATTGGAAAACTTCCACTTTCAAATGTCATCCTGCCGTCAAGTTCTCTTCCGGAAACGGTGCATTTGTCACAACCTGCGCTGGCATTACGACCTACTATAAATTTCACTTAATATATCTTTTAGCTTAGATACTAAGTCATTGCATAACTCTTTATAACTCTTCGGTTTGCTAGGACCACCGTATATACCTATCAGGAATACACTACTGAGGGGCGGTGCCGTAATTCTACCTCACAAGGGCCATCGCTGCTGGTTAGAAGACTTAGAGATGGATAATCCGTCGACATTCAACTGCAGATCAATCCTGTTGTAGGCACTTTCAACCACAGATATCTCCATGTAGTGCTGCAAACATTTTTGGAGACCAATGTGGCAGCACATTCCGTCTCCAAGTAGTCTTTACCCGCAAGAGCCACACATTCTGAGGACACTTCTAACAGTTGTTGGTAGTTGAGGCAATTTCGCACGGAATATCTCCAAGATTCCGTTAGCGGCTGCTTGTGATATGTTCGCGGTCACCATGATGTTGAGTAGCATACTTGTCATTTCATCACGTTCAGAAGAGACTTGTGGGCACATTTGTGAAGTACTAGCAGCTAGTGTTAGGCTGCTGCAAGGTGGCGATGGCACTACCTCGGTTTCAATGGTCATGGTATCAGTGTTCACTGAAGACAACTCGACTTCAACAGGAATGACAGCATGTGTGACAGCCTCCGTTGACGTCAACACTAGTAACTGCTCATAGTTACGTTTAGACCTTCTATGAAATGTGCTGCGATGGCAGGTCAATCGTAGGTTACGCTGACGTAATCTTTTTGGGCTTAATATAGGATATTTAGTGTTAGACTAGGAGGAAAATTAAAACTGAACCACAGCGACCACTTACCTGCATCGTGAACAGTTTAAAATTGCGCGCACAATGTGTGACTGTAAGCCAACTAAACCAAAAAATTGGTTGCACTGCAATTAACATTGACCACTAATGCTTTCACAAACTCCACTGATTGGTCAGTAAGCATGAACCAACATATAACACCATCTTTGTTACACGATATAGTGTGACTCATACGAGTCACATGAGTGACATTATTAGCAAATACCTTGACCCCTGTTATTATCACAGTCAAAGTTATAATAAGAAGTCACATATATATTTCTCAGTGTGACTGCAATGCAATGCTATTGGTCACTATTCCTAAAGTATCTGCGTTTATATACATGCATACATACATACACACATGTGTATGCGTGTGGGTCTATCTGAATTAGTGTATGACGGAAAATGCTTTAGTTATCAGGGAAAAAATACTACCATTCTTACCTTTAAGTGTTAGCACTTTCTTATGCTTTCTGCTTGTAGGATGTTTTGAAAATACTTTACAGGAAACTGTAGATGTAATTACATTAAGGAAAACGTATCAATTAATTGATGCGTTTTTCTGCATTTGAAGTAGTTGTAACGCAATTTCAACATAAAAGGTCAACTACATACAACTTGTCAGTAACCTCCCGTTTACGTTTACATTTTCCATGGTGTCCCCTCTATGTCTCCTTGATTCGGATTTTTTCCCCATTCATTGAAATTGCCTCCTTATTGTCCCATTGAATCGGATTTTGTCCCCTTTTGAAATAAAATACACCCTTTTTGCCCACGTCATCCCAAAAATGTCATCTATTTGTCCACAAATTTTTCGCATTGGGAACCTATCCATGAGTAGGTCTGCCGCAAGCGGGGATATTGGTGACCCCATGGCAACTCCTTCAGTTTGTTTGTATATTTTCCCCTAGAATTTAAATACTGTCGAAGTCAGACATAGTTGCACTCCCACCAGCATTATGTCCTCAATTGGCACTTTCGTTCTAAGTTCAAGTTCTTGGTCAGAAAAGAGTTCGTTTCTGACTGCCTCAATGGCCGTATTTATTGGTATACGTGTATATAAACGGACAATGTCAAAACTAACCATTTTTTCTTCATTATCCAATTTAAATTTAAATGATCTAATCTATGTTTTAGTTCATGAAAATTATTTAGTCTACATTTTGAGTGGCTTTTAAGGGGATTTAATACCATGGCTAAACATTCAGACAATTCATAAGTAGGTGAATTTCTAAAATCGACTCTAGGTCTAATAAAGTATCCTGACTTATGAACTTATGAACAACACCATACATTCTACTGGGGTTATTAGTTTTGGGCATTAAATAAAACCATTTAGACTCACTTAGAAACGGCTTCATTCGGCGTATAAGGTTCGCTGTGGATTTCTTAACCTTATTCATAACAGTGTCTATTGATTTACTAATTTCTTCATATAGTCCGGTTTGTATGTGAGTATTCACCTTGTCCAAATCGTCTGATTTGTCTGATATTACTGTTGCATTTCCTTTGTCTGACTTTGTGATTACTATATCCTTGTTATTCTTTAGGTGTTCCAGGGCTTCTCTCTCTGATTTTGTCATAATAGGCTTTCCTTGTTTTTGTCGTTTGAATTTTAGTTCACATTGTGCATGTACATCGTCATCCGTTGTTTTGTCCATCCCACTTAGTGCTATTTCTAATTTAGGGATGACATCCTCAGGTTTGAGCTTGTCCACCGCTACATTGAAATTTAGTACCTTTTCTAATACACTTATTTCTGTAGGACTATATATAGGTGTTGAGAGATTGATAACACACTTCGTTTTATCGATCGCCGTTGACTTTGGATTTCATCGTCCTGAGAAGAAGACTTCTCCTCTAATAATTTACTGAAATTTTTGATTTGGTTATCTTTTGACTTTTTGAAAGTTGCTGATTTTGAATTGCTAGAGGACTGTGTTATAAGATCATAGTCTACATTGGTAACTATTCCCATTAGGCTTTGCATTAATTGCTCAATTTCACATTTGTTAATTTGCAACTTTTTAACGTTTTGGTGGATCCCTTCTTTCGGGCATAATTTCTGTAGGCTTTCCATTTTGCTTCTTACTCTGTCCGTTGAAACCGGAGCTCGTAGACGTAAGTATTTAGTATTTAAATGTCTGTCAGCCTTGGTTCCAGACAATAGGTTTTAAAGCACACCACTATTTCTTCTTAAAACCTCCAAAGTTCAGTGTAAAATGGCACAGTCCTGTACATAAACCGATGGAATACTGCGCGAGAAGAGTGAAACAGGACGCGTAGAGTTTGTAAATTCTTAAATGTAAAGGAGCTTCACTAGAAGATTTCAATTTTATCTAGGTAGTAAGTCAAAGAAAATGTTTTCGTGAGACCAAATGAAAGGCGATCACTGACGATGGTCAGGGATAGGCGATGCTGAAAGAAGACAATAGCGCATATATTGTGAAAACCATGGGGCTGAAGCAGTCCATGCAAGACTTATTGGCGCTTATTATTAATGTTCGAATTCTGACGTGTGGCGGAATTCAGACTGAGACCATTTGAAGAAGACCCTAACTTCATCTACTAGGCCGTTCGTTGTATGACGGTCTTAAATAGAAACAGCTGAAACGATAAACGCCAGATGGTAAAAATACCTAGTGAAACTACTTTTAGAAGTATACGGCCAACCATGCGAAAAAGCAGGTGAAATGGAAGACGTATGGCACCTGTGGCACATCGGCCTCACTAGCAAACCCATTGCACACTACTGTTTTCATCCCAAATGAGAAATAAAACCACTTTGCTCATCGAACGTCAAAGTGACCACGCAGCAAACGTTTGCTAAGAACTGATGTCAAAAAGACGGTGTTCCATTTCAAATTGCACTTGTCAAATATGATCATGCCTGTACAAACGGTATGTTAATCATGTAAATGCTTAATTTATGTGAAATATATATATTATATTAAAATGGCAGAGCTAACATACTTGGTACCTTAATGTTAAGTAAGAATAGCGTCATGATGCCAGACAGTGGATGCACAGTATTCATTCCCTCTGCGTTTGGAAGTGAGTAGTTTGGGTTCATTGAAATTTCTGAGTGAATAAGTCGTCACAAGCGGAATTAACGACACGTAAATCGCCAAAGAAATCTCTTTAATTAAATTCTCTTCAAAGCTGTTAACTTATTTAAGGGTTCCTTACATACTGTGTTGGGCAACAACATTTGTGAGGGTTAACATTGGAAACTAAACGAATCAAAGTTAATGAGTAGTAAAAATGTTGTAAATGTTGCCGACAACCTTACATAATCGATGAGTGACAAGCAGAATTCCACTCTGCATAGTTATTATTTGGAACTACATGGTTATTATTAATTATTAGTTGGGTGACGAATCATTAGTGGGAAATAATTGATGAAACACAAGAGAACACGGGATTGAAAATGAGTCTCAAAAGTATAATACAAAAAATTATGCGCAATAGCTAAAAGATAAAGAGAACTGAATTGAAAATAAAAGTTGTCATTGACGATGCGGTAGGGAAAGAGGCCGGGATAAAACATTTCGAAGCATAAAGTTTAGAACCCCTAAGCAGCTATACACCTCCGAAGTGGAGTAATGAAAAGTGGTCCCTTTGCTGACTTGTGGACTTTAAATTATATCACATAGGAAATTTTCACACCTTGAAGAAACACAATTAAATTTATATTTTCCATAGTATCAAGAAACCTATGTGTGGTTTGAACTTCATATGGAAGGCGTAGACTTCGACCCAGCTACAAGACTTTTTTCAAACGACAGGTATTTAACCCTTGCGATGTGGCACACCAGAGAGATGTGGAAGTCAGTGACATAATATGACAGTACATTTAGCTAACAAAATGCCTCAAATACCACCATAACCTACCCCCTAGTACTTTTATTGGGATTTCATGCATGGAGACTTCATTTTTCTCAAAATTGAAAAGGATATCAAGTAGAACAATGCCAGACTACTACCCTAGGGGCTATTGGTTTAAAGCATGCAGACTCTGGAACATGCAGCAGTACCAATCTGATTCTACCACTATTTTTGTTGAGTGGTTTTCATGTTTCGGAAAAACCACTACATGATACGGACCTTTGATCAATATTCTGTACAAGAACAAGCAGAAGCATAACTATGAATGACCCCTTAAAGTCATGTGGCAGCTCACAGAGCAGATAAAACTGTGAAGCAGCGAAGTAACCATTAAAGGGACAAACAAGGAAAAACTGAAAAAACCTGCAAATCGAAGAATTAGGGAATGAACAGCTGTATTAAGAAATTAGTCTGTGGGTAAAACTTAGGCACTACTGTGGTATTTAACCCCATACTCACTTTTTGCCGTATATATCATACAGTGAAACGTATTGCTCGATGATGTTTACAACTTAATTTATTGTTCATAATCACACCAGTCCATTAACCAATGATATTTTCCTACCATAGTGATATGATTATGGATAACAAAATTAGTTCTGAACTAAATACTAATACACCTATTCCCGTTTATGTAGGTTCACACTTAACACACCAGAATGTCTAAGTTAATAATTTGAGGTATATAAACGGGGTTGGTTTTGAGTTTACACTATTTTTTAGGCACAGAATCTACTGGAACAGTCTGGTAGGCAGTTGGCAAATGTAGTACATAGAATAATTGAATTCAAGCTTCATTTTTTCTCTGGTGTTAATCCATTCGCCGTCAACCTGGGTGTTTACGTCCATTATATTATTTTCGAATGATCAAGCTGCACTTTACACCAGTTAACACTTTCATGTTGAATAGATGATTTGTAGCTCATCGAACTGTTGCATTTATGGTATTCGGAAGCCGACTTTCCTCATAACTCAAGTTTATACTATAATCATTAGAGACATTTTGTGAGGTGAGGTATGTTCAAAACTGATGGCATTTGGCACCTGTTGACGCTGGTATTCATTTACTGCTTATTGACAAGTAATACTTTAAATTATGGTCCGAATTTCTGATAAACGTGTTCGTGGGAACACAACTGTTTCAAATATTGGCTAAATCTTGGCTATAGTTGCATCACCAGCCTGTAATACAGTGGTGACTGCTAACTCACCAAATGGCTCACTCCTGTAATACTGTAACAACAGAAGGCAAGGGCCAGGCAACAGATCGTTTATTTAGGAAAATCAACACATATTTATAGATTTTAATGCACATTATTGTAGATTATTGTTAGTAGAAAATACAGTCTTTTGATTGGTTGTTTCTCACAGAAAGTTAACCTTGCATCTCTTTGTGGCTGTGTCAGATCATCCATATGCTAACTGTATCCGCCTACGCAAAGCCTTTGTTCTCATTTTCTCACCACCAATATTGGGGACATAAACATTGACGTCAATTACTGTCTACCAACTTTGGCTAGCAGCCAGCTCTTACCACAATACAAGCGGAAGATGATCCGCTTGAGGACTCTGCGTTTTGTAAATTAACTTGTCTTGTTCACAATATCCAGAGGCAAATAAATGAACTCCAGAAAAAATCAGGTCAGTTTGATTATTCGCCGCTGTCCGCCTCAAATATAACGGAAAACTCCCGTGATATTGACCAGGTTAAGTCGTTATTGGATGTCACTCAGACAAAGCTTGCGGATTTAGACACAATAGCCTGCTTCCTGAAGAAACTCTCTAAAGATTTTCATGATAACCTAAATAAAGGAGAAATTCTCCTTGACTGCTTGGCTTGATGAAACGTATAGCCTCACCTCATCAGGCTATGGTCCAGAACACCCCAAACTCTGCCGCAAAAGCCACAAAAAACAAGATCCGGAATTAATGCGGCATGGCTAGTGTGATATGCGAATGCAAACGAATTAGTAAAAAGTCGACTCAGTGTGACTGTCCCAGCAATTTTAGGCTCAGCAAATTCCTTGTTGCTGGTAAGTTCCCTAAACTTCAAGAGCACCTAAGACTAAATTGCAGCTTTAATTGAGTGCCCATAGCTGAGGACAAAACACCATGTCAACGCAGAACAATGCGTAGCAGCAACCTTGTTACCTCTCCGGGCTAAATTAACCGAAAGTGGATCGTATACCGCAACGGTCAGCTAGCGCTGACAGTAGCATGGAGCGAAGTGTACAACCTGCATGCTTTTCGATGGAAGTGGAAACTGACCTAGATATCAGTATCCGTACAGCCAAATCTTCACGGAAGGCTACTAAGATAACGAGTACTACTGTAAGTGGTCCTAAGAAATGTTCGTCTTAGTGCAGTAACCTATCTACGGTGAACAAATTTCGCAGGAGTGTGTCCAATAATGGCGAGGAATACCTTGTGTTCAATAAGCATCCTGATAGTAGGATTTTCAATAAAAACCCTCTAGAAACCAGGAAACCCTCTCAAAACACATATGTGAATGGCGCTACTCAGAATAATACATTTCCCGGATAATAAGGCTTCAAAAATGCCAAAGTCCTGCAGTCGAAGCACCTTCTCCCACCATAATAATCTGACCATAGAGACACCAACAAGACTCCTTGCGGTATGTGGAATAACGTACTGATTTGCAGATCAAACAATGCTGTTCACATTTAATCCCAACCTCCTCCACCGTTACATACAGTAACACACGTTAAACGTTCTAGGTGTCTCCAATCACAGGTACGACCCATGACACCAAGGACTCCTTCGTCAAGCTTAGACTTCAATATAAGGACACCCAGTCCGAGGCTCTTTCGACCCACAATCACTTCCTGTGCTGAACCGCATACAGAATTGGGTTACAGGGATATCCCACGACTTATTCATGATATTACTAATCAATGCACGTTCTCTAGTGAAAAACTTATCTGAACCAAGAGCATTAGCATTGGTTGGGAGGCCTACTGTGGCATCATAACTGGATAACGGTGCTTGTCTTGTTCCGTTGACGTGCATATATGTAGGGATACTGCGAGCGTGTTGGGGTATACTTCGTGTACATACATAACTCACTTGTGGTCAGTAAGGTAGAAGATGAAATACTGAATACGGTACCTGGTTCACTCCACGCCATCTTACATGGAGATAAATACAGTTTTCGCATATACTGTGTTTATCGAACACTGTGCACAACCTATGAAACTGGTGAATAATTCGCTAAATCGTCTGTACACGCCTCCTTGTTTGGTACCGATTGCAAAATAATTGAAGGGGACTTCAATCTTTCAGACTTAAAGTTGTTAAATGGTTCCGGCGCCTAATGCCTCGTCCAAATGCTTGTCCTTGTTAATAATAGTATATCCTCATGTACAAAATGAGAATATACTATTATTTATTTATTTATTTAATTTCTAAGGATGAAAACAACTTTCAGATACCTGTACGTAATAACAACATGTTGGTCCATGTGATCTGTCGCGATATAATCCCCGTTTTCCTCTATACCGCCAACAGCTTCTCCAGTAGCAACCAAAGTAACGTAATCTGCTCTTCGCCTATCTCATCACTAACAGACGGGTCAAACACGATTCACAAAGCATGGTGTGCCGTATTTAAAAGCAGGCAGAATAGGGATTACTCCAAGTACTCACTCGATGTTGTCGATTGGATGGCTATTTTGTCACTGACTCCAAGGAGGCTGTAGAACCCCTATATTTTGGGAATGTTACCCTGTGTCTAGATATGTTTCTCACAAGATGGTAGCAAAATTGCACGAATACCAGCCTGAATACATTCCCAGGGCGTATTGAAACAAGTTTGGTAGGTTCTCGAAACAGTGTTGTTCCTCTAAGAGTATATCAATACTTCAACCATTCCTCCCATATATCCTAAGTTCTTCGCGATATCTGTGGATCAGTGTACTTATCCTAATGAGTGGAGAACTGGCTTTATATTTCCACACAATAAATCTAGTAATAAGGGAAATGCTCACAATAAAAGGCCTACAAATGTAAACTGGTTATTTTGAGAGTTATGAGGAAATTTATTAAGGACCAACTGTCATTTTATTTACTTAATAAAGATCGGGTTGCAAGGTCTCAACACTCATTTCTCAAAAATTGGTCCTGTGTTACTTATCACGTAGGCTTTCTCAGCTTTGTCACTAGTGGTCGTGGAGCATGTCAACTAGTCATTGCTCTCTACTTCGATATATATACGACATTTTACATAGCGTCTCACAGTATTCTGTTTCAGAATCTTTATTCGTGTGGAGTTCGAAATCCATTATTTTGCTGATTAAAGTTAAGTCTATGGGACCTCGAAATCGTCTACTCATGCCACAGTCATAAAACAAACGATATGTTTAGTCAAACACGTCTTGAACTAAGTAATCTCGCGATTTTGTGTGCTGTATCCTATCTGAAAAATGAAATTGAAATATGTGGCTGCATTTGCATCGGCAACAGCAATCTTGAGCTTACTGCTGAAGTAAATGGGCAAAAACTATATAACTTCAGGAGTGATGATATAGAGTGTAGATATTTGGTGACTAACATTAACAAAACATCTGGGGAAAATCTATTGTCCCAAATCCTACAAATGCCTGGAAATATTCTGATTACTTTCTTCTGCGACACATCCCGGGTGATAGTTGTGGAATATTACCGTTATACCAATGAACAACTCCCAATCGCTACCTGTACAGTACCACTAAGCCTGGCAATTTGGGAAATAATGAAAATATCCTGATGGTTAAATCTATAATCTCACATGCTCACTTGATGACATTTTCCAGCTCCCACATGCTCCACTTTTGACAGACATGGGTTATCTCGCCATTATTCTGGTTCCAAGCTGCGCATGGACCGAAAATTATCCGTTGCCAAAACTGGACACTTAAAACTGTGGTGAACCAATCGCAGTTAATATTAATAAAACAATATTTGCGGCGAAACAACTGACGTTTTACACAACAAGTATACCATTTTACCGTAACTATTATCAGTAACGCTATCATCGAAAAGAAGCGCATTTTAGTTCAACTTCTTCAGTAGTGATGCCTTGTATTATGCTGTGTACATTGCTTCTACCTGTTTAAAGCGAAATTTTAGATTTAATTCTACCATCTTATCTTATACATATCTTGAGTAAAATAATAATTTTAAATGTGATTATCGCATCGGTTATGCTTCATATCCAAACCTGAGAAGAAATTATGATTAAATGGAACATCAAATCTAGAAGTTTCTCCAACAGTTTACTTCCAGTATAAACCTATTATGCTTCTGTTTGGACGAAGACTGCAAGATTGTCTCTTCGCTGAGAATTATTCTTACAGTGGCTTAAAATAAAGCTTTCGAATTTTGGTTCGTCCGAGCGAAGAATACTCTTTGGATTATTTTACAAACTTTGTCCATGTAGGCAGAATGGAAACAGTGTCCGGTGGAAACGCTTATCTTCCTATACGCCATGTTGGCGTTCGCGTGATCTGATCTGACCGTGGCACGTCATCAGGATATTGGATGCGATCGTTTGTTTCATGCAAATGGTACTGAAATTTTTCCATTATCAGCAGGATGGAATATTTAGATGCACTATGATGGTAGATCCATTCAGTATAGAATATTCATCAATCATTTCAGAAGTAATGCTGAGAGTAAATGACTTAACAAAGGGCGAATGTTGACACATATTTTGCACTTTCGTTGATAAGGGGAGATGAAGTATACTGAAGCATACGCGGCCTTACCCGCACACTTTGATTATGAAAGAGTAATGCGATAATTACATGATAAGCATGGTCAGGATCACATGAATACACGCTCACTTGTAAGAGAGCTTATAACAGATTCTAAACCCACAAATCTGGGTGGAGATGATCTCACTGACTTTGTGATAGTACTTCGTAATGCTCTTATCTCGTTGGGTAGCCTAAGATACATTTCTGGCTTGAACTCTCCTATAAGTTGAGAACTAGTTACTAGCCAACTCACCGCTGAAATACAAGCAAAATGGGCTGATATGGCTGACAAAGTTTTGATTCCGGTACATAGCTGGAATTCGAGGATTTCGTTAATTTTGTGTAGCAAGGAGAACGAGTTGCTCGAGCACGATTGTCGGAAACAGAGGGAAATGAACGCTGATGAGAGAAGACAAACCGTTAGGAAGTTACGTGCTGTCCACACTGCAAAGTGGTGTCCCTCAAAAATTATGAGGAATGTAGGTGGGTGCAAGGAGCTCCTGTTAACTGGCGTCCCTCAAGTACAAAATGAGAATATACTATTATTATAAGGAGGAATGATGAATAATGCAGGTGCCACGCGAATAACCCTTGAAGATACAGAGTTTCGGTCTTTGTTCCCAATAAACTTGACAAAACGTAGAATGCACCAAACTTATCCAGTTGCAACTGACCAAATCTAAAACAGGGGCGAACGGTTCCAGACGGAATTGGTAACAGAATGTTGAGAAACAGAAAAATTTCCGTTCTATTAGACGAAATATACCATATAGAAACGATAAAACCCTTCATGTTTGAAGTTGTCGGCTGTCCAAATACGAAGAGCTCAGTGGTCGAACCTAAAGTTACTACGTCACTAACCAAATGTTAATTCAAACAAGAAATGTGCAGGAACCCGATGAAGCGCAAATGGTCTAATCAACTCAAAGTGTAAAATGGCATATGAAGTGCAACTGTGGTGTTTAAAGGTGGAAATATTAGACGTTAGATTAAAGCTATGAGTTCACCCATGCCTTTTGGACATGGAGACCATTCTGGGCGGGTCAATTTTGCGATTGTTCTGGTGAAGTTGTTTGGCCCGAAGATATGTTTGGAAAAGTTGGCTAACGTCTTCTAGTGGTTTATGAATACGGAAAATGAAGATGTTCCTGCGCAAACTTCACCGAAACATGATGAATGGCTTTACATTTGTAGGTGCTTGACTACTTAACGCCTTTAAGGTCAAAGAATCGAAGCAGTAGTGGATATTGTCATATAAACATCACTTTGTGAGTTTATCTCATGACAACACCATGATTCTGTCGGGCTCATGGATACTGTAAAGTACTGGTAACTGCTCATAAAGTGTTTCACGCATCCGAAGATATAGCCGTAAGAAGGGTCACCAAAAATTATGTCTTTCCGGAGGGTGAAGACTGAGTCGGAGTGCCTCACTGGGGCATTCACTATGTTAGGCAGTATTAAGAAGGACGATTAGGCTGTCCCTTCGGTCAATCTGACATTTTTGAACCATTCACATCTGCACTAAGTAGGTAAGTATGAGTAATTTTGGGTCCTGGTTACCAACAGAAGAAGCTAGACTGGGTGAGTATCAGTCCTACTGTTGAAAGTTATTCGGCTTATAAGAAGTATGCATGGATACTGTCTTGAGTGTGCATTGTAATAGATTGTATTTTGAATGCCTCAGCCTAACGCGTAATTTTTCTCTCCACCTGGATAAGTTCACTTTACAGTTACTTTGAAAAAGAATCTAACATTGTTTTGATGGAGCATTTTACATCCAAGACTGTACCGCCACGCAGTAAGATGGTGCAGCGAAACGTTTTTGTTTAATGTAGGTTGTAAAGAACTGTATTTCCTTCTGGCCACTAATGCAGAAGTTCGGAGGTTAGGAAAGGTAATAACCGATTCGATCAAAGACTGCCCCGTCAGACTGCAATAGAAGCAGACATAAGCCCTTGCAAATGCTAGTGCATAAATATGAAGTAACTTTATAAGCATGCCCTATTTAAAGGCATTGTCAAGCGTCATATAGCTTTATACTTTAAAATGTTGGTAAATTAGTAATGAATTATCAGAACAGTGGTTTCGCAGCTGATATGATTGAATATTTTCCCACGTTACGGATGAGTTACTATAAAAATGTTTCCTAATGACTTTGAAGAGTAGAAAAAAGTTGCACTTCATTCTCCTTAACCACAGAGATTCTAATTTCAGACGTATACACCTGTCAACATATTCCACTTGTTGGTCAAACCCTTTGATGCGTTTCATGAGGACTCTCTGGACACTTTCAATTTTTTTCGGTCTGCTGACCTTAGGTTAATAAATAGGAGAGCAAAATATTCAAGTTTGGGGCGGATACATGTTCTCTATATAGCTAATCCTGCTTCTTGGGTGTGGACGTTACGCAGTACAACCCAGTAAGTCGTTTACAGTCAGATACAACCTTATTTGCATGATCGCAAAAGAGTAAATCTGAGTATGTTATCCCGAGATCTGTGACTGTGTTCAGTTTCGAGAGGAGCTTACCGTACATATATAGACACATTCTCGGATTCCAGCGTCTCAGGTGGGCTATACCGCACTTGTCTGGGTTGAAAGTTAGTTGCCACTTTTCGCTCCAATCGCCTAGATTGTTTAAGTCATGTTGGATTTCGCTTTCGGCGCTCTTATCATCATACCCATAATCATATACTATCTTGAGATCATCTGCAAAGAGGTATGGCTTTCCATACTTGATCACATAGACCACTACTACTACGGGTGAGTAAAACATTAACGTGTGACTGAGAGCTATTTCCACGAAATAAGCTCGGGCAAACAAGAAAGTTGGACAAAGACACAAGCGATGGCGAACCTGCACTAGCATACATCAGTTTGCTTTACAGTTCCTAGAATGATGATATACATTTTCAACATACAATGCTAACTATATTGGTCTTGCTACCAAAATTGCTATATTACTACTATTTTGCCAAGTCACACTCTTTTCTGCACAATTAGACATTAAGGGATCCTGGAACACGAAGGAAAGTATTAATAATCTGCTTTATTCCATAACTGCACTTGTGATCCAGCGTGGAGTTATCGGCAACAACAAAGGAAATATAGTGCGGGGTATATTTGGCCAAAACTGTAAATGGCAATCTTTTGGCGTTAGTAGTAACAACAAAGTCAAAAGTGTACGAAAAGTATAAGATCATAATGTTTATAATTGAATTTATAAGGTGGCTAAATAGTTTCACCATAAATTACAAATGGGAGAAAACAAAAGTTCCACTTATCCCACTATTTACATGGTAATCCGTAGGTTTCACGTTCAGTACTATCCCCACTACGTAGAACGTGAGCCAAATAGGATATCGCTGAGTTTTGGCACTTGGTTGTACGAGCATTTAGTTTTTCATGACGGCTTTGATTCTGATCTGATGAGATGCAATGGGGTTTGAGGATGGAGCGGTTGTTAAGAGTCAGACAATATACGCGGTACGTTCAACGTTTGCGTTGCATTTTTGCGTGATTCGTTACATAAAATTTATCTCGCTGTAATCCTTACACAAGTACTATACTTCTTCCATACCCGTAACCATTAACTCTCAAATCAAATAGTTGTGGTTAACCAAAGTAAAAAGCAACGAACTCAATCCCCTGTAAATCTTATGACTAATTTAACGTACTTGATTGCTACATCAAGCAACACATTCCTCACAAACGGTTATAGTGTGCCGCATAACTCACTCGTAGGTCGTAAGCGTCGAGCTGGAACTGAGGATAAACTGTACTGACACCTAGTATTAGCACTACTCCTAAAAATTCAGAACCCTCTGCTCATACAGAATCCCTACCCCACACCTTATGTGCTTATCGAAAAGCTCCAGCCTTCAAGCTCTGTCTCAGTACTATCTTCAGAAATAGAACTTCGAAAGTTGTCTACAGGAGAACTTAAGGCCGAGTTAAGGGACTTAAAAAACAATAAGTCAGTAGATCCTGGAATTTCTGAAACCAATACCAAAATATCCAAATTATCAGATCAGATCAGCGATATCAGATCGCAGGTCTGTGAACTGACACCTTTAACTATCCTCGTGAAAACTGTAGACCCTAACAAACCTGACACAGAATCGGTATCTAAGGTGGATAACCTCATTAACTTTGTTACTACAGAAGTAACAAAACGACTCGATGCTAAACTAAATGCTATTGTCTACAACGTTCCGGACATTGAGGCACTAAAAAGGGTACAGCGCATCCTACTTAGTGAGGTGAAAATGCCCAACTCCAAGACTAAGTGCTACAGGCTGAAGAAGAGTCAACATGAAAAGTGTTGTCCTATTCGTTTTCAGTTCGAAACACCGGCAGAGGTCAGAAAATTCATGCACTCTTAAAACACCCCATCGCAAGCCAGAAACTACAAATTAATAAAGGTTGCGGTCGACACGACAGTCATAGAAAGGGACGAATATAATTATCTCACTACCCCTAATTGTGGAATAAATAACAGGACATTGCAAGCAGCCATTTTACCCAACCCTTTGAGAGACTCTGTAGAACCCACCGCACCACCCCTCTCAAACCCCACAGAATTATCCCCTCAGAGTGCAACACCAACCGAAAGGCCACTAAATTGTAATCAAATAGCCAATAAAACTATACCGCCTATCACCTTAGATATAGACATGTCACTAAACAATCCCAGAAAAAAGTCAAAGCCCCCCGAAAGTCGACACTGTCCTCTCCTAGCCATAACTCCATTGGTAAGAAAAAGGAGAATATGACCCCAAATTATGCCAACAATAACAATGGCAGTATAAATAAGCCCACATTTCCCACGGTCAATAGTATTGGCACTCACAACGTGCGAAATCGCACCATGGCAAACACTTATAAGCCACGTTACAACAATGCCAACCTCAAAAGTACAAGTGGCAATAGTCAGAACTCGACCACCAACAACTCATGGTCTTCAGAGTATGGCACACAAACAAATTTTGATTGGATATATGGTACAAGTCTGCTGGGAACTAACCCACAATGCAGTACACACGAAACCCACACAAGGACACAGTTAGTATCAAACATTATGTGGAATAATAAGCCATGGTCATCACAAGGATCCAATAAATGTTTTCGGTGTGACAGGGAAGGTGGTAAGAAAGGGGGCTGTCTCATGTACCTTCTGAATGCACTTACTGTATCACAGCTAAAAAAATAGTACACTTAACATGCCTGAGACTCTATGGGTTAATTTGCACTTAAATAACGCGACAGTATTAATTGGATGCACCTACAGAGCACCTGGCACCTTTAGCAAACTGGATATACTTGGCGGGAAACAAACTGTCACTACCCCTACAAGAGGTAACAACATACTAGACTTAACCTTCTGCCACAATATAAGTCCCCTTCCAACCCTTGTAGGTTCAGGGAGCGACCACAAAACAGTACTGTGTGCACTGCCACTCCCACCAAGTGGCGATGCAGCCCCTCCCCCTACTTTACAACAAATAACTTACAGGAACTTCAGTAAAGCAGACTAGACTCTAGTGAAATCAATGTTAAGATCCTCAGAATGGAGAGAGTACTTCTATACTGATAACCTCTCGAAAGCTCTAGACATCTTTTACTATAACTCAAACACATGCTTAGACGCTGTGATCCCATTGCAAACAGTAAAAGTCTCAAAATTCAAGAGGCAATTTATTCAACCAAAATATCGCTCAAAACTGAAGAGACTGTCAACAAGTTACTTCGGACGACACGACTTTAGTACACTAGGGTCAATACTTAGTACTCTTAGCTCCATCTCGCAAGCTCATAACTTGTGTATGAGAAATGAAGAATGCACTGCACTAGCCAGCCAGTAGGTGCTCTCACAGAAATCCTAAAGAAATGAATGAATCGCCAAAGTCAGTCAATATGAATCTAGTCCGCCTCTCTCATGAGTTCAGGTATGTGTCAACTACAGCAGCAACCACTCTCCCTACTGTCGACATTTATTGCTCTTCTCAATACATCATATTCCTTCCTGTGTGTCCTAAGAAAACCTAAGGGGGACCAATAAAGAACAATTTGTAGGATGCAAGAGTTAATAATCTGTAAAAGTGGAGACTGAGTGATTCGGGGTTGCCTCAACTTCTTTGTGTAAGAAGTGGGACAAAACACATTCCTATAAACCAACAAGATATGGGATGACCAAGGACGGTCAGAGGGTAGAACTGTGCTGCTATATTTTGACTGAACTAGAGTACACGTATCTTCTAATATTTCTTCGCGTTTATAATTGTGACCTAACGTTGCGATTACTCGACATCCGCAACGTAATTCAAAAGGCACTTGCGAAGGAATACGATAGTGTATTATTGCAGCAATCAAAATTCAAAAATCGAGCGAGCACAAAAGTATCAATTGTTAACATGCAAGATTTAGAGTAATAAACAAATCAAAGTACAATTACACCATGAAAGTATACTGCGATGATGAGTAATAAAACGGGTCACTACAGAACTACTTCAAGGTACTTTGTGCTACACTTGCTGCACTACAATTAGAAAATAGGGAACTCTGCAACATGCATGAAACCCTCTGGGTCAACGTTCACTTACATATTTACAACAAGACAGTAATCAACTAAGCCAAAAATAATTCGGAATAAAATAGTACATATTTACATTAAAAACGGTTTATAACAGTTCAGTGAAAAAGTCTCAGTTATAAAATTTTTATACCTGAGTTATTGTCATCATAAAGCCTACTAACCATTCTGTCCACAAGATCTAGGTCAGCTTCTTTCGGTCGGTAGTGGTGTGGGACGAGTCTCGACAGTTTCCGTCACCACCAGATCCGAAAGGAGAAACTGTATCTGATCTTTCTATGCAAAGATTGAGATTGTATCCCATCAACTACCTTCATCTGTATCGCAGAATATCTGAGGATATTAACATATCAGGTGAATCGATCTTGCTTCTGATGAACAATCTTGTAGGTACACTAAGTGAAAAAAGGAGGGAACAATCATAAGGTTGGTGAAATTCTATGTATTATTCGTTCACACACTCAGTGATGGAAATTAAGAGTTATAGGGCTTCCAATGTATCTACCAAAGCTTCTCTTTCGGAAACAGCAAATATTACACAGTCAGCCCTCCTAGCCGTCCATTACAACCACATGAAAAACTAAATTTTTCAAACTTGAGGATTCTTTGATTGAGTTACCCAATAATATTCGTTTTGAAGCTGCCGTCACTGTCACTTACTGGCGCTTAAAGTTTAACTCATCCTGCGAAATTTGCACGTATATCAGTTTGTCCCCTTTAGCTGAAAAAATGTGGTGTTTGTCTGATTTTATTGGTAATATTATTTGAATGCCCCCTTCAGTAGCGCGCATTACGTAGTAGCCGCAACGTTTGCCTCTCTCCTGTCTTAATCCTCATCCATGTATACGATACGTCGTCGATCAAAAATGCCGAATTTAGACCTATTGGGGTACAAGTATCGGAGCACTTACTTATGGAACAGAATTCAGGAAGTTGATGTTGATCCTCGTATTCAGTTTGACTTTGAATCTAATCTCTCCATATTTGATATGGCCTTAGATACCATCGAGTCCCGTCTGTAAGTATTAAATTCCTACATTCATAGGACTGTAGATTACTTGTTGCTAAGATGGTTATGCGCATATACTTGAGAATCTTATATGGCCGATTCAGTACTTCACAAATCGGTTGCGTCACTGCGAAATAGTCCTTGTCAAGAAAGCATGAATTTGGGATTCAAACACTGCCCTGTTGTGTGTGTGCAGTGGTACCCCGTTGACAGTGGGGCATTTGTTTCAGCATCACTTGACGGGGTCCTTGGAATTTGGGACACTGTACGCCTTGAGGTATGTAATGTTTTATTATTGCTTAAATTAGTGTTGTGCTGAGATAGTTTTTCACGTTGATATTCCCAAGTACCTTAAAGGTAGTTGTGTGCTTCACGGAAACTAGCTGTAAGACTAACAAAGGCAGTTACTAGATCTCTAAGTACTTAAAAATGCAGTCATGTGTCCTGTTTTCTCACTTTGTTGAATTGTTTTCAAGACTTCGGGACAAAAAGTAAGGAATGATGAAAATCAAGCTCAAAGGTATGTGATATAGGAGTAAAGAGTTAGAAGACAGCAAAACAAATGTGCTCACGAAAGACTTATTACTGGTTTAAGGGATCAGTGAATTCTATGGAATCAGAAATGATATATGTACATCGTGGAATTCTGTAACTTCGTGATTCTGTAAATACTCACTCACCCTCAGTAATAGGCAACGAATGTGGAACGAATAAAATCGACATTTACTCAAATTACCAAAATTCTCCACATATAAGTTATTTTGGCTAGCATTTTCTTCGGACGCATTGCAGAAAGTGGGACAGTTATCTGTGGTCTGTGCCCGGAGGAAATGCTAGTTGGGACGTGAGCCAAAATGATTTATATGTGGGAAATTTTGATAATTTGAGTAAATGTCGGTTTTGTTTCACATACGTTGCCTATTACTGAGGGTGACTGATTATTTACAGAATCACGTTACAGAAATCCATCGGCTTTGACTAAGTGTGTGACTGCAGGTAATCAACAGGTATTTGCTGTGAGAGGATAACGATAGGATCTAGGTTGAAGCTGTTGAAAAGGAGTATTTCGCTCTCATGATAGCTGGCCGCATCGTCAATTAACTTTTTATTGGAGTACCTCGAGAAAAAACAAATAAATGTTTTCTTATATCAAAGTCAGTTAATCGCAGTGTAGCGTAGCTTATTGAATCTGTGGAGTTTCTTCCGTACGTAATTTCTCAGTGTCATTTACCTACAGCCGTAGAATAACTCAGGATTTAACGACCTGCTCTCCTGAATGGGAAGGTAGCCTAACTAGTTTGATGATATTCTACGCCAGCACTGTTACCTCACCTTCACATAAATTATCATTTTCAGTGCTTTTATTCAAAAGTCTTTCTGATCAATCCTTCTGGCATAGAAAAGCCTGTAAGGACATTTGTGCTAACCAACATAGCCTGTTTCCTCATTGTGGTACTAAAGCCCGATCACCATATTTAATGGTCAATGTGTAAATGACCATCTAAAATTCCAAAATATCTCATCTTCTCTGGGTTCGATTAAAAAGATTAAGAAACAGTTAGTTGAATCATTGCAAAGGCTGAAACAAGACTATCTCAAAGTTTGCATGCATCACTAAAACCCACTGGTACGTTCACACCGAGATCACATGATTTGCCTAAATTTCACGAAAATGGTTCGGCACTTCGACCAGTGATAGATGTATTCGATTCCCCATACCATCCTATAGCTAAATGTTTGGTCAGACTCTCATCCCCTACATACTCAATTGGTGAAGCACATCGTAGAAGACACCTTTGTATCTGTTGAAAGGATAAAAGATGTGTGTTAACAATAAATCCATGGTATCGTTTGACGTATCTTCCGTATTCACGAATGTACCACTTATGAAAACAGTAAACTTCATATCGGTATTGACACTGCTATATGTCGTATAAAACAGCTTTTGAAATGCAGAATGAACAGTCATTCTTTATTTTAATAAGGAATGGGGTCACCATTAGGATCAATTCTGGCGGAAACTTCATGTAAAACTAGAGAATGGGCCTCTGAAAGATGTAACTAACTTACGCGAACCCTGCTGTCGTTACATAAATGACATATTTTTGATTATGCAACATGAGGATGGAGCAAAGAACATTCTTGACAAATTTAATGATGTGCATCCTGCAATAAATTTCACTATGAAGAAATAAAGAAACTAGTGTCCCACTTCTAGACGTCCTTATCACTAGAAAAGGAGGTGGTACAATAAAAAGTGCATACAAGAAACCTACATCAACTGGTCAGTGAATTTATTTGTTCAGCTTCGTGCCTTTGAAATACAAATTCCATCTAGTAAGTTGTTTGGTCCGCAGAGTAAGATCAATGTGCTCTGACGAATGTCAGGAAGAGTTCAATATTATTAAAGTTACTGATTGAGAAATTCGTCGACAAGAATATGAATATAAAGCCAAGGCACACCAAAGTACTAACTTTTCCGACAGAGCCCCGGTTCTTATCTCAGTTCCTCGGTGACAACACCAGTAAAATAACAGCGCTTAAGGAATGCGGTAAAATGAACTTTCGGTGCTGCTGAAGTACGGTCTCTTCAAAACCACTCCTATTTTACTTTTGGGAGTTGGAGGCAAATTACCTAATTTTGCCCATTCTGTGTATCAATTTGACTGCTCCTGTAAAGCGAGCTACAAAGGCGAACATTTAGACGTGTTTATCGTTGGACTTCGAACACCATCCTGCATGGTTAAGCAAAGGACAAATAAAGTCGATTCATAGTTCTGTTCTGTCTCATCTTGTGGATACAGAACACGAGGCTGGTTGGTGTTAATAAGGTTTTCAAAGTTATCTTTTATTTACAGAATAGTTTTAATTTAACCTCAAGAGTTCGCCTGTTATATATTGCTGAAGCTATCGGCTTCCTTTTCAAGAAGCCTAACATATGTATACAAAAGAAGTTGGTTCAAACGCTTTCCTTGCCTTGGCCATCACAGTTTCAAATATCCTTAATTTATCGTATAAATTTCCTTAATTTTATTAGATATTCTACCTAGTATTACATTCTAATGCTTACTATAACTTCTGAATCTTTCTTAGACTGCAATTCCATTGATCTTAACAAATCGATATTACTTAGGAAAACATCAACATTGTTAGTGGCGACTATTCTAGAATATTATATATATATATATATATATATGATTGTAGGGCTGGAAGAGGGATTTGTCGAAAAGAATATTCTTTGCTCAAAGTTTGTTTTGTTTTCTGTGATGGTTGTCTAAAGTTGACCAGAAGTTCTGTTTGTTCATCAGTGTGATTCATTTTTTTACGTTTATATTTTTTATACTATAAGTATGATGTCATATGACCTCACCTGATTCCCATCAACAATTTATTGCATTCTCCTCGGTAACTGGTTATGTAGGCCACATAACTCACGTGCAACTTCGGCATAACTGTTTGTCGCTACTAAGTGATATTTTGATTAAAATTAATCGGCGGTTTCCGTAACCGTTTATCATCAAAAAATTTCCTACTACCTGTTTGATATTGTATTCACCTTCGCAATAGCTTCAAGTCTTTCTGCACTTCTGTTTTTTTTCGTTTTAGCGTGTTACATCAATTCATTTCCCTCAACAATTGATGTGGCTATCCATGTCGCCTGTTTCATGTTATCACAATCTTATTGCGATTGGTCTTGGGACCTGTAGTGGTGAACACAGCAGTCGGGCAGTTTTAGTGGACCCACGTGTCGGTTCCACAGTTTCTAAATTACTTGGAGGTCATTCTCAGTTGGGTTTGATGCAAGTTGTTTGGTCTACTAGAGCCAGCTACACACTTGTGACAGGAGGGTGAGTTGCATGTTTTGCATAGGGTTGAAAATATCATGGATATTACTAGAGTTAGTCTTTATGCTTCTATTATGGATTGGTTTGCTGGTGTTATTAAATACTCATGAAATATGGAGTCTCATAAGCTTTTAGTGCTGCGATTTATTTAAAATTAGTGTGTATTCTTGTTGTTGTTCCTATGACATCGATAGTTTGCATGAAATTATCTCATCTCGAAGTACAAAAAACAAGATTTCAAAATAAGTAATGTATTATTTTGAACTTAAATTTTGTTCCGCAAGTAAATGTCGACTATCCCATTCATTATAAACCAATGAGTTTTGCATGACTAATCTTATTTGGATTCTGTAAGACCTCACTAATCTTTTGGCGTCTCACGTTGTTCTGAAAGTTTAGTGCCCCCTATATGATGGAATTAGTCCGTTATAAGAGTCACTCTTAATATTACTCAATCTAGCGTATACATTTCATTAACTAACATAAATTTAAGAAGCTCTTGAGAAATAACGACGTGGTTGTATTTCACGCTTGCCTGAAATATAACCTCCGTAAGGCATTGGAGTGCTTCTTCAAGGTACGAACGCCTTTCATATTCCTGTTTTGCATATGATAACCATTGTCTCTACATTCATTTTCTACTTAGTGCTAGTAAACTTGTTACCAGTAGGTTTGAATTTAATGACTGAAGGATTGACTTGTTACCAATTAATAGTCTCATTCATTCAGACTGTGCAGGTGTTACTTTACTTTTAAGTGAGGACGCTCACAACATGCTGAGTCTTCTAAACACCGAGCAGAAATTCTGATATGTTTGGCATGTAATTCCTACCTGTCTAAAAGTAAGATGATGCCACCGGACTGGTTCGCACCGACTCCCAGTTCAAAGACGGAGTGAAATCATTGAGCGTGTTAATCCCTTCACGTATTTAGGAAGTTTTATTAACCCCAATGTACTGATTTCTGGTAAAATCTCAGCATGGATACAAAAGGTAGATGGCACTCATCAAGTAACATCGTCATTGGCGTAGACATAACATGTGTATCTATCAGATAATATGTACACTGCTCAGCGTTTCGCGTCCTGTGAGACAAGGTCACCGAAAGTAGAAGACATGAACAAGCTAAATGTCCTTGACTATAGGTGTTTACCTATTAGCTGTTATATTTGCATACCGTATACTTTGACGTGGTTTAATTTACTTGACGATTACGCACTTAGAAGAGGGTATCAGTATCATTATTTTCACATATGAATATGAGGTTCGGCGACAAAGAGCTTTGCTTAAGTGTTCTGTGTGATCACAAGGTTAATCTGCTTTTTATTGGTGAATCCTGCAATGGACGCCTGGTGCCAGGCAGTTGGCACATTTTTAGTGCTGAAATTCAATTCAAGTTTAATTCCAAGTACCACCGTTCGTGTATAAGTCTGTAAGTTGACGTGTTGTAATAATAGGCCATACTAATCAGAATTTTCAGCCGAATTAGTTATTCTGTAAGTTTAAATTTTTTTTTCACCAGGCGAGACGGAAAAATATTGTACTGGGATATCAGGTTCCCACTGAAACCAGTGTATTCATTGGACAAGGAAAGAGGCTCACAAAGTAATTTAGCCTATTCTCCTGAAGGTTGGTGAAATTACCATTAAACTTTGTATTATATATATATATATATATATATATATATATATATATCTAAATGGTTTGCTAGTTTAGTCCAACACACTAACAGACTTCCATCATACAAACCGATGGCAGTGGAATTTCACCGAAGGAGCATAGAGATATGATTCTCAGTAGTCAATGGAGAACGTTTAAATCCACAGACACCCATAAACTGGTGGCCTAACCGAAACCTCAGGCAGGAATAAACGTCCTTGGGAGTAGACTTCCCAACCGATAGCTGCTACCTTGACATGTTGGTCGCGCTAGCATATCACAGTGACCCAACAAGCTACACTGGCTGGAACTAATGTTCCTACAGGTCCTATCATGCCAGAGAGATTGTTACAATTGCAATTAGACTAAAAGCAGTTACTGGCATAGTGTAAGATTTTTTACACTATGCTGGGGGGTTTGTAGACGAAGTCGTACTGCTGAGGAACAGATATGTAACAGCAGGGAGGTGTTTCCTTCAGCTAATCAGCATGCCAACTATTCTGTCTCTGCACTCAAAAGAGAGGGGGTTAGAAAAGGTGCTGATCCCTGGACTTCAGCGGAATATTTATCAAAGACCCTCTACTCTATACGAAATGCCTCCCAACGAATGTCAGAGATTCACCGAATATGTCAACTTAGTTGCCAAGAAACGGTTGCAGTCTGCCGTAACTCAGCTCAACTACAGCCTTAAGCAAATGAAACCTCACGACAAATTTCGTGACCAACCCGCAAAATTTGTTTGTTTCTCTAATCGCTAATAATTCTTGTGTCCATTTAGAACTCTTATGTAATTTCATATTGCCTACTTTGTTTCTATGTGCATCCTAAGTACAACTCAATCATCAAACTATTCATATTGTAACTCAACTCCTTTTAACAACTGTTTGTGACAACTCATCACTTTTATTACTATCCTAGTTTCGTTAACACCCAATTTTCTTGACTGTTTTTGTATTACGTAATTCCACCCAGAACCTACTAACTGTCAACCCTTTAGTTAAAAAATAACCATAACCAACTGGCAAACTGAATTTACACATACAGCTAGGAAAATGAATTCGCTGAAAGTCGTGTTTTGTTTTCTTTTTTGCAGTTCTGTTGAGATAATCAGCTCTTCTCATTCAGCGCAAACTGTAGGCACAAGGATAGACAATGCGTTGCCTCTATCATCAAATCAACGCTGGACTCAGATAGACCACATAGCGATAGGGTATCGTTGGCGAGGGTTAGTAGAAGACTGCCACTTCTTCTGGAACACGTGCGTAGACTCTGATCACGCTCTGGTTCGCGCATGTTTATGCTTACGACTAAACGGAGACTCTGAGTCTCTATTTAGAGAAGAAATAGCGAAACGAGTATCTGATGTCAACAGCAGTACTCCTCCTGAGGTAGCCTGGCACAACATACAGTTTGCTGTAGACACAGCTGTAAAAGCTGTTAATGAACTGAAACCTAGAGTTAGTAAGAGCCATTGGATTTCTACCACCTCATCCGAACTGATTGACGCAAGAAGACTGATTCCGGCGAGCTCGGATTATGATGAGGAGCGAAAGCTACTCAAACGAAAACTAACAAGAAGTCTTCGCAACGAGTGTGAACAGTGGTGGGCGACAAGAGCGAAAGAGATGGAGAAGGCATCGGCGATTGGTATTATTATTATTATTGTATCCTTTAATTCCTACAGGAACATAGGGCTTCAGCCGTGCGTCTCCATTGCGTTCTGTTCTCTGCTAGAGTCTTCACCTGGCTCCAAGTCTGCCCACACGTTTTCATCTCCTCTTCACATGACCTCCTCCATGTCACCCTCACAGTGACGACCAACTCGCCGCTTCCCTTTCGGGTTCCACTCAAGGGCTTGTCTAGTGATGTCACTTGATAGTTTCCTAAGAGTATGGCCAATCCATCTCCATTTCTTCCTGCCTATTTGTTTCACAATCGGTTCCTGGTTGGTTCGTTCCCAAAGATATCTGTTGCTGATCTTTTCTGGCCGGCCATCTGATCTTGAGTATTGAGCGAAGACAACTGTTAATGAAGGTCTGTAGTTTGTTTGAGATGCTTTTTATGACGCACTGGCCAAGTCTCTGATCCGTATAGTAGCACTGACTTCACATTGGAGTTGAAAATCCGGATCTTATTTTTGATGCTGAGTGTTGTTGACCTCCACACAGACTTGAGAGTAGTGAAAGCTTGTCTTGCTTTTCCGATTCTTGCTTTGATATCCTCGTCAGTTCCGTCGGCCTGTAGTTGAAACGATGCTTCCCAGGTAGGTAAAGGAGGTTGTTTCTTTCAGGTTCCTCCCATTTATGCTGATTGTTGTCAGTTGTTGTTGTTGTTGTTGTTGCTTTTGGTGGCGATTGGTAACACCAGACAACTATTTAGATTTATCAGGGAAACAGGTGGTTAAAGGCAAATGATGAGTGAAACAATCTCTGAGGAAAATGGCACCCTAATTAGCTCCCAGGATAGACGACTGGAACGCTGGAAAGAACACTTTGAGAAGCAGTTAAATTTCCCTACAGCCACACTCAAGTTACCGAACATCCGACACCTCCCTGAATGGGATATAGACACAGGTCCTCCGTCCCTAACTGAGGTTACTAAAGCAGCAGGACCTGATGGAATGACTCCGGAGGTATTTAATTACGGTGGAGACATCTTACTGTCTGCGTTAACCGAGGTATTAGGCAGCGTCCGGGAATCAGAGGAAGTCCCATTGGGTTGGTGTAAGTCATTGATTATCCCCATATACAAGAAAGGAGACAAGTCTTCCTGTGATAATCACAGGGTGATAAGCTTGACCAATATGGTATCTAAAGTTTTAGGCTCAATAATAATATGTAGGCTAAGTTGTGCTTGAGGGGCACACACTCGAGAGAACCAGGCAGGCTTTAGATCAGGAAGAGAGTGTATTGATCATATCTTCACCCTTCGACAAATTCTGGAACATAGGCATTCTTACCGGCATCCAACAATCGTTGTATTTCTTGACCTGAAAGTGGCATTCGATTCCGTCGACCGAAAGGTGCTATGGCGATGTTTGGCTGCGAAGGGAATGCAGAGAACGTACATCTTACTGATCAAGGCATTCTACTCGAACTCATGCAGCCAGGTGAGGGCTTATGGCGAGTTATCATCTGAAGTGGTGACAACTAGTGGTAACCGTCTTAAATGTCCACTATCCCCATTTCTATTTAATTTCATTATAGATGTACTAATGGACTTAACTCTAAGTGACTTCAGCGACTCAGGATTTGACTTGTTATCAGGGAATAGTAGTCTCGTCGACTCAGAATATACAGATGATATAGTCCTCCCTCCTAGGTGAGAATGCTGACAAAATGCAGTCTTCTGAAGATATTGAGCAGAAATCTTGGAATGTTTGGCATGCGATTCGCTCCCTTCAAATGTAAGATGATGCTACAGGACTGGAATACATCAACTTACTCCCAGCTTAAAGATAGGGAGTGCAGTTGTTGCTGAGAGTGTTGATCGCTGACGAAATCTCAGCACGACTACAGAAGGCTCGTTTCGCATGTGCTAACTTATTACATCTGTGTCTTAGTAGACGTGATATCCGGATTTCGACCAAAGGGTGTGTATACTGCTCAGCAGTTCACTCTGTCCTCCTTTATTGCTGTGAGACATGGTCATTGAAAGTAGAAGACATGAAAAGCCTGGTTAGCTGTCTTTGGTCATAGGTGCCTGCGTTCTATCTCCCGTGGTAAATGGTTTAATAATATTAAAATTATTCCCTTGCGTTCCGTGCTGAAGATAGATCTTCAACAGCACATCGATAATTTGTTCTATTTTCTGCCGTCCTCTTCAACTGGGTCCACGATTGACTATATTGTCTTACTTCCTCCCTGCATTATCTCCTCCATGTCACCCCAGGATGACCCACTCGTCGCTTCCTATTTGGATTCTAGTCAAGAGAGTGCCTGCATTGCGCGAGATATCATTCGATGGCCTCAACTTATGCCCGATCCATCTCCACTTTTTACTACATATTTGTTGAGCGATCGGCTCTTGGTTGGTATCTTGCCAGAGTTTCTTGTTGCTTATCCTTTCTGGCTATGGAGCCAGCGAAGGCAGCTGCTGATGAGAGTCTGCAACCTATTAGAAATCCTTTTCGTGACACTCAGTGCAAGTTTCTGACCCGTATAGAAGAACCAACTTCACATTGGTGTTGAAAATGCGAATCTTGTTCCTGATGCTGAGTGCGGAAGATTTCCAATCTGGTTTCAGGTTGATGAAGGCGTATCTTGCCTTTCCGATTCTGACTTTGACATCTTTGTCCGTTCTGCTTGTAATTGAAACGATGCTTCCCAGATAAGTGAAGGAGGCAACCTCTGTTAAATCTCTCCCGTCGATGGTGATTGGTGCTGGTTGTTGTTGTTGCTGTTGATTGGTTATCTTCATCACCTCCGTCTTCTCTATGTTCACCTGCAATCCTGTTTTCTCTGACTCTTGAACCAGTTTGTTGGTTTTCGCTTGCAAGTCTTCGAGTTTGTGTGACAGTAGACATGTGTCATCCACGCGCGAAATCCAAATCTAGAGTCTTCTTATCGGTCGTTCAGCGTATTCCTGACTCCTCGCCCCCAATAGTCTGACACATAATCCAGTCCACCACAATTAAGAATATCGTCGGTGATAATAGGCAGCCAGCTTGTCTTACTCCTGTGTGCACTTCGAACACCTTGCTGAGTTTTCCGTTGTGGATCACTTGACACGTGGCATTGTCATATAGCTGTTGAATGAGGTTTATAAAAACTGCACGTCATGGTATTGAAGTAGTTTCCAAAATACTTCTCTGTCAACGCTGTGTGGTGGAAGCCTCTTCGAAGTCGACTGTCTGACTGACTGCCATTCTATGCTTTGTTCGATGACAGTGCGTAGAGTTGCAATTTAATCAGCACATGATTTACCTTCCCTGAATCCGGCTTGTTCCGGCCTGGCTGAGTTCTGTATCCAGTGCATCGTTTATTCTCTCCAGGATGATGCGACTTGGTATTTTACTTGGCGTGAACCAGAGCATTATTCCACGTCAGTTCTTGCACAGGCCTAAGTCGCCCTTCTTTGGCAGTTTGACGAGGTAGCCCCTCGTCGAATCAGTAGGCACCTTTCCTTCTTTTCAAACCTTTTGCAGTAATGATGTGAGAACATCCGCCGCAGTTTTGGTTCGTTTTCAGTGCTTCGGGAGCAGGGGAAATTCCGTCTGGCCTTGCTGCCTTTCTGGACTTCAGTAGCTTGATCGCATTCAGAATTTCTGCTTTGGTTGGAGGATTGGTGTCGACTGGCAGGCAGTTTTGTGCGTGATGGTATTTCTGGACGAGTTGCAGGTAATGGTCGCTTCAAGAGTCCTTTAAAGCGACCAGCCCATTGTTTAATTTGTTCCTCCTTCTTGGTAATCTGGTTTTCGTGAGCATCTTTTATTGGTTTCATCATCTGGGTTGATCTTTTTCCGGATAGAGACCTGGTTATCTGATATAATGTCCTGAGGTCTCTTTTGCCTGCGGCCCGCCTGTTCTGCTTCAGTTGCCAATTGTCTTTTGTCCTTCGTAACAATCTTCTTCCTTTCTTTATTCAGTGCAGTGTACATTTAACTTAGCTTCTCCTTCTTTTGTCCATCTTTACACTGAGTCCTCTCTCTCACCATCCTCCTCTGCTCTCTTCTAGTAACTTCCAGATGCCCGTTGACAGCCATTCCTTGTCTTGTCTATTTCTTCCTAGAAAAGTTGCGCACGTTTCCTTGAATATCGCCTTCAGAGGGTTAGTTTCAATGTTCTTCCACGCAGGCTTCTTCAGTGATGCCACGTAGTGTCTCCGACTTTGCTCTGATATCTGTAGTGAAGACATTGCTTGTAGTTTTGTCCTGAATATTGAGCTTGGATTGAGGCCCGTCTCCAGTTGTTCTGAAGGATTTCAGCTTCATCTTGAAGGTTCGTTCAACTAGATGATGGTATGAGCCCATATCTGCTCCCCTTCTTGGCTTTGTGTCTAGCAGGTTGCGTCTCCACTTACTTGAGCAATATTGAGATGCAGTTTATCTGGTTTGTAGTATATCCGCCAGGCAAAATCCATGTTACTTTGTGTATATTCTTGTGTTTGTACACGCTCCCTCCGATCACCAAGTCATTGAAAGCACAGAAGTCTGCGAAGAACTCTCTGTTGTCATTCATTTCACCGGGTGAGAGCCTGTTGACCCTTGATGAGTTGGCTTCGTGTATTATCTGCTCCCAGTTTGGCACTCGTATCACCCATAAGGATTTTGATGTCACCATTTGGGATGTTGTCCATTACTGTTTGAAGTTGTCTGTAAAGATTTTCCTTCTTCTCTTGTTCCACGTTGTTTGTAGGTGCGTAGCTTTGGATAATTGTAACCTTCCTTACATACTTTTGAGTTGAATCTTGCTGTCATGATCCTGGATGAAATTAGTTCCCACTGCATTAGGGCTTCGGCGACCTCATGATAGCCACTCCCGGACATTCCGCGCACCCATTCTTACTCTGCAATGGGAGGCGATCTCGCCCAAGATAATAACCGCCAGATTCAACTTTAAAGGAAGGAAAGTGTCAATTATACAATGCTATGCACCGACCAACAACGCAGACCTCGAAACGAAAGAAGAATTCTACAGACAACTGCAGACAACAATGGACAATACTCCAGCTGGTGACATCAAAATACTAATGGGAGACATGAACGCCAAACTGGGATCAGATAACACAGGAAGGGAACTCATCATGGGTAGAGAAGCTCTCGGAGAAATGAATGAAAACGGAGAACTCTTCGCCGACTTCTGCGCCTTCAATGAACTAGTGATTGGTGGCAGCGTATACAAACACAAGGATATCCACAAGGCTACATGGGTGTCACCAGATGGGCGAACCAAAAACCAAATCGACTTCATCTCAATCTCAAGGAAGTGGAGGCGCAGCCTGCTGGACACAAAAGTAAGAAGAGGAGCAGACATTGGCTCAGACCACTATCTCGTACAAGGCACAATCCAAATCAAATTAAAAGCTTTCAGAGAATCAGGGGCTGCAGATAGACCACAAGCCAAGTTCAACACTCAAAAACTGAAGGACCAGGACACAAAGGATATCTTCACTGCAAGTATAAAAGACAAAGCCGAGACATAAATCAACACTGGCGAAGAGGTCAGCGTCGAAAAGCACTGGAACAACTTGAAGACAGTGTGGAGTCAAACCTGCATGGAAGTTCTAGGCAGAAAGAAGAGACAGGACAAACAATGGCTCACTACGGACACTTGGAAACTAATAGAAGAGAGAGGGATGGTGAAACAAAAGATTCTCCAGTGCACCGATGAGCAACAAAAACAGGATTTGAACGCAAGCTACAAGACACTGAACAAAAGAGTAAAGAAGAGTGCCAGAGAAGACAAAAGAAAGTACTATGAAACCATGGCAAGTGAGGCAGAACAAGCTGCAGGCAAAGGAGACCTCGCAACACTCTACCAAACTACTAGGTACCTATCGGGCAAACGTTTGACACAAATCAAGCCGGTGAAGGATGACAATGGAAAGTCACTCAACAAAGAAGTGGAGCAAAGGAAACACTGGGCTGAACACTTCAAAAGACTCCTAAATCGACCACCACCTACAACGCGCCCAGCAATACCAACAACGGAGACAGAGCTACCAGTGAACACCAACCCCCCGACGAAATCAGAAGTCCTGAAGGCAATCAAGATGCTAAAAGCTGGAAAAGCAGCAGGACCAGATGGAATCCCAGCAGAAGCATTGAAAACGGACCCAGAGACAACAGCGGACTTGATGACGCCACTACTGGAGAAGGTGTGGAAAGAAGGCAAAGTACCCGAGGATTGGAAGAAAGGATACTTATTCAAACTACCAAAGAAAGGAGACTTAAGTCAATGCAAGAACTGGCGCGGAATTATGCTCCTGTCCATCCCAAGCAAAATACTAAGCCGCATCATCCTGGAGAGAATCAAACATGCCCTGGATGAAAAACTTCGACCGGAACAGGCTGGATTCAGGAGAAACAAGTCATGCATTGATCAGATCGCCACATTACGGATCATCATTGAACAAAGCTTGGAGTGGCAGTCACCTCTCTATCTCAACTTCATCGACTTTGAAAAGGCCTTCGACAGCGTCGATCGAGAGGTGATTTGGAAACTACTTCGCTACTACGGGGTGCCACCGACAATTATACATCTCATCCAACAGCTGTACGACAATGCTGCATGCCAAGTAATCCACAATGGGAAACTTACGGAACCCTTCGAAGTGAGGACAGGAGTAAGACAAGGCTGCCTACTATCGCCAATGATTTTCTTGATTGCAGTAGACTGGATAATGCGACAAACAGTGGGCAATGAGGAAACAGGCATAAAATGGACTCACACAAAAAACTTGGAGGATCTGGACTTCGCCGATGATATATGTCTGATTTCCCACAAACTGGAAGATATGCAAGCGAAAAGCAACAAGTTAGAAGAAGCATCAAAGATAGGACTTCAGGTGAACATAGAGAAAACAGAGGTGATGAAAATTCCTGGGCAACACCACCAACAGCAACAACAACAACTGACAACAATCAGCATAAATGGGAGGAACCTGAAAGAAACAACCTCTTTTACCTACCTGGGAAGCATCGTTTCAACTACAGGCCGACGGAACTGACGAGGATATCAAAGCAAGAATCGGAAAAGCAAGACAAGCTTTCACTACTCTCAAGTCTGTGTGGAGGTCAACAACACTCAGCATCAAAAATAAGATCCGGATTTTCAACTCCAATGTGAAGTCAGTGCTACTATACGGATCAGAGACTTGGCCAGCGCGTCATAAAGAGCATCTCAAACAAACTACAGACCTTCATTAACAGTTGTCTTCGCTCAATACTCAAGATCAGATGGCCGGCCAGAAAAGATCAGCAACAGAGATCTCTGGGAGCGAACCAACCAGGAACCGATTGTGAAACAAATAGGCAGGAAGAAATGGAGATGGATTGGCCATACTCTGAGGAAACCATCAAGTGACATCACTAGACAAGCCCTTGAGTGGAACCCGAAAGGGAAGCGGCGAGTTGGTCGTCAGTGCAAGGGTGACTTGGAGGAGGTCATGTGAAGAGGAGATGAAAACGTGTGGGCAGACTTGGAGCCAGGTGAAGACTCTAGCAGAGAACCGAACGCAATGGAGACGCACGGCTGAAGCCCTATGTTCCTGTAGGAATTAAAGGATACAATAATAATATAATAATAATAATTCTTACTCTTGCTTTCATTAACGGAAGACACATTGGCTGACTGGCTTTTTGAAGTCTTTCACCAGCCCGCTAAGTCATTCCTCCTCTCTGATTCGAGTGGAGAATAGGATTGCTGTTATTTGAAGTATTTGCATTTTTAATATATTTTTTGTGCGTTGAAGTTTCTTTAACGGTTTGAAAGATTTAGTGGTGTAGGTTCGCTAGCCCCACGCCCAACCCTCCCTCTTTGCTCGGGTTTGGGACTGGCTAGAAAACCAGTTAGCTAGGCGAGATTAGTGGTATAATAAAATAAGCAATATTGAGTTTAGGCTTCGGTTAAGTGCTAGGTAAGCAAGAAAATCAATCGACGAGACTGTGAAGTTACATCTATTGAGATGGTCAAGACATGTGTTAAACATGCCTAGCCTAGCCATAGCCTTCCTCAACGGGGAATGTTAGCTGAAGTAGGATCAGGTTGAAAAAGAACCAGTGGTAGTCAGACCAAAACATGGTATTAGTCAATGAGATCTACAACCACGTCGGGATGTGTAGACCTCCTGGTTGGGGTTTTCGAGATGGTAAGAACCAATGGTTGGAGACAATCGGTGATGTGTCTCAAAAGTTGTTCTCAGTGTTACAGATGCATCCACTCCTTGTGATTTATAATATCCAATAAAATTCCATTGTTCCTCCATATTACTACTCTTTTTGCCTCACGTTTCTGTTTATTATCTCTCTTTTGAATCTCCCTTCTCATGCTGTGTGTGTGCTACATGGAGTATGACGATTCGAACTGGTACACATTTGCGCAAAGTTCCCCGTTGAATCCAGTCAGGCAGGGAGTACACTTACTGGCACTACACCGTAAGTGATCGACTCAAAACCCATGACAGAAACAGCACAAAAAAGCTCATCATCCAGTGGGAACACTTCTTAACAGTTAACAGATAGGTACTATGTGCTATTGTTCAACGTGCCTGATTGGCGCGATCGTCTACTAACTAATAGGGACCCATTAAGCAAACAGGAAATAGACACATTTTGTTGCATACTTGGATTGCGTAATATACTAGCTAGGTAATGCGGGTTTTACACAGTAAATATGCCATCTAATGCAAAATGACCACCAATCATCCGACGTAAGTGTGATAGCAAGTAGACCGTTGGTTATCCGTGGGGCACATCGCAAAGCGCAAGATGAGGTCAAACAAACAACCGTGGTCATACACAGTATCCTGCATCTGGTGATGTGAATTAGAAATACCTGTTGACATTCAGCTCTGGCAGTTGCTACTCCTACACTCAGAACTGAGAGGAGTTTCGGCAGCTGGCAAAGGCGAACTACCTCATACACCTATTCACGCTCCACACACCACAACTTATCACACTAAATTTCAGATACCCAAACACTTGGGTGACATTGCCCAAGCACAGTACACAGATCAAGACAATATAACCAGCAACAAGAAACGAGGTGAAGAGAATCAATTTGCCTTATATATTAGACAATGAGAAGGATATCAGAAACTGGTAACTGCTTCAACACTACGGAGTGCGCCAAACATATATGAACCGAAGGTGAAAGTGCGGAAACGGTGGGGGATGCTGGCCAGTTGTGTAGGCAGTTTCTACAAGAGAGAATCACTACAGTATGTTGGACATCAAAAATCACTTTTGAGTCTCAAGACTTCAGCATGGATTGTGGGAATTTGCAAAAATGTCAAAGTATTCAAATAGCCAAGCGCCTTAGAATAGTACCCCTGGGTATGCCTGACGGTGGAGCAAAGATATTGTGTCTCATCGTCAGATCATCTTCTTAGTAGCGAAGCTGTTCTATAACGTATCTTGTCTTTCCCACAAAACGAATTGATATTCGTCATCTTACAGTAACAAAAAAGCCAGGACAGTTGGGAAGAAAATAGGTATTGTATATAGGAATATGTCGAATTCTTAGGAAGGTTCCATGACGCTGGGAATCGAGGTCAAAGAAATATGGAATCTTATATAAGCTGGTCACTGAATATTGCATGCTGGAACTCGGTTTCATGTGCGCTCGCACCATCAGCTGGATGACGTTTCAAACTGAATTAGCTGATAATAATAATAATAATAACAACAATAATAGTGTGATTTATTCCAAAACAGTACTACTAGACGTTGATCATATGCGAGCTGACTTTTTAAGCATAAATTAATCAGTTTTTAGAATCTGAGGTGGTTGATGTTGATGGATATTACGATGTAACCTGAAGGTACTTGGTTCGAACTCCGGTGAATAAGTATTGTCAATGAGTCCCAAACTAGGACGTATGAGCTGTCTTTAGTTTGCGGCAACAAAGGTCTGCTTGATAAACTGATGTGTAATTTTACCACTATCGACGTATTGATCTTACGATTTAATATATCACCATACGTTTCGCCTCCAAACAACACTCGTTTTAAAATTTCCATCTTATTGACAGCATTCACCTTTATTTTATCACTGTGTGTCGTTCACAAGATTGCGGTGATATCCATTTTGTAATAAAATACACTATGTGTTTCGCATTTTTGTCATCCCTATGGTTGCATGAGCATAGGGATGTTATCTTGCGACTTGGATAGTCAATTACATTTCTTTTGTATTGTGTCCGTATGTTGCTATTGAAATCGATGTAGTATGTGTTTTCGTGTGAATGTTTCTTTTTCTACACCACTATGCTTTCGACAAGGAGAAATTGCTTTCGTTCTTTCCATATTTCAATGAACCAGCAGGCTATGTTGACTGTCACAAGTGTTCGTTTCGGTCATGCCACGCCAGAAATGTCCATCGGACAGTATGAGTTATTTACATTATGTTGGGAGTCTTGCATGTCGGTCTTTGGATATGTATTCCACCTTTGAGTCAATCACGGAAGACCCAAATATAGTTATTCATTCAATCTCCCTTGATCAAGATGGAGACTATTTAGTTGGTTTAGTTGAACGTGTTGGTGCAGGGATATCATTGAGCTTCAGAGCATGCATTTCATTACCTGAGAGTACAACCCACTGAACAGGCGTCTGTGTGCTATCCGGTTTCATGATAAGTGAGAATGAGGAAACACCATGCTACCCGTTCATGTGTTTTCATCACCTCCGCCTTCATCCCATCTGACTGAAATCTGTAATAAGTAAAGGGTTGGTTCTATCGAAATCTAACTAGTTTTCTGCTTAAAACAGAAGACTTCAATGCTGAAGCTGATAGGTTGAGCCGAGCGAAAAGCATATCGGAAGAATCTATGGATTCCCATACTAGTGAACCAACAACGGCTATCAATATTATGAACAATAAATTGTGTTCAACAATTGTCTTCCGCTTCATGATATCTGTTTGGATTTCAGCTGGAGGAAGGAACCAGTGGATAACTCTACAATAATTAACGAATGGATACGACCAGTCTACTTCTACTGTTTCTTAACCACATGCCTTGACGGCGATCGTACACTAGTTCAGGTATATGGGCATATAGAAAATAAGCGCCTGAGAAGTTCATACGTTATTTTATTCAAAGGGGAGGTGACTAGGCATATACCTGATTCATAGCCGTAGTGTCCAACCTGAGGAAGCCTGACGATATATCTAGGCCGATATAATTACAGTAGTGGAGACTGTTGATAACCTGAAATTATAGTTTAATGGCAGCCTCATTGAAACTGGTCGAAACAAACTGACTTATCCTTGGAGGTGATGAACTTGGTCATTGGGAGCTGCTCACATGTAATCTTCCTTAGACTCTTCTCAGTGGTCACGATCATTATTGGACGACGAATCCAAAAGCGATAGAATTGGTATCGATTTTGAATACCTACTTAGTGAGAGATCACCAAAGTCTGTTTGTGGGGACTCTTTATTAGGTGTTTAAAGTCATTCACGATGACAGTAATCTTAATTTTATTATTCTGTCTTGTGCATGTTCGTGCTTTTTATTCTTCTTACATTTCCTTCCTTATTAGCACTGTTGTTAACTGGATTCGTTCAAACTTTATATGAATTCCTCTCAACCACGTCAGTTGTACTACCTTACTCAATTTACTTAATTTTATTTTAGTTTCTACCCTATTAACTCTTCCACTAGTTGTATCTTTTTTCCTGAAATGCAGTAAATTGAAGTGATGCGAATATTTTACTAGGGGCCTCAATCATTCACTTAATTTTACCTTTATATAAGTACAGGGCAGCAATGTTGAACGCATATTTTATTTGAAATATCTATGATTAAAACGTTGTAGTGTTCATTTTATTTGGCAGCATCTGCATATACTGGACCTGTACGTGGCCTCCCATTTTCACCCGATGGATTGCATTTGATCTCATGGGGTGTTTCTGGATCAACACTAGATAGTTCATGTCTTCGAATATGGACATCCGGTCCGGGGGATTTCGAAGGACCTACGAAAATTCCTCTACCTCGTCCAGTAAATTTTGGTAATGTTATTCAGAAATTCAACAGCAGTTGTTTTCAACTACCTCTGAGACTGGCTGCTACAAGCGGATCAACGGGAGACCTGTGGGGAGCCCCACCTCTATGTGTTTTTGTCCCAGTGAAGAACCAATTATTAATAGCTTCTGCAACTAAGCTTGATTCATCAACCAGACTCATTACACGACATTTTTCGAAGGTTAGTTCTTTCATTAGTCACTTATGAGATAGAAAAGCTTGTAATTCTCCACTGGTTTATTTCATGTTAAACTTTTAATACTTACATAGTATACCTGATTAATTGTGAAAGTAGGTTCAATATGAGCATGATTTTCTCAGTTGTAGTAAATTCAATTGAGTGTTTTCCGTTTTCTGTTCATCCTTTGGTATTCTTACATAATCCACTTATCTATTCGTAATAATCATTGTTTTATAAATTAATAATAATATGATAATTTGTGGCTAGTTTCTGCAAATTAATTGATTTTGAATTCTGCTTTATTACCGCTCCTCATGTACCTTAATCCTGGTTAATTTTGTTAACTGACATCTTCACATGATTGTTATAATTTTAATAGATAACTATATATATGTATATATATATATATATATATACTAGTGTGGAGCCATTGATGGGAAACAAACTGAAAAGGAACATATTTCTCTTCCCAATTTTATCTTTCCTGAATGTATAAGTCGGAATTTTTAAATTACAGGAATGTGGACGCTTAAGGTTTTGTTTAATATTCATAAAATCTTTATGGATTTGTGAAGTAATAATCAAACAGTTTTACACTGTCGTCTTTGCTATTTGCAGTTCTTTGGTGTAGTACTTTTATTTCGAATTGAAATCTTGCTTTATGCCGAGCCTTGTATATCCGCATATTGTCACTCACCCTCAATAATAACGTAAGATAGTACTGATCGTCGTTGAATCGTGTTCACTAGTTAGAGAAAAATCTCTTTATTCCATCAGTTGTAGCTTATTTTTCACATAGTAAGATCTAAAAAACATCATTACAAGTTTATTGATGGATGGTGACTAGCACTGGAATCCAGCATACGCATTTCGTCCCATTTTGAGCTCTTCACATGGATGTATCCGCATTCCGAGGCTCGAACCCAGTGCCCATATGTTCAAACGCCAAAGCGTTATCGACTAGACGACTTGGGCCACGAGAGCCAGCTCTTGCGTGACGGGTCATATTAATTATTTAATTGGATTTTAGATTTTCCCGTCGATTGATTGGACTGAAGTGCTTGGTCTCAGGTTGACATGTCCGTTTCTTGTGCAGATGCTTCGACCAAGCACCTCAATTCAATCAGTCGAAGGAAAAATCTAAAATTGAATTAAACATCATTACACATTCGCCACTTATTCAGTCTTGTTTCATGCATACAAATATAAGGGTGTGTTGCGCATACAAATTAGTGCTTCTTAGTTACTGTAATTAATTCTCTTAAAATTGAATAAAATGTTCTATAACAAGAGTAATCAGACTAGCGAAAACGACAGCTAGAACATTTACCAGGCGTATTAATTAATATACTACGGTAGTTATTAAATGTCCTTGAATTCAAACAAAGCAAGAAAGAAAAATGTACTAGAATAATATTGCCTCATTCTCTATTATTTCCCGGTTTTTGTCATCTGTCTGCAACTATTTACACTATGACGAAAAGGAACTGATAGAAACCGTAAGTAACATAGGACTGAAATCATGTAAGTTGTTAAATTACTAAGGTTTAAAAGGATGGGATAGTCACACGATAATTTAATGAATACCTTCCAAAGTAGCCTTCACTGTTGTTCAGGTGAAACGGTCAAATTTTATAAACAGAACAGACTTTGGTAGAATATATGATGCAGTCGAATTGTGTAGCTTACTTTTGTAACTCACTCAAGCAGTACAAGTTTCACTAGTGTTTCTTGAGCTCTTAGATCTTTCAAAATATCAACATATATATGTATATAATATCCTAAAGAAACCACTTGACTTTTAATAAATAGTTCTCTCTAATGAAGAAGATTTGTAGCACAGGTGGATGTTTGTGGTGTAGTTGTGCTCTCTGAGCTAGGCGAATGATATCATTTATGGGGAATTCAAATAAGTTCATTCCATACTAAAAACCTGCGCTGAAGATGTTATCTAGAAGAACGACAAAAGCCTCTCAATTAAATCAACCATCTCAGAGAACACAGCTACACCTAAATGGTCCTCTATTTCGGTAACTACTTCATTTGCTGTTATAGGTAACCTTACACAGTTTTAGTGATAAATTACCTTATGAAAGACTATGTGCTTTATATTTAGTCTGGATTATTTTATTATTTTTCGTTCATAACTTTTTGTTTTGTATCATAGTTGTTTTTTTTTCTGTATGCTTCTGTCAAATTAAGGTTCGGTCATGTGTTTGGAATAGCAGACTAATGGAACTGTACACTTGCGGTGCTGATGGAAATTTATTTACATGGCCAGTCAGTCATCCTGCAGAACAGGAGTGAAAAGATTCACAATGATGTAGCTCACTCATAAGCTATATATGTTGTCGTCTTTGTAAATAAATATATGTACTACTTTGGACTGTCTTTTTTATTGCTTTCTCTCTCACTTTTTGTACTGAGTTCATTGTATGGTACAGTGGTTACTCCTATTAGTCAGTCTTCCGGTTTGTTTTTGGAAATCTAACATTAATGAAGAAAGACAAAAAAAGAAGATTCAAATTGGTTTTAGATTTAATTGAATTATACACAATTGTGTATATTGTTTGATAAAGAGTGATGTTTCTGAAAAAAAAGTAACAACATATGGAACAGGACAAAAGGGACTCATTTTATTTTGTTGATATCTGATCAACTGCTTATAACCTGAGTAGTAAAAGTTAACACTTTTATTACAATTATAATGCACCTTTATTCTTTGGATGTGTAGATGAGTTGAAGTATGTGTTGAAGATGTTGCCTAGTAGGGCAATGAAAGCTTCGCGAATTAACTATCCAGCTCAGAGAACATAACCGCATCAAAACAAGTTGATGTGTTCAGTAAGTAAAAGACAAGAATATTGTTGTGGTTATGCGTGTGACGCAATTGAAGTTTCTTCAATAAAACAAAAGTGAGGGGCAATGGTATGTGCTATTGACAAGAATTTATGCATACTATATCTTGTGTGATGTCTTCTACAAGAATATTGAATGGTGGAGCGACAGATTAAGTTGCGAACGCAGGAAATAAAAGATCCTTGTTAATCGGTATAAAACTCATGAAAGGGACACAAAAGAAGTAAAATGTGAAAGGCTTGCACAAATTTCAATTTAAAGCTTCTGTGAGTTTCCAGACCGTAGATGTTACGAATTTCCCGAGTGCCGAGTCAGATTGAATCATTATCAATTATTTCAAATAATCCCATTGTGTTTAAGAAACAATCACCACAAGATTTTTCTGAACGTTTCACTGTGTAAGCCACAGCTTCAGGCGATTTGAATTTCTGTTTTGCAGCATCAGCGAATGTACTTTTGGAAACTCTTCTTTGATATATGACCTACTGCTTCGATTACAATTTATATTCGCAATGTTATATTATTAATTTTCGCTTGGGTTCGTAGTCGAGCATAGGTCTTCAAGAGCACGTTTCCACTTTTTCGTATTCTTTGCGCTACTCTCTAACTCTTCGCACAATTTTGGATGATCTCTTATCTCCTTGTTCTATCTTCATGTTACACTCAGGCACCCCACTGTTCGTTTCGCATTTGGTTTCTGCTCGAGATCCTGGTATGATATGTCATCCGTGGGACTCCTTTGCGTATATCCATCCGAACTCCACTTTTCTCTATATATTTGTGGAACAATAAGTTCTTGTTTGATTCGTTTTCCACAGTTTCTTGTTGGTGATTCTCTCCGACCAGCTATCTAATCTTCAATATAGAGCAGACAGCTGTTGATAAAGGTCTGCAACCTGTTGGAAGTGGTTTTGGTGACGTTCAGTGCAGGTTTTTGGCCCATATAGAAGCACTGACTGACTTAACATAGGTGTTGAAAACCTGGACTCCGTTCTTTATGCTAATTGCTGATCTCCCAAGTGATTTCAGAGTGACGAAGGCCTATCTTGCCTTTTCCACTTTGGTGTTGACATCCTTATCTGTTCCGCCTGTAGTTGGAACAACGCTGCATAGAGATTAGTGAAGGAATTGACATCTTTCAAATCTATTCCGTTGATAGTGGCTGGTGCTTGTTGTTGTTGTTGATTGGTTATCTTCATCGCCTCGGTCCTATCTGAGTTCACCTGAATTCCTGTCTTCGCTGCTTCTTCTGCCAACTTGTTGGCTTTCGCCTGTAAGCCTTCGGATTTATTTGATATTGGACAAGAATATTCCGCTAAGTCCAGATCTCCCGGAGTCTTCTTATCGGTGCAATGCATTCCTGCTTTCTTGCTCTCCGTCTTTTGCTGCATGATCCAGTTCACCACATTTAGGAGTATCATTTTTGATGGTAGACAGCCCTGTCTTCACTTCAAAGGTTTCACTGAGTTTTCCGCTGTAGACCACCCGATACGTGGTGTTGTCATATAACTGTTGAATGAGGTTGATAAAGGTTTGGGGTACTGCATGGTGCAGAAGTAATTCACAAATTACTTCACTGTCGAGGTCTTGGTGTGGTCAAGAGCTTTATTCCGCGCCAGTTCCTGCAGAGACCTAAGCCGCTTCTTGGTAGTTTGATAAGTTAGCTACTTTTCCAGTCAGTAAGTAGCTTTCTTCCTTTCAAACTTTATGCAATAGCGACCTTAGGGTATCTGTTGTGATCTCTGTATCAGTTCTGATTGCTTCCGGAGGAATAGCATACGGCTCTTCTGCCTTCGCTGATTTCAGTAGCTTGACAGCACTCAAGAATTCTGCTTTTGTTGGAGGTCTGGTGTCTACTGGCATTTCTCCGAGTGCTGTTGGTGCTATTTCTGGACTAGTGGCAGAGGATAGTCAGTTAAGAACTCCCTTGAAGTGACCGGCCGATTGTTTTATTTGTTTCTCCTCCTTGGTAATCAGGTTACCTTAAGCATCTTCTATTGGTTTCATCATCTGGGTTGATGTCTTCCCGGTTAGAGACCTAGTTGTCTGATACAATGTTCTGAGGTCTCTTTTACTTGTGGCCTACCTGTTGTGCTTCAGTTGCCAGTGTGTCGTAGAATTGTCTTCTGTCTTTCCTAGCACTCCTCTCCACTTCATTCGTTATTCAGTGCGACGTATAATGAAGTCAGCTTCTCCTTCTGTTGTCCATTTTTGGATTGGTTTATCTTCTGTCCCAGCGTCTTCTTCTCTGCTATTTGCTTCCAGATGTCTGTAGAGAGCCACTTCCTGTCTCCCCTCTTCCTGCCTAAAGCGGTTGCATTTTTTTTGAACACCACTTTCAGAGAGTTCCTTCAGACAGGTTTCCTACTTCGCTGTGATAGCTGCAGTTAAGGGATCTTTGATAGTTTTATTTCATTTTCTGTGTTGAACTTGAATTGTAGTCTGTCTCTGGTTGTTTTGAAGACTTTCTGCTTGATCTTGAATGTTCCTTGCAATAGATAATTGTCTGAGCCCACATATGCTCCCCTTTTTGGCTTCGTATCTAACAGACTGCAGCTTCACTTTCTTAAGATTGAGATGAAGTCTCTCTCGTTTTTGGTGTGTCCGTTGGATAAAATCCATTGCGTCTTGTGGGTGCGCACGCTACCTCCAACCACTTCAGTATTAAAGGTTTGTGAAGAATTATCCGTTATAATTGATTTCACCGAGCAAGACTCTCTCGACCCATGATGGGTTCTCTTCCTGAATTGTCTGCTCCCAGCTTAGCATTCATGTCGCCCGTAAGATCTTGAAATAATAGAATATTTGTAGCTAACGTGGATGATTTGCCCATTAGAGTTTCGATTTTTCAATTTCGCATGTTTGCAGTTGTCTACAGAAATCTCCCTTCCACTCTTATTCTGAGTGGTTTGTAAACGCGTTGCATTGGATGGTTTTAACCTTCTTTCTTTTTGAGTTGAACCTTGGTGTCATGAGCCTAGAGCGGATTCATTCGTGCTGCATGATAGCCTTCGGCGCAGTTGATGACATCGTAATAGTCACCTCCTTAGCGTGTTCGTGGATGTCATCTGGATGACCGAAGTAGATTATTGAATCTCCAGTTAACAATTTGGATAGTCCGTACTCATTTCACCTGCTGTCACAGATTGGTGGGAGTTCTACGCTTTATCTTCTCATTTCTTTAGTAACTTGGATAGTCTTCTCAGCTTCGTACTTTGTAGGAACATTCCACGTCCCCATTCTTATTTTTGCTTTTGTCGAAAGAAAACACATCGGCTGGCTGGCTTCCTGAAGCGTTTCACCAGCCCGCGTCATTTCGTTTCTACGATTCCGCCTAAGAATAAGTTAGTTTTTCATAATTTTCTTGTGTTGTAAAGTTTCTGTAGAGTTTGGATTGCTTTTTTAAGGTAGAGTATCTAGCCCCACGCCCAACCCTTTTCCTTTACCGTGGCTAAGGACCGGCTAGAAAACTAGACTAGCTTGCAGGAAAATATTGCGATATATATATTATAAGATTGGAAAATCGTTAAAATGAGGAAATGAAATATAAAAAATATGTTGTCAGTTAAGTTCATTTAGTTAGCTATTGGAAATATGAAGAATGACGATTAATTAATATGAGTACCTTTATTAAAAGATGATATAATCAGTTAAGGTTAGAAGATCATTAACCAATGTAGAGAAATGCTTACTATACCTTCTTTTTGAATACATAAGCCTCGTTTTAACGTTTGATATCGATGGACTAGGTGAACTTGAAGAGGTCTGAGTCTGCTTGTTTTTCTTTTTCCTTTGAAGGGATCCCAAATGTCTGCCTGATGTCGTGTGACAATTAGACGTCTTATACCTGTATCGCCAGAGATGTCTCGACAGCTATGTCGTACGTCATCTGTTGCTTATCACCTCAAAGTCGTCACCTTTAAATTTGAGCTGCCATGTTTCTTAATCTTTTGTTTTTATTTTCCCCAAATCTGTAGACAGGTCTTTGTGGATATCTGATGTTCAAGGACATATTACCATGACCCCTGTAAGATGGTACAATACGATGAATAATATTGCGGTTAAGCATAGAGTGCTAGACAAGGAAGGATAGTCAACTGATAAGGTCATAAATTACATTGGTCAACTTTATTTTCCATGGTGAAGTAATTTTTGTCTTGGATGTGATTCAAGGTTTATTATAGATAAGGCAGACAATCAACCCACGTGCTGCAAGGGGTCATTCATATAAGAACAGAACTTCGGTACTGTGTTAGAGAATAGTCCCATCATAGAGTAAATTTACTTTATGAAGTCTCACAGTGTTATACAGTGTTATTTGGTGGTGGCATTTCGAGCAAAATTTATTGCTCGTATTCATATCATGGTACTAATACAACTTCCAACTTCATTTGTATAAATGAGTAATAAATTGATTCGACATATGAATGAATAAAAAAGGTCAATTTAAATTTCAATAGACTTGTGTGAAACAGATAATAGAAAGTAGTGTATATTCGGAAATGTGAATGTGATAAGATGGGAAATAAGATGTTTAGTCAGTAAAATAAAATAAGTAAACGAAATGCTAGAATGTGATAACGTGAGCTGAAATAAAACAAAATTGGACATTATTTCTTATCCTTTGATTTATTTGGTAGTAATCTTTTCCATATCTCTGGTATTAGTGCCCAGCCATTTCGACTACGCGTATCAGGTGTATGTTTTTAGTAAACAAAGAAATCTGTCTCCGTCTACCTATACTACTTTTTAAAATTGTGACCCTGTTCTACACTTAGGTAAATTCTTATTTTGCGACAATTTGATTATGCCAATCTGATGATTTGATCTTGGTAGTTAACCTCACAGTCATTGCAAGGCATTTCGTAAATTACATTATTCTGTCTAATTGGGTCCTTTAACCTAAAACTTGTTCCTGAGTGAGTTAACCGCTTTAAATGCTACCCTAATTCTCGCTCTGTTAAGATCCCATTGCAACACCTGTTTTTCTGTATATTTTGCCTTGGAATTTGAAGATAATAGACTTGAGGCATAATTTAACTCCAAAAGTAATTTCTTCAATGGGTAGCTATGTCCTATAAGCAAATTCAGGATCAGCAGTTAGTTCTTTTTTAATTCATTCCAAAATCATAGTAATTTGTATGTTAGTATACAGACTAATTATATCTAAACTAACCATTTTTTCATTATTACCTAATTGAATGAATGGAATTAATAAATCCACAAAAGATTCATTACCCAGAATGAAGTCATCACTGGTTTAATTTAATGCCTAAAACTAATAATGTTAGTAGAATATATATTGACCTTCATTCATTCATATGTCTACTCAGTTTGTTACTCATGCATATAAACGAAGTTGGAAGTTGTGGGAATACTATTATGATATGAATACGAGCAATAAATTGTGCTCGAAATGCCGTCAGAAAATAATACTGTGAGTCTTTATAAAATAAATAAATAGAATTGTAGAGTCATTTCTTCGATTGTATCCCTCTCTTTTGTCCTTCAGATATACTGTGAAATTACTTACAAAAATAGGATTCAGTGGGTTTTCCATCGCTACCACATCAGTCTAGTTATAGAATATGTTATTAAACTTTAATTAGATGTCCTGAGTGCACATCAAAAGTAGGTGAGGGAATCCTGAATGTGGCATATAACCCTTATAGTTTCATCAGTTGACACGTTGATGACTAAGGAGTTCTCATCAAATGACACGACAAATTTATTGGTGACACGCAGATTCCTTCGTTTTTCGATAGTAGAATGTCTCTCATGATAGAGGAAGCTAAATTTTAGAGAACGGGCTGTATTTTGTCAACTATCCAACAAGCTACTTTATGTTGTCTTGAATTTATTATTGATATTGTTGGCCTAAGCTGGATACCTTCCCTGTGTAACTTATCTAGTCCATACATGTAAGGTAGACGAAAGCTTCTGGGCTTTAGTTTGTAACGAGTGCGATCAACTGTCAGTTTCTTTCGCAGTGGATCTTTCAGCACCTTAGCGATTCACTTTTCAGTTGAATCAGTCAGATGTTTTTGACAGTTACCAATCCTAAGTTCTAAAGGATTTTGTAGGATCAAGTTCATTTTGGAAGTGTTATCTTTCAATGCTTTGGTCATGACTACGACATTTGAGACTTTATTTGGTCGTTACACTACCATTTGTTCATTATCTTTGAGTCTATTCAACGCTCTCTGGTCTTCTTTTGACAAAATCCTCGATAGTGGGGTCTGTCTCTGTCTGTGTGGATTCAACATAGAACTTGGCACCGAAGTGCAACAGTTCGAGTTGCCACGTTCCAAATAGCACACAAATATAGACAAGAAAATGAGTGAAGAGTGAAACAGAATGAGTAATGGTAGAAAGGAATATGAAAGATTACAGAGACTGAATACATCTGCGCCATTGACAACAATTTTGAGCCATGTCACCTATTGTCTCAAGCCATTGATTCTCAGCGTCCCGAGGGCGAGCCCCAACCCGGAAGTCTGCATCTCCCTACCTGACTCAGTTTAACTGTCAAGGATTTCATGGATTGATGCCATGTTTTTGTTTGGCCACCACTTACTCTTTTCCAACCTGCTCCTATATCAGCTAGTAATGCCCGTCCGTCGGGGGAGGCGATGGTTAGGCATGCGCAGCACGTGATCTAGCCATCTCAATCTATGTAACTTTATAGCCTCTTCGATTGATTTTCCCTCTTTGCCCAACACTATACGCCTAACGTCAACATTACTTACCTTATTATACCACCTAACGTGAGAAAGAGATCGTAGACATCTATGATCAAAAACAGTCAACCTTTTCATGTCTTCAACTCGTATTGGCCATGTTTCAGAGCCATAGAGGAGGGCGGAGCGAACTGCTGAGCAGTACACACGTCCCTTGGTTGATAGCCGGATGTCACGCCTACGCCAGAGATGGTGTAAGTTAGCGAAAGCAGCCCGAGCTTTTCAGATCCGTGCTGAGATTTCGTCGTCAATCAGTCCGTTGGTGCTGATACAACTTCCCAAATAGGTGAAGTGGTCAACATGTTCTATCACTTCATTCCCTATCACTAAGCTGGGAATTGACGTAGTCCAGTCCTGTAGCGGTATCTTACATTTTACAGGGGCGAATCGCATGCCAAACATACGAAGATTGCTGCTCAAGGTGTTCAGAAGACTCTGCATTTTGTCAGCATTCTCCCCTAACAGGGCTAAGTCATCTGCATATTCCAAGTCGATAAGACTATTCCCTGGTAACAAGTCGATTCCTAAGTCGTTAAGTTCACTTCGGGATACTTCCATTAGAATATCTATGATGAAGTTAAACAGGAATGGGGAAAGTGGACATCCTTGATGGACACCACTGGTTGTTATCAATTCAGATGACAATTCCCCATAAGCCCTTACACGGCTACGTGAGTTTGAGTAGAGTGCCTTGATTAGTGCAGTGTACTTTCTTGCCACTCCCTTCACAGTCAAACATTGCCATAGTACCTTTCGATCCACGGAGTCGAAGGCCGCCTTCAAGTCAAGAAATATGGCAATTCGATAGTGGGGTTGGTGATGTGAGTTATCGATCAGCAGTGGCAACCATTCAAGCCTCACACCACTTGTTCTTGTTTTTATGTTGGTTTAAGATCTATCATTTGACTCAGTAGATTCTCAAATTATGCTCCAGTATTCATAGGATTTTATTCACTTAGTTTATATCACCCAGTGGTACGATTATGAACAATCAGTTGAGATCGGAACGTCTTTCAGTAAATGATACTGTTTCACCGTGTGATATTTCCAGTTAATATTTTATTATGGAATAAAATACTGCTACAGTTTTTTTAAGTTTTAGACGTATGCTTCAGAATCAGTTCTGTTGAGTGTGTCACACTTGAACCCAAGTGAGAGCTTTTCAGTTCCAATTTATTTGCATAAATTAACTTGACTCGATATTGGATGGTAGGAGACAATCGACAGGAAGCCTTGAACCTGGGTTTTGTGCTAACTGGCACTCGTCATCGAGGCGTATTTGCAACCTTGGAGGAACTCACATCCCTTTTGAGGTCCAAAGCCGCGTCACCCAGTGCTGCAATCAGAGATGTTACCACTGAGTTATTCGGGTTCGCGATTGGCCTTCTGTAGGACTGTACTGGATATTTGAATTGGACATTAGTTAGTAACCAGTGTAATCTGTCTATTCGTTTTTTTGTGCACACTGAACTCCATCTCAGTTAATTGATGGCGAGCAGCCCAGAATGGTGGCCACATCGCAAACTTGACTGATAGAATTCAGTCTGCACCAAACAAAGGGTTAGACACATAACACTACATACTTACTAGTGTCCAGTCAAAGAAACGTGACCCGAATCGAAGTAAAAGAAAGGATATATCTACTAGAAATGGAAATTCACAGTGTATCGGACAATAGGAGGAACTGCCTTCGGTCTTTCTGTACGGGTATAGGTTGTCAAAATTCTTCTTTTGACTGATAAAGTGTTAGTAAGCTCTTAGATTTTGTAGTCATAACTAAGTGTCTTTCGGAAGCAACAACAGGGAAGAGTCTAATCTCCCTATAATTTGCTGTATACTCAAGTTTTTGGCTTCTGCGTAAACAACAGAAAAAAACACATCATTTTAACGGGGAAAAATTCTACTTTCTCTTCCGATGATTAGTTATTTAGCAATGGTGTCCGTTTATATTTGACTTAGCATATCGATACACCATAATTACGAGGTTAACCAACTACCAATGTGCTATGTTGTGTGATGTAAAAGCAAGCTATAGATATACTATATGAGTGTAAGATGCAATCCTCCTAGTTTAGTGAGACCGCTGAAGAAGAAATAATGCGGTCTGCCTAATCTTTTAGTCTTTATGGTTGTAATTAGTACGTTTGGCGTTTCATTGGTTATGGTTACTTTCTACTGTCTTCTGTACGTAGACATTGTACATAAAGTTGTATTATCATTCGTCTATTCTGTTTCTGACACCTTAATTACCCCTTTTTTCTTGTTCACCAATATTTTTCTACCTGAATCCATGTCAGAAGAGCTAGTAAAAATTAGCGATATCGGTTATTCGCACTGTGATGGCGTGAATTAAAGATGAGTTTCATGTTTCTGCTCAGTTAGTAAGTAAATCCACTGATTTGTACATATCGATTTTATCACATTGATTTCTGTGTATTAACTCATTTAAAAATTCATTTTGCTTGACTGGGTAACTTATTTTTGCAAATGGTTAAGTGAAAGTTTCCGTGTACAGTTTAGTTCGGTTTTGTTTTCGAATGTTAAAAAATGATGACATAAATTACTGTTCCTGCGATTAATTTAGTGTAAATGAAGTCATCGAAGTCATTAGGTGAAAGCAATGAGATTTCAGTGGATAGTAATTCAGAATTTGTTGTAAACAAAGAATGGAAACTGATTAAACGTATCGGCGCTGGGTCATTTGGGGAGATATTTCTAGCCTTGAATAAAAGAACGAAAGAACAAGCAGCTGTTAAACTGGAAGTTTACAGATCAGGTGCTCCAATTCAACTTCAAACGGAATGTCAGTTATTGAAAGCGTTAAGTAATAATCCTGGAATAACTAAAGTCTATTGGTTCGGTCGAGATGGCGTGCAAAACCTATACAGTGCACTTGTTATGGAATACTTAGGACCTAGTTTAGAAGATCTGCATGTTTATTGTGACTGTAAATTTTCCTTAAAAACTGTAGCCATGCTGGCCGATCAGATGTTGAAGAGGATAGAGATTTTGCACCGGAATTATCTTATTCATCGTGATATCAAACCAGATAACTTTGTGATGGGTGTTGGGCCTGCGTTCAATACTGTTTATATAATTGACTTGGGATTATCCAAGTACTATATGGATCCCAAATCTAAAGAACACTGTGCATTTCGAGATTTTCGCAACTTAACAGGGACCGCGCGATACTGTAGCATAAATGCTCACGCTGGCTATGAACAGTCTAGAAGAGATGATTTAGAATCATTAGGTTATGTCTTCTTGTATTTTATTAAAGGAAATCTTCCATGGCAAGGACTACAGGCCGATAGTAAGCGGGAGAAATTCCGTAAAATATATAAGACAAAGTTGAGTATACGTACGGAAACGTTATGCCAAGGTTTGCCAGAAGAATTTGCTAAATATCTGAATTATTGCCGTAACCTAGCATTTGAAGAAGAACCAAAATATAAATATCTTCGTGGTTTATTCTGGCGTATAATGGAGAAACGCTCACTTAAGTATGATTTCCAGTTTGATTGGATTCCACAAAATTCGCAGTTAGGTAACCAAAGTAACTGATAAATGTCTTTGTAATATTTTTTCGTCATGTGTCCATTTCCAACTGGCTAGTCGTAATCTCTTTGCCTTTTAGACAAGAACCTCGCATATGATGACACTGGTACTTATATCACTCTAAACCAAAACTATTCTACCTTATTCTGGTCGGTTATCAAATCGTTCATTCTGGCTACCAAAATAATGCTTTATTTTCCATTAACATCTATTTGAATATGTTTTCATTATCAAGGTTTTGAGCTGAAGATCAAAGGGTGAAGTCTGGTTAATCTTTCATAGATAGGATTACGTGGGGAGTAATTCCGAAGTTGTCTTGTGTGCACAGATACGAGGAGAGTTTTCAGTTACTACTGGTGAATAGCATTTATTTATTTTTATAACGTCTGATGTGAACTTAAAACAGTTCCCTTGTATTTATATAAACTGTGTAAAATAGATAAAATAAATAAATTTCACATTTTCAATAGCACTCTTTTTCTTTTTGTGAGTTACAGAAGTCTTCATAATAATAAAGTTGATATCCTTGAGAGTTAATCTACTCGATGAACTTATGAGTCCGCAACCCGTGAGGTGAAACTAAGAAAGCCTAAGAAAATATAATCAATATTTTCAATGGTTCATCTTACGACTCCTCAAGACGTGCGTTACAGTAAAATTTACTTACTAATAGTAAAATGTAACACGATTATCTCGTTCGATGTATATTGATGTTCATTGTTGCGTTTAATAATAATAATAATAATAATAGCAATAATAATAATAATGGGATTGTTCACATCTTCCTGTTCGACATATTTTTATCTCTGAGAAATACCCTCAGAGAATGATTTAGTTAAGAGTGTACGGAGATACGAATATTTTCACTGTGTCACAGGGTGATTACATCCTATCATTAACAATATTATTATCTACTACTTACGTTCTGAGTGCAACTCACAGGTCCCACAGTGATTCTGGATTGTACTCTGTTCACTACAGACACTTCTTCCCTGATTCCAGTAGAGAATAAATTTATTATTTATGGGTTTGGAAGCTGCAGTAGCAATGGTGTTGTTTTCTTTTGAAGTGAATTGCTGACTCAAAATCGAACCCTCTCTCTTGCCAGAAGACTCAGTGAGGTTAAAGGTAGCTAGCACTTATTAAAAAACATCACTCTTCACGGCTCATTTTACAAATAATCAACAGAAATCAATTTCGACTTAGGTCATGCTTCAAACATACACAGGTGATTATAAAAGTTGATGGATTTTATTTGTTATTATTACCGCTTTATATATCTCATTTACATAAAAATAGTTATGAGAATTATAACCAGATAATTATTACTTTTACTCACTTTAATGCCTTATGGACAAGTGGGAAGGTCGTCATACTGCCAGCTGAATCAGTTCTTCCCGTCCAAATTTCAGTCATGGTGAATAAGAAATCGGGAGCAAGTTGTTAGTGGGACAGTTCAAAAATATTCTTTGATTACGAGGTCCACAATGGTGTTTTGCTTTTCAAATTATTTTAGTGTAGATATGTGGTGAGAGCAATCTGCTAGCCGAAATTTTAGACAACAATTTACGTCAATGTTTACTTCCCGAATCGGGGTCATGGGAAAAAACAGTAACTACGCTTAGCCTTGAGGAAGTCACCAACCAACACAGCAGACTTAATGTGTGCAAATAAGATTCGCAAATATATGGCCTGACTTTCTTAGGAACGGCCACAAAAAGATGACAGAATAACCTTCAGCAAGACGTTGCTTATCTGCTAACAATAACGAATAATAATGTACATAAAAATCTGAGTCTATGATTTGGTATCATTTCGGTTACCTGTAATTGACTGTGATATTATTATTGTATATATATTGACGGATTTACATGTTCAAGTTGGCTCAAGTCAGTGGGTCTATGATTTTGGTGTCATTTTGGTTAACTGTAATTGACTGTGATATTATTATTGTATATATATTGACGGATTTACATGTTCAAGTTGGCTCAAGTCAGTGGGTCTATGATTTGGTATCATTTTGGTTAACTGTAATTGACTGTGATATTATTATTGTATATATATTGACGGATTTACATGTTCAAGTTGGCTCAAGTCAGTGGGTCTATGATTTGGTATCATTTTGGTTACCTGTAATTGACTGTGATATTATTATTGTATATATATTGACGGATTTACATGTTCAAGTTGGCTCAAGTCAGTGAGTCTATGATTTTGGTACCATTTTGGTTAACTGTAATTGACTGTGATATTATTATTGTTGTTGTCGCTTGTTACCCTTCTTGTTGTGAATTATTTTCCCGTGCTGGTGTTTTTCTGCTTGTTTATTCCCTGTTTTCCTGGTTTTTTAAGGGGAGCAACCCACAAGTTCGCTTCTCTCTAAATTATAAATTGATGTAACAACCCCCCCTTCTCAGGTGTGAGGCTAGTAACCCCACCCTGTAAACAAACCTCAGAAACTTCAGCACGATGTATCTCCTTGAGACAAAAGAAAAAGTCTTTGTGGGGACATGGAATGTACGTACTATGTACGAGATTGGCAAAGCTGCCCAGATTGCAAACGAGATGAAAAGATATGCAACTTGAAGACAGTGTGGAGTCAAACCTGCATGGAAGTTCTAGGCAGAAAGAAGAGACAGGACAAACAATGGCTCACTACGCACACTTGGAAACTAATAGAAGAGAGAGGGGTGGTGAAACAAAAGATTCTCCAGTGCACCGATGAGCAACAAAAACAGGATTTGAACGCAAGCTACAAGACACTGAACAAAAGAGTAAAGAAGAGTGCCAGAGAAGACAAAAGAAAGTACTATGAAACCATGGAAAGTGAGGCAGAACAAGCTGCAGGCAAAGGAGACCTCGCAACACTCTACCGAACTACTAGGTACCTATCGGGCAAACGTTTGACACAAATCAAGCCGGTGAAGGATGACAATGGAAAGTCACTCAACAAAGAAGTGGAGCAAAGGAAACACTGGGCTGAACACTTCAAAAGACTCCTAAATCGATCACCACCTACAACGCGCCCAGCAATACCAACAACGGAGACAGAGCTACCAGTGAACACCAACCCCCCGACGAAATCAGAAGTCCTGAAGGCAATCAAGATGCTAAAAGCTAGAAAAGCAGCAGGACCAGATGGAATCCCAGCAGAAGCATTGAAAACGGACCCAGAGACAACAGCGGACTTGATGACGCCACTACTGGAGAAGGTGTGGAAAGAAGGCAAAGTACCCGAGGATTGGGAGAAAGGATACTTATTCAAACTACCAAAGAAAGGAGACTTAAGTCAATGTAAGAACTGGCGCGGAATTATGCTCCTGTCCATCCCAAGCAAAATACTGAGCCGCATCATCTTGGAGAGAATCAAACATGCCCTGGATGAAAAACTTCGACCGGAACAGGCTGGATTCAGAAGAAACAAGTCATGTTTTGATCAGATCGCCACATTACGGATCATCATTGAACAAAGCTTGGAGTGGCAGTCACCTCTCTATCTCAACTTCATCGACTTTGAAAAGGCCTTCGACAGCGTCGATCGAGAGGTGATTTGGAAACTACTTCGCTACTACGGGGTGCCACCGACAATTACACATCTCATCCAACAGCTGTACGACAATGCTGCATGCCAAGTAATCCACAATGGGAAACTTACGGAACCCTTCGAAGTGAGGACAGGAGTAAGACAAGGCTGCCTACTATTGCCAATGATTTTCTTGATTGCAGTAGACTGGATAATGCGACAAACAGTGGGCAATGAGGAAACAGTCATAAAATGGACACACACGAAAAACTTGGAGGATCTGGACTTCGCCGATGATATATGTCTGATTTCCCACAAACTGGAAGATATGCAAGCGAAAAGCAACAAGTTAGCAGAAGCATCAAAGATAGGACTTCCGTCAGGTGAACATAGAGAAAACAGAGATGATGAAGATTCCTGGGCAACACCACCAACAGCAACAGCAACAACAACAACTGACAACAATCAGCATAAATGGGAAGAACCTGAAAGAAACAACCTCCTTTACCTACCTGGGAAGCATCGTTTCAACTACAGGCCGACGGAACTGACGAGGATATCAAAGCAAGAATCGGAAAAGCAAGACAAGCTTTCACTACTCTCAAGTCTGTGTGGAGGTCAACAACACTCAGCATCAAAAATAAGATCCGGATTTTCAACTCCAATGTGAAGTCAGTGCTACTATACGGATCAGAGACTTGGCCAGTGCGTCATAAAAAGCATCTCAAACAAACTACAGACCTTCATTAACAGTTGTCTTCGCTCAATACTCAAGATCAGATGGCCGGCCAGAAAAGATCAGCAACAGAGATCTTTGGGAACGAACCAACCAGGAACCGATTGTGAAACAAATAGGCAGGAAGAAATGGAGATGGATTGGCCATACTCTTAGGAAACTATCAAGTGACACCACTAGACAAGCCCTTGAGTGGAACCCGAAAGGAAAGCGGCGAGTTGGTCGTCACTGTGAGGGTGAATTGGAGGAGGTCATGTGAAGAGGAGATGAAAACGTGTGGGCGGACTTGGAGCCAGGTGAAGACTCTGGCAGAGAACAGAACGCAATGGAGACGCACGGCTGAAGCCCTATGTTCCTGTAGGAATTAAAGGATACAATAATAATAATAATAGTTCTCAATAAACGATCTGTTGCCTGGCGTTACAGATAATCAGCAAGTATTTTATTATCTGAAACGTGACGTTCACTTCATTAATCTGACTTTCTTGATTCTTGATGCACCTTTTGCATGGTAAATAAGATTTCCTTAAACAATAAAACATATTATTGAACCTATTGCATGCCTAGGGAACAGTACTGAAAAGTAGCTGTGAAAAGATAATGCTTCAATTATAAAGAAAAATAACAATTTTGCTTTCCAAACTCATTCATGGTTCTGTTACATTAACTTCACAATCTGGAAAACTGAAAATCTCAATAACTTCGAATTTAACTTTAGGTGCAAAGCGTCTTTATCTCAGTGACTCTGATGTACTCACCCCTTTTTACCTTACAGATTCAGGAAATTCTCAGTAATTTTCATCTTAATTTCCTCCTATATATTTTCGTCTATTGTAATTCTACTGCATTTCATTTGTCTACTTATGTGCATGCCTCTCCGTATTGAGGGGTGTTTCTTGCTTATCTGTTAGCTTTATTTCTTCTGACTTTTGCAGTCTTCACTAACTTTGTTCTTGTTAGAATGATTTCTATTTCACTCAGCCCTTTGGTGCAAGAAAAACCGATGCTACCTTACAGCACCCACATTAAGAAGCAATCTTTTACGTTTTCTTATCATTTCATCACAGTAAAAATGTCCTGAGTAGACAACATGCTAGGATAACATCTGAAAAGCGCTGATTAGGTGTCACAACTGTTTGCGAAAATATCAAAATTCAAACACTGTGTTAATTTTCAAATAATGTTCTTGGGTAATGCATTAAGATACTGACGAATAGTGAACGGAAATTCAATTTTAGATTATCTTGTTACCAGTCCCCCAAAGAAGTCAACAGATAAAGTGGGTAATTTATTTCATCACTTTTTAACCTCAGGTTTCCTACAATTTAACTTCACCTAGTTTATTGATATAAGAATAAAATTTGGGCACTGTGGTAGAGTATAATTCCATTATGGGTAAATTTTATTTTGATAGAGTCTCACAGTGTTATACAGTAATATTTACTGATGACGTTTCGAGCACAATTTATTGCTCATAATCATATCAAGTGAATCACACGACTTCCTAAATTCATTTATATAGTTCCATTGTTTTTCACTTGATTTGATTGGTAGTATTATTTTCCATATTTCAAGTATGAGTGATGATTCATTCCTATTGCATGTGTTGGGTGTAGATTCGATGAACAAAGATTCAGTAATCAACCTCTCTCTCCACCTACCTAGATTACTTTTTAGAATTTTAACCCTCTCCCACCCTATTGTGTGGTTGTGTGTTAATGCATGCATTGCAATTGCCGAGCTTTTTTCTAAATTACTTATCTTCTCTGGGTCAACCATTCTTACCTTAGCTAAATTCTTATGTTCTGACAATCTGACTACCCCTGACCTACTAGTTTGACCTATGTAGTTGACCTCACAGTCATTGCAGGGTATTTTGTAAATTATATTATTTTGTCTAATTGGGTCCACTGGGTCTTTTAACCTACAGAGCTTGTCCCTGAGTGAGTTTGTAGGTTTAAATGCCACTCTAATTCCTGCTTTATTCAGAATCCTACGTAGGGTCTCAGATGTCCCCTCCTTATATGGTATAACAGTGGATGACTTATATTCTCTCTTATTTATGTTATCATTACTAGTTCCACAATTATTTTTATTTTGTTTTTGGCCTTTAGTTATCTTCCTAATGAATTTTAAAGGATAATTATTCAACACCAACGCTTCTTCTATCTGTTTTATCTCGTCCTTTAGGTCTTTTTTTGTGCTACTTAGTGCTATGGCTCGGTTTGTTAGACACTTAACTAAGCCTGCCTTAACAGTTAACGGATGCGACGAATTAAAATCTAAATATCTATTAGAATGCGTTGGTTTTCTATACACACTAGTGTGAAGTTTACCTTCTTCTATTCGTTTTATTTTACAATCTAGCATAGCTAACTCTCCTTGTTCATCTTCCGATTCAAATGTGAATTTTATCCCCTCTACTAGTGAGTTAATATGTGTCAAGAAGCTAGAGATATGTTCTGTTTTTAACACTGTGAAAGTGTCATCCACACATCTCCACCATATTTTTGGAGTAGGATTAAACGTATTAAGTGCTATATTTTCCCAGCTATCCATAAATATATCTGCTACGATAGGGGATATTGGTGATCCCATTGCTACACCTTCAGTTTGTCTATATATTTTGCCTTGGAATTTAAATATAGTAGATGTGAGGCATAGCTGAATTCCTAAAATAATTTCTTCAATGGATAGCTTTGTTCTATGATTGAGTTCAGCATCTGTAGTTAGTTCCTTTTTAACTGCTTCTAAGGCCATATTGACTGGTATATTAGTATAAAGACTGGTTATATCAAAACTAACCATTGTTTCATCATTATCTATTTGTATGTCATTTAGTTTATTTTTCATTTCATATGAATTAGTTAGTCTAGAATTTGAACGATTTCTAATGGGGCATAATATTAGAGCTAAATGTTTTGATAATTCATATTTAGGGGTATTTCTAAAATCTACTATTGGTCTTATGGGATAACCTGGCTTATGTATTTTAATAGTACCATACATCCTACTAGCATTATTAGTTTTAGGCATTAAATTAAACCATTTTGACTCACCCAGTGACGGCTTCATTCTGCGCACTAATTCCGCTGTGGATTTTTTAACCTTATTCATTATTGTGTCTACGGGCTTCTTAATCTCCTCATATGGACCCATTTCAATATGTTCAGTGACTTTCTTGATGTAGTCAGATTTATTCAAAACTACGGTAGCGTTTCCTTTGTCAGCTTTTGCGATGACAATATTTTTATCCTGTTTTAGATTAATTAAAGCTTCTCTTTCCGACTTTGTCAAGTTTGATTTTGCCTTCTTTTGATTGTTTAGGGTTAATGCACATTGTGCTCGAACCTCTTCTGCTGTTGTTTTATCTATTGAACCTAGTGCTACTTCTATGATAGGAATGACATCCTCTGGTTTTAGTTTATTAACTGTTACGTTGAAATTTAGTCCTTTCTCCAGTACTTTTATCTCACTGGAGCTTAGTTCCCTTGATGAGAGGTTGATCACCCACTTTGTTTTGTCGATAGAGTCGATAGAATCGGCATTAAGAAAATCAAAAAACACACAAATCAAAAAATTCAACAAACTTATTGAAGAATAGAACACAGCAAATGAAATTGATGTCAATGCTTCAGCCTCTATCGACAAAACAAAGTGGGTGATCAACCTCTCATCAAGGGAACTAAGCTCCAGTGAGATAAAAGTACTGGAGAAAGGACTAAATTTCAACGTAACAGTTAATAAACTAAAACCAGAGGATGTCATTCCTAACATAGAAGTAACAGGAATTAGAGTGGCATTTAAACCTACAAACTCACTCAGGGACAAGCTCTGTAGGTTAAAAGACCCAGTGGACCCAATTAGACAAAATAATATAATTTACAAAATACCCTGCAATGACTGTGAGGTCAACTACATAGGTCAAACTAGTAGGTCAGGGGTAGTCAGATTGTCAGAACATAAGAATTTAGCTAAGGTAAGAATGGTTGACCCAGAGAAGATAAGTAATTTAGAAAAAAGCTCGGCAATTGCAATGCATGCATTAACACACAACCACACAATAGGGTGGGAGAGGGTTAAAATTCTAAAAAGTAATCTAGGTAGGTGGAGAGAGAGGTTGATTACTGAATCTTTGTTCATCGAATCTACACCCAACACATGCAATAGGAATGAATCATCACTCATACTTGAAATATGGAAAATAATACTACCAATCAAATCAAGTGAAAAACAATGGAACTATATAAATGAATTTAGGAAGTCGTGTGATTAACTTCACCTAGTTTATTAGGCAGGAAAAAGTGGGGAGGCTTGGCGTGTGGCTATTCGCCCTATCCTGAAAAATCAATCTAATCTTCACAGAAACTTCAAAGCTCCCAAAAATACAAAAAATAAACTTAATCTTTCCTGGATGGTGTAAGGCTTCGTTGGGAGAGGGATTCAGTCGATATGTCTTTTTTCAATGAAAACAAACAGAAACATGGAGACACGAAATGGCTGCACAATCTTTAAAACTGCAAAGAATGCTCAGCCCACAGAATAAATAAGAATATAAGGTGCAAAGGCTCCAAAAATGGAGGTGGAATGGAGGTGGAGTCTCCAAATTGTTAGTTGGAAAGTCAGTAACCTAAACTGATCACATAAGCGATAACAAACGGTACACTGGGGTGTAACTACCACAGTGTAACCAACAGCATCGAAGGTTGTCATGCAGTACGAATCAGTCTCTCCACTAGGATCATAACATGAAGGTTCGATCTCGAAGGTCGGGAAGTTATGGTTATTTAATGCTACTTTCCTACAAACACCTCCGAACAAGAGGAGAAGGAAAACTTCTACAGGCCACTGCGAAGAGTAGTGGACAAGACCCTAAGAAGCTGCTTCAAAATCCTAATGGTTGATATGAATGGCAGACTGAGAGCATAAAATACAGAACAATTACTCATCACCAGTCCGTGGGCTCTTGGCAAACGCTAGGCCGATCACTTCAAAAGACCTGTAGTGGGTGATAACTCCCCAAAATTATTAGCAACAGCACTCATCACTGAATGCTGACCGTCAATGTTTAAATTGACTTGTTTATCTGAAGACTAGCGGTCAAGCATCTACACCATTTAGAGTGCTTTCATGTTACGTTTGGTTGTTCGTGCACGATCCGTAGCTAGTGTAGCAGTCACTGTCGCACTAAGATTTCGGTCCCGAAATATGCTTCTCATTTTGGACGATCAATTTGTTATTTTGATTTGTCTTTGGTTTACGCGAAACAAATACTATAGGAGTTGTGGGTCTCAGATCTTCCGTTAGTATGAATCGTACTATCCATCAAAGTCAACACCCTCAGCGTCTAAAAACTCTTGAATTAATCACTACCTGAAAATCATCCAGAAATAAATTCAGCAGTCTCGCAGCTGCCAGTTAGCGATTGCCCTCCGATGAAGTCTGAAGACCTGAGAGACATGAAGTTATTGAAAGCTAGTCGGTAAAGCAGTAGGAGCAGGTGAGGTTCGTACAGACGCACCAAAAGTAGATCCAGTGGGTGCCCACACGCTACTGTTGCAGAAGTTTGGAGGGTAGGGAATTGCCAACTGCTTGGAGTGAACGCTGTCTTATTAGACTTCCAAAGAAGGCTACCTAAGCCTTCGTAAATGCTGAGGCCGAGCAAAACATTAAGTTCTCTCGTCCTGGAGAGCCCAAAAATGCCATTTATCCAACCCCCTTGGAGCAAGCTAAAATTAGGCAAAGCGGATCACATGCGGACCTAAATGCAATTCAAAGCACCATCGTCGAATAGACCATATATTGCTACTGAAGTCTATCCCTCGTCTTTATAAATTTTGCGAGGGACCTGTCAGGGTTGACCACGAAGTAATAAGCGAACTAGATCAGCAGTACGGAAAGCACTATACCATTATCAACGTCAATCAATATTTGTATGAAGATGCCACAGGTTAAGTGACTCACAACAGAAAATTCAACGACGACTTTCAAATGAAAACAAGACTAAGGAAATGCTGCCCAACATCACCACTGATATTCCTGAATGAGGTTAACTGGATCATACAGCAAAAGATGGAGAACGGGAAAGCAGGGACATGTTAAAATTGGATTTCGCGAAGGATTCATCTTTAATGTCGCACATATTCGAAGTTCTACAGGCTAAAATCAACAACAAGAAGCCGAGACAGGACTCCAACTGAACATAGAGATGACAAAGGTGATGAAGATATCTAGCCTACAACAACAGGGGAAATTTGAAGTAAGTCACTTATTTCACTTTAGATATGCCGATGTAGCCATAATCTGTCGATTTTGTACATCTATACTCTGCTTCATGACCTACAAATCTTTAAAATATTCGCTTTTTCTGGTTGAAGGTTGTCCGGATAAACTGTCTTATCATGCCCGTGCTTGCTATATAGTTCATCGACACACTGACTCAGTTTCAATGTAGAACTTTGCACACAAGTGAATTGGTTCAAGTCACCATACTCCATGCACCACACAAAAATAGAAAAAAGGAATACAGAAGAACAGTAATGAGCAGAAGTGCACTGGGATAAGAACAGTAGCATGGAAAACCACGAAGATTTAATGGTTATGGGAGATTATAGAGAGTGAATACATTTGAGCCACTGCAGACTGTTTGGTATGACAACGCCCTCGTCGGCCAGTGTAAGGCAGCATGGGATTAGGTTGGAAAAGAGTTAGGGCTTGTCAAACCAAAAAGTGTCATCAGTCCATGAAGTCTTTGATAGCTGGTTGGTGTCAGGTAGGTAGAGGCAGACTGACTGATCGGGCTCATCCGGATACCAACATCCAGTGGCTTTAGACTGCTATTAATAATGTTCGAAACTGTCTGCAGTGGCTCAAATGTATTCACTCTCTATAATCTCCCATAACCATTAAATCTTCGTGGTTTTCCATGCTACTGTTCTTATCCCAGTGCACTTCTGCTCATTACTGTTCTTCTGTATTCCTTTTTTCTATTTTTGTGTGGTGCATGGAGTATGGTGACTTGAACCAATTCACTTGTGTGCAAAGTTCTACATTGAAACTGAGTCAGTGTGTCGATGAACTATATAGCAAGCACGGGCATGATAAGACAGTTTATCCGGACAACCTTCAACCAGAAAAAGCGAATATTTTAAAGATTTGTAGGTCATGAAGCAGAGTATAGATGTACAAAATCGACAGATTATGGTTACATCGGCATGCCGTAATAATATTCACTATTCCAGTTAACTCATTAGGCTGGAGGCATGCGGACATGTTACGTTTCATCCTTCGTATACAGTCACTAGCTTGCCAAGCATGCGTCTCCAGACGTAATTAATTATAAAGTGTGTATTCTCACATCAGAATCATATTTCACGCTTGGGATGCCAAACCTAGAAATGTTAAGAACCTGAGTCTTAGATGCTAGTCACTAGGTATCTGAGTGGACCTCTTGAATTTACTAATGCTACATTAATTATGACTTCCTTGAGTTCGCAGCGTAACAGTAGTATTCAACAACACATCTTCTTAGACTCTACCGGCATTTCCACCTGGATTCATGACTGTTCACTAGCTTTCATTTAATTTTCGCACGATATCTTCCATGTCACACGCTTACCTACACTTGACTATTCGTCCCTCATTCTGGTTCCACTCGAGAGTTTGTCTGGCCCGCGATGTCACTCAGTTGTCTCCTTAGCGCTTGCTCAGACCATTTCCTTCGGCACATTTGTTGGCCAGTAGTTCTATAGTTGGTCCGTTCTCAGGGTTCCTTGCTGATTATCTTTTCCGGCTAGCCATCTGATCTTGAGTACTAACAGACGCTTGCTAACGACGAAAATCTCAAGCCTGTTAGGAATGCTTTTATTGACTTACCAAATCTCTGAAACGTATGAAAGGAATGACTTAAAATTTCTGTTGAAAATTGAAATCTTGTTCGTTATGCTGAGTGAAGCAGATTTGCGAACTGATTTTAGATTAATGAGGGTCTTTCTTACCTTTTCAATCCTGGTTGGCTACAGCATCCTCATCTTTGTCGCCTGCAGTTGCAACCATATTCATCATCATCAGTCCCTTGACTTTCGTCGTGGGGGTGCTATGACAGTTCGCGCTATCAGTCTTCGCCATTCTTCTCGGTTTAATGCTATTTTCTGTAGCGTATCCAAGGGCATTTCAGTCCACTCTTTTATGTTGTCAAGCCAGCTCTTATTCGGTCGACCTCTCTTTCGTGCTCCTACTACTGTGCCTTGTAGAATCGTTTTGGACAATGTGTCATGTCTTACCGTGTGGCCGAACCATTGTAGTTTCCGTTTCTTTACGATTGAAAGGAGTGGTTCCTGTTTTCCTGCCAGTCTATGGACCTGGTGTAAGACATATTCATTAGTTTTCCTTTCAAGGTAACTTATTCCTATGATCCTTCTATAGCTTTTGTTTTCGAAGGCTTGTATTCTTCTTTCTGTCTCTGCATTCAGGGTCCAGCTCTCACATCCATATATAGGCAACCATATTGCCTAAAGTGAAATAAGAGACTTACTTCAAATTTCCCCTGATGTTAGTGACTGGTGCCTGTTGTTGTAGGCTAGATATCTTCATCACCTTTGTCATCTCTATGTTCAGTTGGAGTCCTGTCTCGGCTTCTTGTTGTTGATTTTAGCCTGTAGAACTTCGAATATGTGCGACATTAAAAATGAATCCTTCGCAATATCCAGGTCTTCCAGTGTATTCTTTTGTTTCTAAAGTGTGGAGGAAATAGCTGCAGCACAGTTTATACAATAGTTTCTTTCCGCACAACGCAGACTGGAGAATAGATGAAAGGTTAAATAGAACTTTACATGCGATGGATGCTGCGCACGTACGACCATATAATTTGCCATCACCACTAAATCATAGGGATATAGCTGTGGGTTTTTTTCCAGCAGGGTGACCTGGTTTATGCTCGAGATTATTGCTTTGGAAATAGGGGGCACATAGACTGACAGATTAAGTTTACACAAGGAACTATGATTTGTGAAGCAGAAGTGACGAATGAAAGATTGATGAGACGTGAAAATCATTCACGATGGTGCTATCTGATATCCACAAAACCTGAGACACTCCTAGATCAATGACTTGAAACATTTAAACTGTCTCCAGCTGATGCGAAAGTAGACAAACGGAAGTTGGAGAAGACAATCAAGCTTCAAGAGATCGCAGACTGTACGTTTGCAAGTTGACCGAAAGAAGCAGGTGGACTAATTTTGTCATACATGTCCTTTTTTCTTCTGCTGGAAAGATGTAATATAGACCTAATTTTTTTCAGAATACTACATCTATCTTTACGGTGCTCTCTGAGTTCTCCACTAATCATGACTTTGGAACCTTATTGGTTGTTGACTGTTTTAACTTATCCGTGTAATTAGTGTCTATCAAAGAGATTTAAAGCATATGCACACGCAACTGCTGTTAACACTATTCTCTGTTTACGCCAGATAGTGAAAGGCCTCTGCATCAAAGAGCTGTCTTCTCGTCTTCTTGCGTTATAGCTTCGGTGGTATCGTATCGTGTTGTTGTTTTTACTAATAGTGATTAGAACAGTAGGCTTGAAAATTGACTTGGTTGGAAGTTCGTTTGCGTAGGCTTCCAAGTGTATTAACGGTCATGACACTTAACGAGTTGTGAGAGGATATAATCATAGTGACACCTGTATGAGATTAATGTGCAAATTCCCTCTTAAGATTCCTGAAATATGTTGGGAAAACTTGTCAAATTTCCACCAGTCACACAAAGAACAGTCTGATGACGGTTATCAACCGACAAATTACTATAAAATATGAGGGTTCTTTCAGTATAACTTTTGAGAAAATCGGTCGCGGAGAAATAAGCCAAACAGGGTGAGGAAAAAATAAAGTTATATCAAGCAGAATAACAAGCTCTGAAAGTCTTCCCTAAGTAAGGATAGTTATATGATCAGTCAAAAATTCACGCAAACTAGAAAAGATTGAGGTGAATTACGTTAGTCAGTTTGGAACTTTGCTCAAAACTCGCCATACTTTATAGCTCACATAAAAGGAGAGAAAAGTATTACTATAAAAGAACATGTTTAGTAGGAAGAATATTGTGAAGTCTCAGAATCATGATGACAACAACAAGTGATTACGGACGATTTTCAGCCACAGACAACAACGAGAAAGTAATCGCCCGCCGACATGTCTAACAGTTAGACTGATCAGTTTGAATGTTCTCACTTGCTTACTACTGTCGGTTTGACTGCACAAAAGCGTTTTATATTCTGCAGTAAACTAGACAACTTGCCACAATCCTAATCCATTGTTTCCTCCTAAATGCAGTGGGTGGTTGCTTGTAGAGACATTCTTCAATTGCTCCAAAGACACACCGTAGCATTTGACCACCCCTATGTGTATCTACCAATTTACTTGCTCATGTGGAGCAAGATATATAGGTTGCTCGATGCGTGTTTTATCTAAAAAAAAGTCAAGGAACATTATCCCACTAGACCACAAAAAGGCAACAGTGGATCAATAAGGAGTGCCATAATACTCAGCATTGGTCAGTGAATATGTGAGGGGAATTCATCCAAAGTTATCTCCAAATTCAAAAGAAACCTCCCCAAAAATAGTAAGCTTGCGTTTACTCTGAATGGCCGAGCAACACCTTTTTCTTAACTAACCCTTTATTTACTCTTTCTATTGTATGATTGATTTTGGGCACGTGTCTCCATGCTCTTTTATTAACATCCTATTTTCCTGGGTGTCTTTCACATTACGCCACCCTTGTCAATACTTACAAATCTTCACCCCCGCCCTTATGAAATTTGATTATTCATCACAATTTTGAAACATTGAGAAATACTGCAAAAGAGCATCATAATCTGTACTTATCTCTACGCACCACTTCAGCCAAACAATACATAGTAGACTATTAACTGGCACCCAGAAGAGCAGTGAATTTCCTTATCCTGAGTTGAGTGTTATCCCTATATAAGTTCAGGAAGGCTATCCGAAAAGTCTCCCAAAAGCTAAGGGTGATTCCATATTAGTTTGTTTACTAGATGTATCACACAGTGAAACAGTATTATTTACTGGATGACGTTTCGAACTAAATTTATTGTTCATAACCACATGATATGATTATGAAAAATTAATTTTGTTCGAAACGTCATCCAGTAAATAATACTGTTTCACTGTGTGATATACCTAATAAACAAACTAATATGGAATCACTTACTACCACAGTGCCCAAGTGCTACACATATATTAGCTATAGGGCTTTTGTAGATTTCCGATATTGGTCAGGTGGTAAAAAGTGAACAACGAAGCTACGGCATCGTAGAAATGTATCAGAGGAGTAACATGTGTCCTATCATAGAGATACTGGAGGTTCACACATTCTGAAGCTAGCACTGTTTTTTCGTGACACTCAAAAATTATGTTTCTCTGAATCCTGATCTTGGTCGCACAGTTAGGAAGAAGCGGTTTCGGGAAATATTGAGTTTTGGCGGAGATTGTTGATGGTAAACAGAAGTACTCTGTTTGCCTATGGAGGCAGCCCACACAGCCATCCCCCACTGAGTAGTGACATGTTTTTGTCCTTCGATTCTAGACTCTTTACCAAGAGTTGGTAGCGGTAAATAATTCCCCAGAATTATTGACCACAGCAATCAGCACTGAGCATGGGTGCTGACCCTCACTTTTTAAGTTGACTTGTTTAGCTGAAGGCTTCCGGCCAAGCATCCACGCCATTTGGTACTCCGTCGTGTCACGTTCGTGCACGATCACTAGCCAGTTAAGCAATCAGCACGCAATCTGTTTTGGTCTCGAAATATATCTCGTAATTTGGACAACCAATTCAATTTTTTGCTTTGCCTTTGGTCTATGAGGAACGAATACTATAGAAGTTGTTGGTATTTGATCTTGCGTTAGTAGTATACTCCGTACAATCCGCGACCGTCGATACCGTCAGCCTCTAAATGTTCATTAATACTCCTTGAACGAGAATGAGAGATTCCTATAAATTCCATAGTATACAATCCGTGAATTGGTCTGAAAAATAAACGATTGAGGAGAGTGAAACTACGAAACTGTACAGCCTGCACTGATCTGACAGAAGCTATTCAGATTCTCATGCGCTAGCCAATATTTCAGTTGATTTGTGTAACACTTTGTCATCAACACCCTTAAGCGCTTCTGGAGTCATAACATCAGTTCTTTCCATTTATCCTGACTTTAAAATGGGACCAGGATACTATCTGCCGATTAATGTCCATATGCCATTCGTGGTTGGAATGTCAGCCAACGCGTTGTAATTAAAAGTCCAATGTTCTGCTCCTTAAAATATTCTGCCTAGCATCTCACGTTTCCTTCTTGAGATGTCATCGAAGTCCCATTGTTAAAAAAGAACAATTATAGCTGTTACTTTGAGACCGCTTCTTGCGTTAACCTCCCTCATATTTTAGTGACTCTTCTTGCTAACAGCCAATCACAGTCGTTACAAAGACTTTTACTCAGTTTGCTTTTGAGAAACTCTCTCCTTATCATGTTCGAAGTATACCCGTATTTCAAGTAGCTTCAAATTCCCATTTTTCTAAATATGCAAATGGGAGTTACAGATTCACTGACGCTTCATTCCACCAATTTGTCCTATATTCATACCTATTTTAAATTATTCTTCATGTTTTTAAATCAATGTCGAAATAACCCCATTTTAATTGCATCTTTTAATTTAACCACATTTATTTATATTGACAGTTTCCATTTTGATCTTAATTCAGGAAGAAATATCCCTTTGAAAGCGATTTCATTCTCAAAGCTGTACAACACCTTTTGTATATGAGTCACAGAAGATACTTACAAATAAATTTCCTTTTTATGTATTGAAATTCGTAAGTAAGTGGGAACATTGAAGCGCGTTGCTATGGTCCTAAATGAATATGAAATCCAAACTGTTTGGAAACATGAATACTTCGAGGTCAGCACTGACTACAATAGAATTCAGTAAATAGATGATTGCAAGATTCAGTGCATTTAGTTTATCACGTTAAATTCAGTGAGTTAGGAAAATAAGGTGAGAAAAGTATTGTCAATAAAATAGAGAGTATGTTAGATCACAATAACGTAGAGCGAAATAGTACAACCTATCTAAAAAAAATACGAATAAGGAAGTTTTGCGAATGACATGGTAAAATTAAGCCCAAGTTAACAAAAGGAATCTTACGAATTATTTTTGCACACAAAATTCTGTCTTTATGTTATGTGTTACGAAGACTTTCTCTGTGTTAACGGTTGCACTTATGCCACATGCTGTAATGCGGTTGAATTAACAGCTTAACGCCCTCCTTTGCTCAGCCTGAATGGAACGTGCTCCATGATGCAGCAAGATATCTATCTAGATGAAACTCCTATATAGATAGTTTAACAACAGAAGGCTAACATATAACTTCAGGCAGAAGTGGATAATCGTTGTAACATCCCCTTAACATCAGGGTGCAAAAATGGAGGGCTTGCATAAGTTATTCAGAGAGTCAGTAAAGAATAGTTTCCTCTGTTACCTCGTCAATCAGTTACTAAGGTCTCACACATGCTGTCACTCCAAATTCTACCTTTGGCTGCAACATCTTCTTATGTATATTCTTCCAGTCTGAATTTCTTCCAGACAGTTTACCAATTGCCCCAAAAAACTGTATTGCACATTCATACTCCACGAAAGTTCCTTTCATTTGTCTAAGCTTTTCATCAGCAATGTCCTCACTACAGACTCTCTGAACATGTGCTGAGCAATATCGGACTAAATTTGTTTTTCTGTCAGTGGAGGAAAAAGTGCACCATTTATTCAGTTACCCCATCCATACCGACTTCTGCATTTGATCTTTTCAATGTTTCATCAGCTCTCTTTGTGTGTAGAATATCAAGGAGAGATACTTTACTACTAATTTCTTTTTCTAACGTAAACTGGAGAGTAGGATGGCTGCTAATGAATACTGTCGGAGTGTCTTCCAAATTGCAGTTACCATCACATACGACGAACATTTCATTCGCATATTTTTTTATCGCTCTCTTGATAGCAGGCACAAGATTACACTGTACCAGTTAAAAAGAAATCTGTTAACAATTTTACTAGTGCCGAACCCATAGTGATCAGCACCCAAAGGAAATTAGAGCTTCAATATACACCGAAGCACGAAGCTCAGCTATTCTCACATCATTTTTAGCTTTTGCTAAATCTGCTTCAGCTCTGGTACGAAAAGTTTTACTAGCAAAATTGTATTTTCGAGCACTATGTAGCGTTGCAAGTAGTCTTTTGGTTTGTACTTTCCGACCTTGTAAATACACCTTCATACGAGGGTCAGAATAGAGAATTGATACATACGCCCGAAGACTGCGTCTTTCAGGTGGGAGCATAACTTCTGCATCCCGTTCAACGGTCTCTTCTTGTTCTGAACCAGGGCTAAGAAGTATATCTCTGGTATTTGTAGTTACATCCAACTCAGGTCCTCCATGGTCGAGAAGCTTCATATTGTATATAATCACTACGGTCCCTGAATTCTCTTTAAGTTTATCAAATTGTGCGAAGAAATCCTTCGTGCAGCGGAATGGCGAATACTTCAGAATTATAAACATTTCGAGTTCATGTTTCTTCCTCTCTTCAGGAGTGTCCGCAATAGGAGTTTTCTCTGTGCCTTTAAACGAGGGCATAGGAACAACTACCTCATCAAGTTTCTCCTCTTCGTGGAAAGTCCTTGAGAGAAATAAACACGTATATATGCCATCCTTTTTGGTGAACAAAATCAAGTCCTTTCCAATTCGCATAGAACCAGATTTTAAGCCATTCCCATACATACCTATGGCGGCACTGTCCTCACACTTCTTTAGTGACTTCCCGAATATTATGACATTTTTGACCTCATCTGTTGTCATGCCGCAACCATTGTCTGCAAAACAGAGTAGGAAATTCCCACGTACGGAACTGTCCTTAATTGTATATATGTCCAGCTCTGTCGCACCAGCATCACGAGCATTATCAATAAGTTCCGCGATTGCACCAAAAAGAAACTCATGGGTCGTCGAGTTGGTGTGGAGATAGTCGTAACTAAGCTGAGCACGGTTAAGCTGGGAGTATAATTCCATGAGACAATCCGAAAGAGTAGTGAATTAAGTCCCTGGGGATTCACAAACTACACGCAAACTGGTAAATGTGCGGAACACACCGCTTATAAGAAAATCACGTCGGGCGAACCAATTAATTTGTAGGGGACTTATGTTAGAGTTCACTAGTATTACAAAATATGAGAAATAAAATTCAAGTCAATGGAATGTTAAGTGACAGTATATTACCAAAAATGCAACGACACGTTATATCAACAAAAGGTTTACTTGGAAATAAAGTTGAAGTCCTCTGCTACAAATTATTTATATAACCCACGGAGACGTTAGTTCTTTGGACGGAGTAGGTTGTAGCTGCTGTGTCCCGGTTGTATAATTGTCTTCGGCTGAGCGTAGTGGACTCCTACAATAAATCCGAAAGATACAACACGGTGAGAGCTGAGCTAGTAACCCCAAAGAAACCAAGGAGAAGACGAAGTCTCCAACAGCAGAGTGTATTTTCCAATCGTACACGGAAGACAAGGGTATTTCAACCAGAAGCGTTTCAAACAAAAATTATGTACAATATGTCTAATTTCTACAAATAACCAAAAAGTGTGCAATCCACATTGTTACGCACTCCACAGGGCTCCCCCCTAGAGGTCCGGAGAGACCATCGGAAAAGGTTAAGTAAAGCTGTGAAGTAAATAATAATAGTAATAACAATCTTTGCATAAAAATAGGGATATATTACAACATGCATAAACGTAAGAAGTTATGGGAGTCATGTAAAGTCTGAAAGCATATACAATTAGTTCAGCAATCAAAAAATTAAAACAGAAAGTCATGTCTTTTAAATTTGCACTAACCATGAGCATAGGTTTTCAATGTATAACGAAAAATATATATATGGATGAAAGATCAAGAGTTTCTGAAAAGGACAATGCCTGTTTTATAGGTGAGGTACACATAAGTAAATAATAGTGATAGTAACATCAAAGTTTACAACGAAATACTAACGGCCATGATAATAATGTCTAAACGAAAAAGATAATAATAATTTTTAATACTTTTTGTTGTTGTTGTTGTTTTGCTATGTTGTATACAGATATATATATATATATATATACATATAGAGAGTAACAACACGTAGATTTATAGACAGACAGTTCTTGAAGGAATACATTAATATGCACAAAAAGAGAAGAGTCAAAAGAGATTCGGTGAGACACCAACCATAAAACAGGCAAACATAATAACAATAATAATAATAATTACTATATATATGTATATAATATATGTATATATAACAGCTGCGCGCATGAGGAGAGGAGAGGAGAAACTCCGTTTGCACAGGGAGTAGATTAATTCAACCACCAACCAATGGTTGGTCTAGATGTTGTTTTTTTTATGGTGACCGGAGGAATTCAACTTTTTGCAAGGAAATTTTTCAGATAATTATCCACTTCTTCGATATTATTCAAGGGTTCTTTGAAGTCTGGATCGTATTTCTTCAGAAATTCACAAACATTGGACCGTAATTCTGTCAGTTGATCTGTGACTACTGCGGTTTCCTTTCGGAAGGAGGTTAACAGTTTTCGAAGACCTTGTTCATATCTATCAAAGAAATCTTCTAAAGGGAAGCTTGCAAGATCTGATTCTGTAAGTGTATGGATTCTATCCTTTTCCACTGACCATGACGGCGGTAAGAAATATCGTAAACAAACCTTGAATTTCTCTTGGATTTTTCTATTCATTGCAATATTCGTTTCTGAGGGAAAAGAGGTTACTACAGTTGAAGAGGAATTCACCTCTGTTGTTTTATCTCCAACTGAATTCTCATTTACCAGCGGATCTTTTTTCATTGGAATCGATGCTACTTCACCATTATTATCACGATCCGTTGAATTTCTGTTTCGATGATGCACTGTAATTACATCTTGTACAGGACTCTTTTCCGTTTTACTAGCCTTCTTTCCATTTACTTTATCAGTGCTTCTCGACGTATTTCTCTCTTGGGATTGAGAAGTACTCGGTACTGTTGAACTACTCGCTGCAGCAACAACAGGATTATTCACTTTTGATGGAGGAGTACTTAGTTTGTTACGATTAGTTTTCGGAGTTGTCTGCTTAGTAACTTCTTTCTCCTTCTCCTCCTCCTCGTCTTCTTCTTCATCACTAGTCTCTTCATTGCTGCTTTCATCTTCAGCTGTTGTAACTCTGCGTACTTTAGGAGCAATTGAATTACGCTGTGGGATTTTAGGGACTAATCCACCAGGACGTGGTTGGCGTTGATTAATTGTTGGTAACGGTAAACCAGTACGCTTTTCAACTGTTGAAGATGAAGGACCATTGGATGATGCTAATCCAGCAGCTTGATGTTTCTTATCAGCAACTGTCATAGCACGAGGAGGCGGTGGCGGCGGAGGAGCATGAGTAGATTTTTTGTTCGGAGGATCTGCAGTAGGTGGAGGTGGTTGAGAAGGCCGTTTACGTGGAGATTTGCCATTGGCAGATCCACTCATCCGACTACTACGGTTAGAAGTGGCACTGGAATCATCAGTTTTTTCATCATCAGGATCTTGAATTAATTCAAGTTCCTCTTGTTTTTTGCGGATTTGTTTTTCAAGTTCTGCTTGTCTTTGTTCTTTCGTTTTAATTTTTCGCTTAAGAACTCCCATTGGTGGACTCATATCTTCTTCGGGATCTTCACATTTTTTATGCTTATGATCCGTATTATCTCGACATTGCCAATTATCTGGGACATCTCGTCCGACAAGACTTTGTGAGAACGGAAGTATTCTCCATTTTAGACATTTATCACACTGGACACATATAGAAACGGAACAACAACGACGACGGGCATATTTATCCTCTATACTAGGTGGATCCCGCCAACGTGCTGACAAATAACCAAAACTTTTCCAAAATCGTATTAAACTATCTGATTCTTTATCGATTCCAAGATCATCCCAATACTGCATTAAATGATCTGCCATTGCACGCATTAATTGACGATATTCTTTAGCATCTGCAAAATCTTGTTTATTATGTGTGGGCTCAAGGACCATATAGGGGACATCAACAATGCCAACGACACCACGGCACATCATGCTAGAATCTTGTTGTGGCCCAATCCGTTGGTACATTTTGATTAAACGGGAACAATTATAAACAAACATACCATCACAAGCACGATTCATAACATTTACACCGAAATAAAATGTAAGCGTCTTAGGATCCTTGATTGATTTTGATTTTCTTGCAACAATATTCTGTTTCATTTCCACAGCTGAACGTAGCTCGGCAGCAGCATTTTTAAGACGACGTATTTGACGCAAATGTTCAGGGTCTTCAGAGCCTTGGTAGCGAAGTTCACAATCCCGAGCCTTGCTTTCTGCCTCTTGAGCACGAAGCTCAGCTATTCTCACATCATTTTTAGCTTTTGCTAAATCTGCTTCAGCTCTGGTACGAAAAGTTTTACTAGCAAAATTGTATTTTCGAGCACTATGTAGCGTTGCAAGTAGTCTTTTGGTTTGTACTTTCCGACCTTGTAAATACACCTTCATACGAGGGTCAGAATAGAGAATTGATACATACGCCCGAAGACTGCGTCTTTCAGGTGGGAGCATAACTTCTGCATCCCGTTCAACGGTCTCTTCTTGTTCTGAACCAGGGCTAAGAAGTATATCTCTGGTATTTGTAGTTACATCCAACTCAGGTCCTCCATGGTCGAGAAGCTTCATATTGTATATAATCACTACGGTCCCTGAATTCTCTTTAAGTTTATCGAATTGTGCGAAGAAATCCTTCGTGCAGCGGAATGGCGAATACTTCAGAATTATAAACATTTCGAGTTCATGTTTCTTCCTCTCTTCAGGAGTGTCCGCAATAGGAGTTTTCTCTGTGCCTTTAAACGAGGGCATAGGAACAACTACCTCATCAAGTTTCTCCTCTTCGTGGAAAGTCCTTGAGAGAAATAAACATGTGTATATGCCATCCTTTTTGGTGAACAAAATCAAGTCCTTTCCAATTCGCATAGAACCAGATTTTAAGCCATTCCCATACATACCTATGGCGGCACTGTCCTCACACTTCTTTAGTGACTTCCCGAATATTATGACATTTTTGACCTCATCTGTTGTCATGCCGCAACCATTGTCTGCAAAACAGAGTAGGAAATTCCCACGTACGGAACTGTCCTTAATTGTATATATGTCCAGCTCTGTCGCACCAGCATCACGAGCATTATCAATAAGTTCCGCGATTGCACCAAAAAGAAACTCATGGGTCGTCGAGTTGGTGTGGAGATAGTCGTAACTAAGCTGAGCACGGTTAAGCTGGGAGTATAATTCCATGAGACAATCCGAAAGAGTAGTGAATTAAGTCCCTGGGGATTCACAAACTACACGCAAACTGGTAAATGTGCGGAACACACCGCTTATAAGAAAATCACGTCGGGCGAACCAATTAATTTGTAGGGGACTTATGTTAGAGTTCACTAGTATTACAAAATATGAGAAATAAAATTCAAGTCAATGGAATGTTAAGTGACAGTATATTACCAAAAATGCAACGACACGTTATATCAACAAAAGGTTTACTTGGAAATAAAGTTGAAGTCCTCTGCTACAAATTATTTATATAACCCACGGAGACGTTAGTTCTTTGGACGGAGTAGGTTGTAGCTGCTGTGTCCCGGTTGTATAATTGTCTTCGGCTGAGCGTAGTGGACTCCTACAATAAATCCGAAAGATACAACACGGTGAGAGCTGAGCTAGTAACCCCAAAGAAACCAAGGAGAAGACGAAGTCTCCAACAGCAGAGTGTATTTTCCAATCGTACACGGAAGACAAGGGTATTTCAACCAGAAGCGTTTCAAACAAAAATTATGTACAATATGTCTAATTTCTACAAATAACCAAAAAGTGTGCAATCCACATTGTTACGCACTCCACAGGGCTCCCCCCTAGAGGTCCGGAGAGACCATCGGAAAAGGTTAAGTAAAGCTGTGAAGTAAATAATAATAGTAATAACAATCTTTGCATAAAAATAGGGATATATTACAACATGCATAAACGTAAGAAGTTATGGGAGTCATGTAAAGTCTGAAAGCATATACAATTAGTTCAGCAATCAAAAAATTAAAACAGAAAGTCATGTCTTTTAAATTTGCACTAACCATGAGCATAGGTTTTCAATGTATAACGAAAAATATATATATGGATGAAAGATCAAGAGTTTCTGAAAAGGACAATGCCTGTTTTATAGGTGAGGTACACATAAGTAAATAATAGTGATAGTAACATCAAAGTTTACAACGAAATACTAACGGCCATGATAATAATGTCTAAACGAAAAAGATAATAATAATTTTTAATACTTTTTGTTGTTGTTGTTGTTTTGCTATGTTGTATACAGATATATATATATATATATACATATAGAGAGTAACAACACGTAGATTTATAGACAGACAGTTCTTGAAGGAATACATTAATATGCACAAAAAGAGAAGAGTCAAAAGAGATTCGGTGAGACACCAACCATAAAACAGGCAAACATAATAACAATAATAATAATAATTACTATATATATGTATATAATATATGTATATATAACAGCTGCGCGCATGAGTAGAGGAGAGGAGAGGAGAAACTCCGTTTGCACAGGGAGTAGATTAATTCAACCACCAACCAATGGTTGGTCTAGATGTTGTTTTTTTTATGGTGACCGGAGGAATTCAACTTTTTGCAAGGAAATTTTTCAGATAATTATCCACTTCTTCGATATTATTCAAGGGTTCTTTGAAGTCTGGATCGTATTTCTTCAGAAATTCACAAACATTGGACCGTAATTCTGTCAGTTGATCTGTGACTACTGCGGTTTCCTTTCGGAAGGAGGTTAACAGTTTTCGAAGACCTTGTTCATATCTATCAAAGAAATCTTCTAAAGGGAAGCTTGCAAGATCTGATTCTGTAAGTGTATGGATTCTATCCTTTTCCACTGACCATGACGGCGGTAAGAAATATCGTAAACAAACCTTGAATTTCTCTTGGATTTTTCTATTCATTGCAATATTCGTTTCTGAGGGAAAAGAGGTTACTACAGTTGAAGAGGAATTCACCTCTGTTGTTTTATCTCCAACTGAATTCTCATTTACCAGCGGATCTTTTTTCATTGGAATCGATGCTACTTCACCATTATTATCACGATCCGTTGAATTTCTGTTTCGATGATGCACTGTAATTACATCTTGTACAGGACTCTTTTCCGTTTTACTAGCCTTCTTTCCATTTACTTTATCAGTGCTTCTCGACGTATTTCTCTCTTGGGATTGAGAAGTACTCGGTACTGTTGAACTACTCGCTGCAGCAACAACAGGATTATTCACTTTTGATGGAGGAGTACTTAGTTTGTTACGATTAGTTTTCGGAGTTGTCTGCTTAGTAACTTCTTTCTCTTTCTCCTTCTCCTCCTCCTCGTCTTCTTCTTCATCACTAGTCTCTTCATTGCTGCTTTCATCTTCAGCTGTTGTAACTCTGCGTACTTTAGGAGCAATTGAATTACGCTGTGGGATTTTAGGGACTAATCCACCAGGACGTGGTTGGCGTTGATTAATTGTTGGTAACGGTAAACCAGTACGCTTTTCAACTGTTGAAGATGAAGGACCATTGGATGATGCTAATCCAGCAGCTTGATGTTTCTTATCAGCAACTGTCATAGCACGAGGAGGCGGCGGCGGCGGAGGAGCATGAGTAGATTTTTTGTTCGGAGGATCTGCAGTAGGTGGAGGTGGTTGAGAAGGCCGTTTACGTGGAGATTTGCCATTGGCAGATCCACTCATCCGACTACTACGGTTAGAAGTGGCACTGGAATCATCAGTTTTTTCATCATCAGGATCTTGAATTAATTCAAGTTCCTCTTGTTTTTTGCGGATTTGTTTTTCAAGTTCTGCTTGTCTTTGTTCTTTCGTTTTAATTTTTCGCTTAAGAACTCCCATTGGTGGACTCATATCTTCTTCGGGATCTTCACATTTTTTATGCTTATGATCCGTATTATCTCGACATTGCCAATTATCTGGGACATCTCGTCCGACAAGACTTTGTGAGAACGGAAGTATTCTCCATTTTAGACATTTATCACACTGGACACATATAGAAACGGAACAACAACGACGACGGGCATATTTATCCTCTATACTAGGTGGATCCCGCCAACGTGCTGACAAATAACCAAAACTTTTCCAAAATCGTATTAAACTATCTGATTCTTTATCGATTCCAAGATCATCCCAATACTGCATTAAATGATCTGCCATTGCATGCATTAATTGACGATATTCTTTAGCATCTGCAAAATCTTGTTTATTATGTGTGGGCTCAAGGACCATATAGGGGACATCAACAATGCCAACGACACCACGGCACATCATGCTAGAATCTTGTTGTGGCCCAATCCGTTGGTACATTTTGATTAAACGGGAACAATTATAAACAAACATACCATCACAAGCACGATTCATAACATTTACACCGAAATAAAATGTAAGCGTCTTAGGATCCTTGATTGATTTTGATTTTCTTGCAACAATATTCTGTTTCATTTCCACAGCTGAACGTAGCTCGGCAGCAGCATTTTTAAGACGACGTATTTGACGCAAATGTTCAGGGTCTTCAGAGCCTTGGTAGCGAAGTTCACAATCCCGAGCCTTGCTTTCTGCCTCTTGAGCACGAAGCTCAGCTATTCTCACATCATTTTTAGCTTTTGCTAAATCTGCTTCAGCTCTGGTACGAAAAGTTTTACTAGCAAAATTGTATTTTCGAGCACTATGTAGCGTTGCAAGTAGTCTTTTGGTTTGTACTTTCCGACCTTGTAAATACACCTTCATACGAGGGTCAGAATAGAGAATTGATACATACGCCCGAAGACTGCGTCTTTCAGGTGGGAGCATAACTTCTGCATCCCGTTCAACGGTCTCTTCTTGTTCTGAACCAGGGCTAAGAAGTATATCTCTGGTATTTGTAGTTACATCCAACTCAGGTCCTCCATGGTCGAGAAGCTTCATATTGTATATAATCACTACGGTCCCTGAATTCTCTTTAAGTTTATCAAATTGTGCGAAGAAATCCTTCGTGCAGCGGAATGGCGAATACTTCAGAATTATAAACATTTCGAGTTCATGTTTCTTCCTCTCTTCAGGAGTGTCCGCAATAGGAGTTTTCTCTGTGCCTTTAAACGAGGGCATAGGAACAACTACCTCATCAAGTTTCTCCTCTTCGTGGAAAGTCCTTGAGAGAAATAAACATGTGTATATGCCATCCTTTTTGGTGAACAAAATCAAGTCCTTTCCAATTCGCATAGAACCAGATTTTAAGCCATTCCCATACATACCTATGGCGGCACTGTCCTCACACTTCTTTAGTGACTTCCCGAATATTATGACATTTTTGACCTCATCTGTTGTCATGCCGCAACCATTGTCTGCAAAACAGAGTAGGAAATTCCCACGTACGGAACTGTCCTTAATTGTATATATGTCCAGCTCTGTCGCACCAGCATCACGAGCATTATCAATAAGTTCCGCGATTGCACCAAAAAGAAACTCATGGGTCGTCGAGTTGGTGTGGAGATAGTCGTAACTAAGCTGAGCACGGTTAAGCTGGGAGTATAATTCCATGAGACAATCCGAAAGAGTAGTGAATTAAGTCCCTGGGGATTCACAAACTACACGCAAACTGGTAAATGTGCGGAACACACCGCTTATAAGAAAATCACGTCGGGTTAACCAATTAATTTGTAGGGGAGTTCAGATTCAGATTCAGATTATAAGGATAGAAGGCTCTTGTTGCCTATGTTAATCCTCGCGATATATATCTCTGCAGAGATCCAGTTTCTCTTTGAAAGCGTTCACCGATGGAGCTGTTACTACTGAATCAGGTAAGGAGTTCCAGTCGTTGACCACTCTGTGAGACAATCTAAACTCCAAACGTATTTTATTCGACCTTGGTTTGAGCACCTTCTTCTGGTGACCCCGTAAATGTATTCTAGAGGGAGAGAAAAGGTTTGAAAGGTCAATCCCTAAATCACCCTTGAATATACGGTAAGCCAAAATTAAGTCGCCTCTCCTCCTTCGATATGATAATGGGAAGAGATTTAAATGCTCCATCCTCTTATCATAAGGAAGGTGTGAGATGCCATTAACTAATTTTGTTCCTACCCTCTGTACTCTTTCCAGGGTATGTGCCTCTTTTTTGAAGCATGGACTCGCCGCTTGTATGCAGTACTCTAGATGAGGCCTGACATATGTTGCATAGAGTACTTGGAACATACCCTCGTCTAATCGTTTGAAAGATCTTCGAAGTGCCCATAGCATTCGAAAAGCCTTAGCTGCGGCTCGATTACAGTTTGCCGTTGTTTTTAAGTCATGACTAACAATAATTCCCAAGTCCTTTTGTTCCCTAACATCTGGCAGTTCTGTGTCCCTCATGGAGTACGACGTGTAAGACTTCTGACCTAAGTGCATTACCGCGCTTTTCTTGGAATTAATTTCCAGACTCCAAAGGTTAGCCCACTCGGTTAATTTGTCTAGATCGTTTTGTAGTACCAACCTATCATCGCTACTATTTACGGTTTTCCATATCTTAATATCGTCCGCAAATAGTAAGGAAGATGAGGCAAGAATTTTTGGCACTTCATTTACGTATAATAAGAATAGCAGGGGACCAAGTACCGTTCCCTGAGGTACTCCACTTAGTACTGCTTTCCACCCTGACAGTACACCATTAACCCTTACCTTCTGTCTCCTATCCATCAGGTAGTCACTAAACCACTCGCATAAGCGTTGGTCTAATCCAAAATGTTTAAGTTTACTAAGAAGACCTAAGTGGGATACCTTATCGAATGCTTTACTAAGATCGATAAATACAACGTTCAGTAGATGGTTTTTATCCCTGGCCTCGACCCAATCTTCCCTAGCTAACAGTAAGTTTGTCAAGCAGGATCGTCCTGGTCGGAATCCATGCTGTTCCACTGCCAGTAAGCCATGTTTTTCCGTATGAGCTAAGAGCTGGTCCCTTATGAGTTTTTCTAACACCTTTGCTATAATGCAGGTCAGACTTACAGGCCGGTAGTTAGATACTAACTGTCTATTCCCATCTTTGAAGATGGGGCTTATAAAAGCATCTTTCCAGTCTCTGGGTAACCTAGCCTGGGTCAGAGACATCTGAAAAATCTCCGTAAGTGGAATGTATATTATATCCGCCAGGGAGCTTAGCAATCTAGGGTGAAGTCCGTCTGGTCCAGGTGATTTACCTGGCTTCAACTTAGACAGTAGTTTCAGAACCATTACATCATCTACCACAATTGGGGGCATTTTAGGGGCTACACCAGTTACCTCCCTACACCCCTGGGTGGTACGATTAGACGAAAAAACATCACAGAAATATTCGGAGAGCACCTCAGCTTTTGTTTCGTCTGATTCTCCAGCCTCTCCTGTGTTGCTAATGAGGGACGGTATGCCACTACTAGTTTTAGTCCTACGTTTGATATACGAGAACAGTCTTTTTGGATAATTCACACAATCCAGTACTAACTGTCTCTCATACTCTATACGACTTTTGTCAATCTCAAACTTGCAAAGGTTTCGAACTTTGCGGTATTCTACCCGAAACTCATCCCTTCCAGTCACAGCAAACCGGTCCCATAAGTTCTTTCGTTTTCTTAGTAACCTCCTTATTTCATTACTAATCCAAGGTGGTTTATGAGATAATTTTCGAGGCGTAGACCAAGGTACAAAGGGTGCAGTGACGCACTCTAGTGTATTCCTAAATCCCATCCAAGCCTCCTCGACAGTCTGGTGTGTGTTAACAGACCAGTTAGCTAGGGTTGCTGCATTTCGGATTGCAGGTATATTCGCTTTCCAAACGTTTGGGCGAGCGGCTGTTGACCTATGTATGACGGCCTGGATCCTGAACATAAAAGTAATAACTATGTGGTCACTACTGCCTAGCGGCGCCAGGCACCTAATGTTATCAACATCCTCCTTCTGGTGTGTTAGCACCAAGTCTAGAGTGGACGGATCATGTTCAGGATGGTATCGTGTTGGTGCATCCATATGCTGCACAAGTGCGCATTCAAGCACTGTCAGTATGAGTTCCCTGTTGAAACAAGTGTACGAAGTAGCTGATGTTAATTCCTCCCAATTAATATGCGGGGCATTAAAATCACCTACTATTAGACACCTATTCTTTTTACTCCACGTCCTGAGGTGATTTATAACGAAATTGTCAGCTTGGCTGGTAGGACTTCTATAAATAACCCCTATCGTTAGAGTGCCTTTGTTCAAGTTAATGACACAACCTGCGGCTTCACAGGTGCCACTGTCATGGGCTTCCGACAATGTCGACCTAATTCCTATGTCATCTCGAATGTATAGAGCGACCCCCCCACCTTTCCGGCTACTTACTCTGTCTGCTCTAATGCAGATGTACCCAGGTATGAGTGGAGTTAAGTCTATACCCATTAACAACCATGTTTCGGTGATAGCAATCACATCCGGCTGTATTTCCTCAGTCAACACTCCTAGTTCAGGAAGCTTATTCCTAAGACTACAAGCGTTCGTGTAGCATACTGACAGACCTATGTGTTCACTCGACTTATGAACAGAGGTCTGGGTAACATAGGTTTCCGAGACCTCACTACCCGAAAACCCAATAGTTTGATGTCTTTTTCACCTTTTTCTATTCGGGCCTTTAGTTCAGCCACAGCTTCTCTTCTCCTAATTCTATCTTCCAAAGGCCAGTCTGGCCTAATTCTCATTTTTTTATTCTTCATCTTGAATGCGTTGTTGAGAATAATAGTTTTCTCCATCTCGTTCCCCAGTACCACCTTCAGCAGTCGTGGGGAACTTTCCGTTGCATCGGCGATTCGTTTACCGATTCTGATGACTTTTCTTATGTGAACACCATTCGTTTTTTCCGGAAGTATTTCACGGATGATGGAGCTAACTATTTCGAGATCGTCAGCATGTCGAGCAGCTGGATCTACCTTCTTCGATTCCTCCAAATTCCAAATTACTATACTGTAATTTGAATCCGAAGGTTTAATCTTGTCAGTGTTTACGGCCGTTGAGACCTTATCACTAACCACAGTACTTTTCTCTTTCCTGTGATTCTTTAGCTTCCTACTCTTCGGCACTAGCCAGGTGGAATCAGATGGTTCCACTTTACTCTCGCCGCAGTTGGAAGCTGTGCGTTCACCCGACACGCAACGCTTCATCGCTGTGGTATCACCCTGCTGTCTTACAATGTTGGCACTGTTTGCCCTCCTAGGTTTTCGGGGCTTTTTACGTGCTATTGTTGACTGCTGATGACACTTCACCTCTGTTGCTTCTTTCGAAGCTAGGGGATGTGGTTCTGCCTTAGTTTTATGACTAAGGTCAGAATCCTCGTTTATAACATCTGTACTAGATGTTGCATTTTTCCCCTCATCAGAGGTTTTTGGTAACTTCTTCGACATGAGAAGTCCTACGGCTTCTTGGATGAGGACATCCAACGGGTTTGCACAAAATTTGCACATCCATGGAGATGACGGCTTGCTGCTTCTCCTATAGGCTGATGGTGATAAGCCAGTGCAAACTTTATGGAACCATAGGTTGCAGTTATCACACTGCATCCCATCCTCCACCGGAAAGTGGCAGTCCGGTCGTCCACAACTATTTGTGGGATTCATGCTAGTATAAGCTGCTTAAGTTACACACAAATATGTATATATATATTTACCTAAATACAGAGATATAAAAACACAAAAAGTCACAAAAGTGCACAAAAATATACACTACTTTAACTAATTAAACCAGTTAAAATAAACCAAAAAGCTTCTGATGCGATTTACACAACAAAAGCAGAAGTTACTTCACAACAGAGTGTATTTTCCAATCGTTCACGGAAGACAAGGGTATTTCAACTAGAAGCGTTTTAAACAAAAATTATGTACAATATGTCTAATTTCTACAAATAACCAAAAAGTGTACAATCACATTGTTACGCACTCCACAAGCTACCTACTTGTTTCCTTAACAGTTTCAGCAGTTCCGATATCAATGGACATCAATAATCAAATAATCTTGTTTTGTGTCTTTTATGATTACTGTAATGATGATATTTGCGAAAGTTACAATTTAGAAACTGAGAAAGAAGTTGACGAAAACAAACATTCCACAAAATATTCCTTGCACTTCTTGACAGCTTTGCTCTGTAGAACGTTAACACCGATTCGTAAGATGAAGCGGAGTCCCCGAAAGGAACTCTAAGTCCCTAAGCATACAGCAGCCAACGCAAATAACTTACTCCGGACACGCTTTACAGATGGTGATAAACTTCCGCCAGTCAACTGGCGAGATTATTTGCGAGTGTAGGAAACTAATAGGCGATCACTGTATCTACCTTTAAACAGGGTCTACGTAATGCACGTCGTAATCAATGGGGTTTGTTACCGGTTGCGTCTAAAGTACTATCACAATCTGAAAACTTTGTGAAATAAAATAAAAACTCGACATTTAATGATACTATTTATTTGGAGCACAAACTTGGTACAATATGGAAATGAATGAATGCACGAAACCGAAGAAGGAACAGCAACATGAGGATAAGAACAGTGAAGTAGTTGAGCACCAAAGGAACGAAAACAGGTGGGTATATCTGTCACATTCGGAAAGAAGAGTAAGGAAGAAATTGCAGCATGTTTGTCATTGATTTCTATCCATCTACGTCTTCAGACAGGTTCAAATTGTCTTCCGAACCTGATCTAGAGAGTCAACATACAGCAACAAAAGTTAACACAACAGTCCTTAACGCCACGGCGCCACCTAACAGGCTGACCAACTCTTCGTCTCATTCCTCAAGTCCCACGGATGGATGTCGCTGAAAAGCCACAGGTCTACGAAATCAGTGATTCACAGAGGATCTCGGCTCTCTCTCCAGGCGAATGCCGTCGTGTATAGACCTACATGCTGACATCACAGAATGCAAGCCATTCTACAAGGATGGCAGTGAAACATACAAAGTGACAACACGTATCTGTTCGATAAAGCCAGGTTTTATAGATTTGGGGCAAAACTGCTTGTGACGATGGGCTGTAATCCTGACAAATTGTGATTCAAGAAATCGGAAGCCTTCTTTTAGATTTTATTTATCTGTCTCTCTCTCATGACACCTCTTAGTCCTTCGGAATCGCAGTTTCTGACACAATATTTATTTCATAGTGGATTCATCCATTGTCTGAAACGTATTTCAAAGTTTATATATGTACGTACATAAAGTGAGAAATAAGTTGGCTTTCAAACATTTCAGAAATAGCTTATACCAATATGATTTATATTTGGGAATGTTTTGCAAGTAACTATAATGCAGACTACATAATTCCAACACATATTCTTTCATCCGTAAACACTCTACTTTCTTGTGAATTTGGATTTCATTCACTTCAATAAACTCAAAATAAAAGAGTAGGGGTGGGCTTGTGGCGGCTGGTAATTCCCAAGAATGTATGAAGGTATGTCTCCACAAGTAACATCTGTATTCGACAAATCATCAAACGAAGGCATAGAAGCACTAGAACGTAAAGTGGACGTTCTGACCGGGCAACTAATGACGATGAGGTTTAATAGGCAACCTATTACATCATACAGAATGCAGCATAGTCGCTCTCTCAAGGTATGTAAATATAGCTAACAATGGACTATATGCTGTTATCATCGAAAATTTGGTATACAGGCTTAATGGTGCACACAACCATCTGCTTTCTACCTGCCTATGGTGTCGGGAAACGAAAAGGCTGGCTGTCGGTGACAATTGCGGTCGCTGGCCAACACCTGTTTCACAGTCGTCTCTTCAGGGTGACAGAAAAAATAAAGGGAGCACAACTCCTAACAGATACCGGTGCAGAAGCTAGTATACCATTTGAGCCGGAGCTTGCAACTGCCGATATAACCTTTCTTATAACTAAGATGGATTTTCTTCAGCACTGCTAATTGCCAGTCGACTCCAGTCACCATTGATTGATAAATAGCAATCGCAAACTATCGGTTTCAGGCATCTTCACCGATGTCGACAGTATCCGCTTGATTGTAGCTTCATCAGATCAGTTATGCAAGTACGAAATTTTGCTACAACAAATCCCCTGAACTCACATAGAGTGATTACTCCACAGCCTCTCTCAGAAACAACGTAACGCACCAAAGTTTTACCAAAGGTCAACCTGTCGCAGCGAAACCACGTCGTTTAGATCCAGTAAAACTGCAAATGGCAAAAGAAGATTTCGACAGATTGTTAGATCTAGGAATAATACGACCATCAAACAGCCCATGCTCATCACCACTTCATGTGGTACCAACAGAGATGCAACCATGTGGAGATTACAGAGATTTAAATAAGCATACTAAGAGGCACTATTCTAAGGCGCTTGGCTATTTGAATACTTTGACATTTTTGCAAATTCCCACAATCCATGCTGAAGTCTTGAGACTCAAAAGTGATTTTTGATGTCCGACATACTGTAGTGATTCTCTCTTGTAGAAACTGCCTACACAACTGGCCAGCATCCCCCACCGTTTCCGCACTTTCACCTTCGGTTCATATATGTTTGGGGCACTCCGTAGTGTTGAAGCAGTTACCAATTTCTGATATCCTTCTCATTGTCTAATATATAAGGCAAATTGATTCTCTTCACCTCGTTTCTTGTTGCTGGTTATATTGTCTTGATCTGTGTACTGTGCTTGGGCAATGTCACCCAAGTGTTTGGGTATCTGAAATTTAGTGTGATAAGTTGTGGTGTGTGGAGTGTGAATAGGTGTATGAGGTAGTTCGCCTTTGCCAGCTGCCGCAACTCCTCTCAGTTCTGAGTGTACGGGTAGCAGCAACTGCCAGCGCTGAATGTCAACAGGTATTTCTAATTCACATCACCAGATGCAGGATACTGTGTATGACCACGGTTGTCGGTGGCATAGTGGTTAGGACTCTCGCCGACCATGCACATGGTCCGGGGTTTGATCCCCTGCCGGCGCACACCCGATATCTATGGTCGGCCTGCAGAATTGGGCTACCGATATCACATGCTGAAAATTCCATACTTGTACCAAAAATACGGTGTGGAATCAAGCTATAATAAATAAATAAATAAAAATAAATTGTTTGTTTGACCTCATCTTGCGCTTTGCGATGTGCCCCACGGATAACCAACGGTCTACTTGCTCTCGCACTTACATCTGGTGATTGGTAGTGGTTTGCCAGGACAGCATTCCATGCAAATAGGAACCTTCACACCGGTCACATTAGCCTGTCGTGATCTATGACTCGTAGAACGAGAACTTCCTAGACAGCTTTTGTCATCCAAACTAACACCGGAGAACTTTCATGCAGTCATTGCGCTACGGAATGCGCCAGACACAGGTCTGAATTTCAGCTGAAGAAAGATGATTCATTCTTGTTCATAACGCATTTAGTGGTGGGACAAGCTAGATACTGCTATCACTAAAAGTGCATTCGTGTATGTTTCTGGAAATGTTAATAAAGCTCCGTTCAGCAAGCTCCCTATTATGTTGTGGTATACGGTCTCCGCATCACAGGAAGCTACGGGCACTAATAAGTGATTAGAGAATTCTTATGGATGAGGCGAATAGCCAAGTAGGAACTATATCTTCTTCTTTATTTGTAGCACTTTCTTTGGCAAACGCCTTCATACTTTTGTTTGATTAGGTTTCCTGCTTCACTTGCCAACTGTTGCCCTTTCGTAAAGGACGCTCAGAACCTACATTAATTTTCTGCAACAATTAGGACTGCCAGTGAGCAGTTTTGGTAGGAGTATGTCTTCCAAACTGGTGTTGATCTAGTATTTAACATACTATGTTATGAAGCCACTGGACCTCCCTCAAGTAAGTTGCTTAATATACGTTTTTCACATATCACTTACTGATGAATGCAAATCGATTATCTTGTGAACTGCATTTTGCTACAGATGGTGGACAAAATTTAAAGTGCCGTTTGCCTGTAGCTTAACTACCAATAACATAAAAAGCGGTAGAATGCCTGTTGAATTGTCAGACCTGGAACGTACGAGCAAAACATTATCCAGTGAGAAATTCAATGTGGGTTTTCTAGACGCCACCAGCTTGCTAGTAGCCTAGAACAACTTCGCAAAACACTGGATCCTGGACTTTAAAGTTCGTGTCTTGTTGGTAAAGCTTTCAAAAGCCTAAGACTTGATGCCACATGAAGTTCCACTCTACCAATTCTCTGAAAGTGAAGCTGGAGCTCACCTGGAAGACAAGGAACTTTCATGAAGGTGAACTGGGTACATTCTGCATTAAAAAAGTCAATAGGTAGGAGCATTTCTCGGTTCACTATCTCAAAGTTTCATAGACTATCAAGTAAATTCGGCTCTCTGAAAATTATGTAAACAGATGATGTAAAGCTGAGGGGGGTCAAGACAAATGAGGAAGAATGGATCAGTTCCCAAGAGGATCTGAGCAACCTAGATAAATGGATCACGCAAAAGGGCTAACTTTCAATATTAATAAATGTCAGGCAACATTCGTCAATGGATCAGTAGAACAAAGGGACCCCCACGGACCATGTAGGGCCGACCTCGAACTACCTCTGATGGAGAGACAGGGCACAACCTTAATCTTAGCAGAGGCCTAGCTGAAATCACGTTAGCCATCTGTTACGTGCCCAAACAGCCAGTAGCACTAGGACCCTTACATATATTGAATCTTTGCAAAACATGCTTCGTTATATTTTCTATGTCTGTTGAAAAAGAAGGCAGATCACTCCGTTTTCATGTGGAGTGGATGACATTAGATGCATTGACATGGAAAGACGCCCACTCCTTGCAGCGAATCAACTAAATGTTGGAAGCCTTGACGTGGTCCGTTTGATTTTCAACATTGGAATTTTCTTCAGGTTAGTAATGGGTTGAAGTGCGCTTTCGTATTTACTCTAAGACCGCTTTTCTTATACCTGAAGGTTTGCATGAAAGCGATATAGTGCTTTTTGGCCTAAGGAATGAACATATAGCGGGAGCGAATGGAATGCCAAGCGATTTAGGAAAATTATTAGCCATTAGAGAGTGGTCCATATGAAGGAATGAGAATGAGGTACATAGATTTCGTGGACTGGCCTCAAATTGTCGTCGTTTCGCGAGCAGTTATTCTGAAGCAGCAAGCCCGTTAACAAGGTGAACGGGGAAAATCATTCCCTTAGAGTGCATGGGGGATTGTGATCGTGCTTTCAGTCTGTTGGAAAATTCACTGTGGCAAGCATCTATTTTAACCTTCCCAGATACATTTCCAGCGGCCGATAAGTCCATCTTAGATACTGATCCCAGCCAAGCATCAACTGGCACTGTATTATCTGAAGTTGGTAGCGATAGCAAAATACTTAGTATATAATACAGCAGCCATACTTTGAATTGAAAATAAAAGAGTTGTATCTACAGGAAGATGCTGGCCATCAGTAGAGACCCTATATCATTGGTAAATCCATGCCCAAAGCAGCTCATAGGGTACTGCATTGGTTGTGGAATTCTTAAGACCCTAAAGAACACATGGCTAGGTGGCGTGCATTGCCATGACAGACGCGATTTAATTATTGGTGCATTATCTAGATGGCCATTCAGACCATATGGAAATTGCCCTTTGTGGGAGGAATTTGATATCTACGCTGTATAACTGGCAGGGTTGAGCAGTGGGTAAACGTCTGAGCAACGGACACTGTTTATATGGAGCACTGCACAGCCATAATAGAACACTAACCAGAGCTGCTTTAAGAAAGAGGGGTTGATAGGTGAGTCGCTTTTGAGCCTTGTGGGACTATCTGGCGATTGCAGATGGTATTTTGTGTTCACTCAGGTGCTAATTACTTGGGGAGAGTTGCAGTCATTCAGTCTTTCGTTACAGCTGTTTTAAAAAGATGAGTATTGTGACTTGGGGCAGGCAGGAGTGAAAAAATTCTGCGGGCAATCGCCCAAAGATATCGGTGGCCTTGGCGATCACAGGACGTTCGAGACTTTGTTCGTCTTAGTATGACATGAGTTACGATAACGAAACCAATGAGAGAACTTAGAGCATCGATTACCTATATGAAAGCCGATACCTGAATCAGATAGCTAGTGTGGACATTTTGGCACAGTTATAACAGAGGAGGCTTGCGAACAAATGCACCTTAGTCTGGTACATTCCTTGGATACTCGAGCGAACTGATGTTTCTGTTGTAGCCAAAGTCATATTGACTGCTGAATTTCCCGAACAATTGCATTCTAACCAAGGGAAGAAATTCACAGTCTTGACTGGAGAAATATGCCACTTATTCCGGATTTGAAAACATAGAGCCACATTAGGTCATGCTGAAGAGCGTAGATTGATGGAAAGTATGATTTCAGCTATTGGGCGCTTCTGTAAACGTTTGCAGACACACAGCAAGTTTGTTACCACATCGCCCGTTATCATACAGATAAAAAACGCCACAACTTCTCTGCATTTGTCGTGAGTAATACCCTACTAGTGATACGCTAGTCATTCTATTTTAGGATGACTCACTGACGATTTTGAAAATGGTATTGACAGTCTCAGGCACCATACTTTTGCACACAAAGTATTTCAGACAGTACAACACAGATAGAAAGAGTACAAAGATAGAAAGAATTAGAGGACACCGTTAAATACAGGTGAAACAGTGTGGTTGCAAAAGGCAAAGATTAACAATGGGAATAATAACACGGACAGTATAGCCGCATATTTTATTCAGTTGGAACATAAACCCAAAAGGTACCGAGTAATTATCCTTCTTCTAGTAATTGTCACATAAATGGTCACCTGCCTCATTCTGAAGAAGGGTTATAGGAAACAACAGCTAAGGGAAGCCTGTCTGAAGTGATAGGGTGATGTAGCAGCCTAGGTTCTGAAAAGGTGAACTCTAACTTTGAAGATGTCCGTTGGTTCGAAGCAGTCTAGCTCATTCCGTTGCATGAGCTCATATCTCATCGTATCTAGCAGCACTGTGGCATTCAGGAGGGTAGAACTAATCTGAAGCAACACGAAGTCATATGGCATATGCATGTTCATTTAGAGGAGCATTGGACATTGGAAATATTCCGCGGGCTGGACAATAAGTTCGGAATACTAGGGTTATGTTTTTTTGTTGAGGCAAATAGTTCCTGTGGTATGGAACAGTAGTTTCAGGAAGTATATGTGACGTACGCATTTTTCATTATTTAGCACATGATACTAGTAAACATTACAAATCAAGGGGATTTACGGCAACTCCACACATGAGCAGCCCGAAACGAAACTACCTGTAGCGACCAATCAGATTCGTAAGAAGTGGAAGTGCGCAATTCGAAATAAACGCCGTTTTGGAATGCTAGAGTGTAGAGTCACCGGACTTGCATTAAAATTTGGGTATATATCTGAGACATATAGAAAAATGGAAAATTTCCAGCAGGGAAAATTCTTTTTGATGGATTTCTTATCCGACTCTGTAGTCATATATGTGCACGATATTCTAGAGTTCTCTTTAGTAACGGTTTTTATGTTCTAAAAATATCGATTTATTAAGATCAGTGAAATTACAGTTCGAAGGAGATGCGAAAGTCACAATCCTAAAAATGTAACACTTAGTTGCATGTCAAATGGAATTTAAGAAAACTGTGCATTAATTAAAGATTATTAAGATATTGATGATTGATGTGGGGAAAGCATCGGGACGAACTCTTTATTTTCACAAGTTAGGCTTCAGCAGTATGTAACACAATACAGTAAGTTAAAATCCAGAGTAGTGAACATGCGAAACATGACTTTGAAAGTTGTAATAACATCAGTTTTCTCTGTTGAGTAATTATGTCGAAACTAACGGTTGCTTATTTAAACAAATGCTAAAGGTATATACATTGTAAGTATTTTGTTAACATGAACGTTTAGATATACAAGATTGCGTTGTCATCTGTTAGTTGAGTGGAGTAAGCATAGTGTTTTTTATATTACTAGTATTAGAGTATAAGTGTGGTCATTTCATATCAGTATTACTGTTGAATTGTAACAGCTTCTTCTCACTGTTAGGTCATGGGGGCCTGTGAAATTTATCGTCCTTTACCTTCTGAATCCGATGATAGTTGCGTTCACAGGGCGAACAGTTTCTCCGTTTCAGAATCAGATGTTCTACATGTAGTCGTTTCAGAATCAGAACTAACTGAATTACCATTACCAACCTACGTGTGCGAACTATGTGGCATCAGAGTGAAAACAAAAGCAAATTTGCGAGCTCATCAAATCAAAACTCATAAAATCATGAAGGTAACCACAGTTTACTCATTGTCGACTCTGTTCATCTTAGAATGCGAAAGATATCGCATTCTATTCCAAACAAAGGTATACTGTTAGCCACATCTATCACTGTCCAGTGGCTACATGTAAACATAACATTAGTTTAGGTGGTGGATTCAGTACTTATTGGAGATTGAAGCAGGTATATTGGATTTTTCTAATTCATGCTTTTCATAGCACTACCAACATGTACATATGCAGAAAAGTTACCAATGCGAAAAGTGCAAACATTTTTTCCCAACACCTTCTTACCATGCTTATCATCAAAAATTGTGTGGAGCGACGTATTCTTGTTCAGTTTGTTTTAGATCTTATTCCAACAAGAAGCACCTACTTCAACACTGTAGAAGAAGTGGGCACCCTAACACTTCATTATCTGGTTCCTTTACGAAAACCAAAGTGGCTGCAAGTGTACCACCTACAAAATGTGCACAAGTTGCTGGTTCAGCTACCTCCTGCAATTCTGTTCCCGTGACCACGTGTGCACCAGTGTTATTTCCGATAATTATTTTACCAGTGCCTGTTCCCAATACAAACGGATTAAATGCGGGAAACATGGACAACAATATTATGAGCTACTCAAATATGAATTCCTTTTTGTATACAAGCACTTTATCAGCTCTTCGAACACTTTCAGCGGAAATTTACCCCAATACGAATATGCAGGTGAGAATCTTTTCTTTTGTTAAGGAGAGTAGCAAAATCCGAAATTCACTTCCAGATTGTAGCAGGAAGTATGATCGAAATTGCCATCACTAATAGTCTCACTCCTATTGTGCATGGTTTCTTTACTTTCAGATTTTAGGGATACAACTGCCATTTGTAGATGATTACTTATCCGTATAATCAGATAGATATCACACATATACTGATAAGTAATACAAATCTGTAGAACTCTGATGGCATGATTAACAGAGCTAGTCTTTCAGTTGAATTCGTCATTTGCAAATTACAGTTTGAAGTAAAAATTTATTATCATTATGGTTTCCTTCGGAAACCGAATTTATCAAATCAGAATGTGACATGTTTTGACATCATAAGCAACATGAAAAAACCAAGTGAAACTTAAAGACTGTGTATCCTCGCAGTTCATATGAGTATTTAAAAACCACGTATGTCAATATATGTGTAAAACTTGGGCACTGTGGTAGTAAGTAATTCCATATTAGTTAACAAACTAATATGGAACTACTAACTAACTAACTAATATGGAACCACGTATGTCAGTCAGCATTGCTTGCTATCCAGAACGTGGTGGTCTGAACCCCAGGTAGTCATTTAGAGTGATTTGGCTGTCAGAACTATGTCTGACCAAATACATCGCTGATGAACTAGGCCGTCTGGCGTCTGGAACAACTTAATCTTACTGATAAACATTACTGGTTGTTGAAAGTGTAATCAGCACTTTATGCTGTCTTACAGAAATCTTGTTTTATACTACTCATATTTTGGTTAAAACAGTAAGGCCGGTAATTTGTATTTCTCTTCGACAGTAATTACCTTTATTTCACCTCACTTTAAAAATACTTGGTTATGCAATACAATTCAAACTGCATGTCTGAATTCTGACAGGAGTAGTCTACCATGTTTCTCTGCTATTTGGAATGTGTTTTATCATTAAAAAATCAAAAGGTCGGAGCACCTGAAATAAATGACTATGGGTCTTAGTGTATTGCCGGCTTTCGAAGTGTAATTGTACTGGGAGCTCATGGTTGTTAGACATGAAAGGTAGTTACTGAGACTGCAATAATTCACTTCTGGTCCTTCCAAAAGACTCAATGCCCATCAGTTCTTTATCAACAGATGTTTTCTTAAGTAAGGAAAAAGTTATGGGAAAGATGCACTTAATAAAGTGAAATTGAGGTCCGTTAGGGTGTGACCGAAATTTAAAAAGGAATTTATTATTTTTTGCTTCAAAACGTACACTGTCTCATATAAAAGCCACTTAAGAACACTCTCTTAACATAATTAGTATGTTGTTTTATAATGTACCTTGAGCTACAAAGCGTTATGTTTTAGCTTCTTTTGAGGGGCTGGAGAATGGCAATAAGTATTCTTCACCTCTTTTCGCAAACTATAGCCTTCTGCACTAACGCTAAAGCTGCATTCATTTTACGGATACTAATAATTCTAACTTCGCAAAATAAATTCGATGCATTTCGGTTTAAATCTCTAACGGAATACCCAAAATTTCCGTACATAAGCTTAAATTCATTGCCTTTAAAAATAATCAGAAAACAACTAGGGTGTTCCACATTAGTTTGCTTAATTGGTATATCGAACACACAGTGAAACGGTATTATCTAATGGATGACGTTTCGAAGAAAATTTATTGTTCATAATCATATCAATTATAATCACGACTTCGAAACTTGGGTTTTAATTTTTTTCTCTCCTATTTGTCGTAGGGGTATTAGAATTTTCCAGATATCTGGAACAAGTGTTGAATCATTCCTAAAGTGAATAATAATAATTATTATTATTACACGTGTTTGCAGTTGATTCGATAAACAAAGCTTCCGTTATCAATCTCTCCCTCCATCCCGTTATATTAGATTTTAAAACTGTCATCTTATCCCATCCTATTGTATGGTTGTGTGCAATTGCATGTGGTGCTATAACTGAACTACTCTCTAGATTTCTTATCTTATTCGGGTCAACTAATCTAGATTTTGCTAGGTTTTTATGCTCCGCAAGTCTGACTGCACCTGTTCTACTACTTTGACCTATATTTCTGACCTGATAATCATTGCAGGGTATTAGATAAACTAAATTGTTTTGTTTTAAAGGTTCCACAGGATCCTTTAACCGTCAAAGCTTGTTTCTAATTGAGTTTGTGGGTTTGAATGCCACTTTTATTCCTGTCTTGTTAAGAATTCTGCGTAAGGTTTCCGAGGTTCCTTCTTTGTATGGAAGTACTACTGACGATTTAGATCCCTCATTGTTGGTGTTGTCATTACCCTGTGTATGTTTGACATGCATGTCGTCATTAATAATATTATCATTATTATCTTTATCACTATCACTACCATTATTATCTATTTTATTTTTAAATTTCCCTACATACTTTCTGACTAATTTATCAGGGTAATTATTAAGTTTCAAAGCTTCTCATATATGCCTCACTTTCTGTCCTAGATTTTCCTTGGTACTACTTAGTTTTTGTGCTCTGTTACTTAAACATCTCACCAATCCTATTTTTACTGACATAGGATGTCTGTCAGTTTTCGACATGTAACTTTTCACCGATGTGCAGCAGTTCAAGTCGCCACACTCCATGTAGCACACACAGCAAGAGAAGAAAGTAGAAATGCAAAATGGAGACAGTAAACAGAGGTGTGAGACAAAGGATTAGTAATAACGAAGAACAATATAGTTTCATTGGAAATGATAATTCACAAGGAGTGGATGCATCTGCGCCATTGAGAATGATCTTGAGCCATATCACCAATTGATTAAAAATGCCCATTAAAATTTTCAAAAAAATAGACACGGAACGAAGAGTACTCTTTCCGATAAATTCATCATCAGGTTCTACAATTATATATACATCATAATGAATGTTTACAGATAGTGGGTAGTCCTTTTCGGCTTTCTTTGTCATATGTTTCTTGATAAATTTGTCAGGATAACCATTTTCGATTAAAGTATCATATACCATGCTTAATTCATCTTTAATTACTTCTTCAGAGCATATAGCTCTAACTCTGTGGCTAAGGGTCTTCACTAAATTCTTTTTGTATTTGATGGGAACGAAGCTATGAAAGTGTGTATATTGTCCCGTCCAAGTACTTTTTCTATGTAAATTTCTTTTTATGCTACTGTCTGGTTTTCTTGTAAGTAGGACATCCAAGAAGGCAATTCTGTCTTGGGATTCCTCTTCACATGTGAATTTCATAGCCGAATGTACTTAATAGAATTCAGTAATTATTGTACTCCTATCGGAACCACTATCACAAAGAATAAAGGTATCATCCATATATCGGCAATAAAATGAGAGCTTACTGATAAGGTTGTTCAGAGGTCCATTTTCTAGGTTACTTAGAAAGAAATCAGCAAGAATTGGACCCCATGGGGAGCACGCTTTACAGGCGTGTGGACGGGGTGGCAATGGGCTCCTCACAAAAGGTTATAGTGTGCCGCATAACTCACTCGTAGGTCGTAAGCGTCGAGCTGGAACTGAGGATAAAACTGTACTGACAGCTAGTATTAGCACTACTCCTAAAAATTCAGAACCCTCTGCTCATACAGAATCCCTACCCCACACCTTATGTGCTTATCGAAAAGCTCCAGCCTTCAAGCTCTGTTTCAGTACTATCTTCAGAAATAGAACTTCGAAAGTTGTCTACAGGAGAACTTAAGGCCGAGTTAAGGGACTTAAAAAACAATAAGTCAGTAGATCCTGGAATTTCTGAAACCAATACCAAAATATCCAAATTATCAGATCAGATCAGCGATATCAGATCGCAGGTCTGTGAACTGACACCTTTAACTATCCTCATGAAAACTGTAGACCCTAACAAACTTGACACAGAATCGGTATCTAAGGTGGATAACCTCATTAACTTTGTTACTACAGAAGTAACAAAACGACTCGACGCTAAACTAAATGCTATTGTCTACAACGTTCCGGACATTGAGGCACTAAAAAGGGTACAGCGCATCTTACTTAGTGAGGCGAAAATGCCCAACTCCAAGACTAAGTGCTACAGGCTGAAGAAGAGTCAACATGAAAAGTGTTGTCCTATTCGTTTTCAGTTCGAAACACCGGCAGAGGTCAGAAAATTCATGCACTCTTAAAACACCCAATCGCAAGCCAGAAACTACAAATTAATAAAGGTTGCGGTCGACAAGACAGTCATAGAAAGGGACGAATATAATTATCTCACTACCCCTAATTGTGGAATAAACAATAGGACATTTCAAGCAGCAACTATACCCAACCCTTTGAGAGATACCGTAGAACCCACCGCACCGCCCCCCTCAAACCACACAAAATTATCTCCTCAGAGTGCAACACCAACCGAAAGGCCATTAAATTGTAATCAAATAGCTAATAAAACCATACCACCTATCACCTTAGATATAGACATGTCACTAAACAATCCCAGAAAAAAGTCAAAGCCCCCCGAAAGTCGACACTGTCCTCTCCTAGCCATAAATCAATTGTTTAGAAAAAGGAAAATATGACCCCAAATTATGCCAACTATAACAATGGCAGTATAAATAAGCCCACACTTCCCACGGCCAATAGTATTGGCACTCACAACGTGCGAAATCGCACCATGGCACACACTTATAAGCCACGTCACAACAATGCCAACCTCAATAGTACAAGTGGCAATAGTCAGAACTCAGCTACCAACAACTCAGGGTCTTCAGAGTATGGCACACAAACAAATTTTGATTGGATATATGGCACAAGTCTGCTGGGAACTAACCCACAATGCAGTACACACGAAACCCACACAAGGACACAGTTGGTATCAAACATTAGGTGGAATAATAACCTATGGTCATCACAAGGATCCAATAAATTTTTTCGGTGTGACAGGGAAGGTGGTAAGGGAGGGGGCTGTCTCATGTACCTTCTGAATGCACTTACTGTATCACAGCTAAAAAAATAGTACACTTAACATGCCTGAGACTCTATGGGTTAACTTGCACTTAAATAACGCGACAGTATTAATTGGATGCACCTACAGAGCACCTGGCACCTTTAGCAATTACGAGACCCAACTTATTAATACTCTGGAGCAATTGTCCACCTTACAATACGATCATAAGATCCTATGTGGAGACTTTAACTTATCTGAAATCAACTGGGATATACCCATAGGTCCAACTAAATTTGATTAGTTCTTAGGCAAACTGGATATACTTGGCGGGAAACAAACTGTCACTACCCCTACAAGAGGTAACAACATACTAGACTTAACCTTCTGCCACAATATAAGTCCCCTTCCAACCCTTGTAGGTTCAGGGAGCGACCACAAAACAGTACTGTGTGCACTGCCACTCCCACCAAGTGGCGATGCAGCCCCTCCCCCTACTTTACAACAAATAACTTACAGGAACTGCAGTAAAGCAGACTAGACTCTAGTGAAATCAATGTTAAGATCCTCAGAATGGAGAGAGTACTTCTATACTGATAACCTCTCGAAAGCTCTAGACATCTTTTACTATAACTCAAACACATGCTTAGACGCTGTGATCCCATTGCAAACAGTAAAAGTCTCAAAATTCAAGAGGCAATTTATTCAACCAAAATATCGCTCAAAACTGAAGAGGCTGTCAACAAGTTACTTCGGACGACACGACTTTAGTACACTAGGGTCAATACTTAGTACTCTTAGCTCCATCTCGCAAGCTCATAACTTGTGTATGAGAAATGAAGAATGCACCGCACTAGCCAGCCAGTAGGTGCTCTCACAGAAATCCTAAAGAAACGAATGAATCGCCAAAGTCAGTCAATATGAATCTAGTCCGCCTCTCTCATGAATTCAGGTATGTGTCAACTACAGCAGCAACCACTCTCCCTACTGTCGACATTTATTGCTCTTCTCAATACATCATATTCCTTCCTGTGTGTCCTAAGAAAACCTAAGGGGGACCAATAAAGAACAATTTGTAGGATGCAAGAGTTAATAATCTGTAAAAGTGGAGATTGAGTGATTCGGGGTTGCCTCAACTTCTTTGTGTAAGAAGTGGGACAAAACACATTCCTATAAACCAACAAGATATGGGATGACCAAGGACGGTCAGAGGGTAGAACTGTGCTGCTATATTTTGACTGAACTAGAGTACACGTATCTTCTAGTATTTCTTCGCGTTTATAATTGTGACCTAACGTTGCGATTACTCGACATCCGCAACGTAATTCAAAAGGCACTTGCGAAGGAATACGATAGTGTATTATTGCAGCAATCAAAATTCAAAAATCGAGCGAGCACAAAAGTATCAATTGTTAACATGCAAGATTTAGAGTAATAAACAAATCAAAGTACAATTACACCATGAAAGTATACTGCGATGATGAGTAATAAAACGGGTCACTACAGAACTACTTCAAGGTACTTTGTGCTACACTTGCTGCATTACAATTAGAAAATAGGGAACTCTGCAACATGCATGAAACCCTCTGGGTCAACGTTCACTTACATATTTACAACAAGACAGTAATCAACTAAGCCAAAAATAATTCGGAATAAAATAGTACATATTTACATTAAAAACGGTTTATAACAGTTCAGTGAAAAAGTCTCAGTTATAAAATTTTTATACCTGAGTTATTGTCATCATAAAGCCTACTAACCATTCTGTCCACAAGATCTAGGTCAGCTTCTTTCGGTCGGTAGTGGTGTGGGACGAGTCTCGACGGTTTCCGTCACCACCAGATCCGAAAGGAGAAACTGTATCTGATCTTTCTATGCAAAGATTGAGATTGTATCCCATCAACTACCTTCATCTGTATCGCAGAATATCTGAGGATATTAACATATCAGGTGAATCGATCTTACTTCTGATGAACAATCTTGTAGGTACACTAAGTGAAAAAAGGAGGGAACAATCATAAGGTTGGTGAAATTCTATGTATTATTCGTTCACACTTTAGGGGTTGACGGTATCGACGTTCGCGAGTTGTACGGATTATACTAACGCAAGATCTTATACCAACAACCTCAATAGTGTTCGTTCTTCGAGTACCAAATGGTAAAGCAAAAGACCAGATTTTGTCGTCCAAATACGATATATATTTTGGGACCAAATCGCGGGTAGGAATGAATGCTTAGCTAGCTAGTAATCGTGCACGCACGTGACACGACGGAGCACCAAATGGCGGGGATGCTTGACCGTAAGCCTTCAGCTAAACAAGTCGACTTAAACAGTGATGGTCAGCATCCAATGTTGAGTGATGATTGCTGTGGTTAATAATTTTGGGGAATTATTTACCGCTACAGCTCACTCCCCCCCCTAGTGGGTTTGTGAGGACCCTAAGACATGACCAGCCGGAAGTAAAAAAATCTCGATGGTTCCCTTATGGGTGAAAAAAATCTTCCGAGCGGCTTGATTGAGAGCCTGCTGGTCTGTCTGCCTATGCTAATAGGGTGTCTGTACATAGCTTTCTCGGTGTTGTTCGTTGGATCCCGTGCTTCGTTTGTTTCCTGTCCAGTGCCCGTTGCACCTGGAAAAGAAAACAAGAATGCTGAGAACCTTGTCAAGAAAAATGTACCAAATAAGCGTTTTTTTACCAAAAAAAATGACATGCATCTACTATACAGTAAAACAATGTAAAGTTCAAAATATCGGGAAAAAATATACATCTAATTTAATTTTATGTACGGTTATAGGAAAAATATCATTTACTTGTGTTAAATGACGCAACATAAAAAAATTGATGTCACTCAGTTATGTGAAATAGGTGTGAAGGTATTCTGGGAATCTAACGTGACGTCCAGAACGCGTTTTCTTAGAGTGATCGACCGAAGTAGCCAGTGGGCGAATGCCCTGACAGTCAATAGTGTGACCCAGAAAATCGAGTGAGTCAACGCCTATTTGACACTTCTGTATATTGATGGTAACACCATGTTGGCGTAACCTTTCAAATGCCAAGTCCAAGTGTCTAAGGTGAGTTTCCTTATCTGGACTGGCAATGAGGCAGTCGTCTAAGTATGAGTATACAAAGTCGAGACCGCGAAATACTTCGTTGATGAAGCGTTGGAATGTTTGGGCCGCATTCCGGAGGCCGAATGGCATACGTAGGAATTCAAAAAGTCCGAAAGGCGTGATGATAGCCGTTTTCGGAATATCTTCCGTTGCCCTCGGGATTTGGTTATATGCTTTAACCAAGTCGATTTTGGAGAATATAGATGCTCCAGATAGCGATGCCGTCAAGTCGTGTATGTGAGGCAAAGGGTAGCAATCAGGGGTTGTTTTGGCGTTCACTCGCCGGTAATCACCAGTGGGTCGCCAATCGTTGCTATCCTTTTTCGGTACCATATGCAACGGGGATGCCCATGGACTATTCGATGGTCGAATGATGCCAAGGGTGAGCATATGATCGAATTCGTTTCTGGCAATTCTCAGTTTATCAGGGGCCAGTCGTCGTGCTTTAGATGTCACGGGCTGTCCTGAGGTTATGATGTGGTGCATAACATTGCTGGTTATACACGGGAGATCGTTAGATGGGCAATTCAGTTCCGGGTATTTGTCAACAATCGGTTGAAAAGTTGGATCGAGGATTGCTTTCATCTTAACGATTGACAAACTGGGGCCTACGTAAGTTATGCCTTTGATAGACAAACTAGTAGTGTTGTCAATTAGTCGTTTACGGCGGACGTCTACGAGCAAATCATGATGATTAAGTAGGTCCGTGCCAATGATGCGCATTGTGACGTCAGCGATCAGAAAAATCCACCGAATAGGTTTGCGTAAACCTACGTTCAGATAGACGTATTTCCGACCATAGGTTGCAATTGGTTTTCCATTTGCAGCCTGTAGGTTGAAGTTAGGATCCTTCTGTCGATCTGCTGCTGTAGCAGGAAGGACGCTGACTTCGGCGCCTGTGTCGACTAGATATCTAGTCTGGCTAATTACATCATGGATGTAAAGTAAGCGGCTAGTGCCACCGGCGACGGTTGCCGCTAACGCGTGCCGGCGGGATAGTTTCCCACAGACTTGGAGGCTTTGCCGAAATCACAAGGTTTTCGACAACATTTCGCTTCCTTGCCATAGGTGTTGTGATACCAACACCAGTCAGGATTTTTGAGAGAGCGTGTGTTGGACTTAGATCGTCCACGTGCGTTTAGCCGTTGAGGGGATTTAGAACGACGATAGGAGGAATTGCTAGGCTTGTTTGACCTAAGCATCTGCTGGACGGAGTTGCATAACTCTATCATTGCAGAATCCTTCTTCGAAGTCTGTTGGGTAACTGAGTATACTTCGGTGACTGGCCGTTTCGTTATCTCTAGAATTCTATCTGCAGAGACAGCTAAATCACCTATGAGAACACCCTGAAGTGTCACAAGTACAGTCTGAACTGACTGTGGCAGTTTGGATAAAAATAGTTCTCTAAACAGTCCTTCATCGAACTGACTTTGGCCAATGATCTCTTTCATTCTTGCCAGCATGCTCACGGCTGACTTATCTCCTAACTCGATGTTACGAAATAACTCATCCAGACGTTGTCGATCTGTGAGAACGTTTCTCTTGAGTATGGATGCTTTTAGCAACTCGTACGAGTTACTTACCGACATCTGCAGAGTTACGCACCTGCTGAATTCCCGCGGTAGGGCGTGAATAACTGCAAGGAACTGTGAACGTTGATCAGTTATGCCATGTTCACAAAAATCAGACTCAGCAATCTGAAACCACGTTTCAGCATTATCTGGCCAAAATGGTACTAGCTGGATTGTTTCGGCGGTTGATCGTATGCGAATAACCTTGGGGCTATGGTCAGTCATGACGAAAAGTATGCCGATAACAATATAGTACAAGAATAAACACAAAAAGGAACGAACTCACCGGGTTTATCTGCGTGTGAAGATGTAGTTCGTGGTTGGGCTCACCAGTTTAGGGGTTGACGGTATCGACGTTCGCGAGTTGTACGGATTATACTAACGCAAGATCTTATACCAACAACCTCAATAGTGTTCGTTCTTCGAGTACCAAATGGTAAAGCGAAAGACCAGATTTTGTCGTCCAAATAGGATATATATTTTGGGACCAAATCGCGGGTAGGAATGAATGCTTAGCTAGCTAGTAATCGTGCACGCACGTGACACGACGGAGCACCAAATGGCGGGGATGCTTGACCGTAAGCCTTCAGCTAAACAAGTCGACTTAAACAGTGATGGTCAGCATCCAATGTTGAGTGATGATTGCTGTGGTTAATAATTTTGGGGAATTATTTACCGCTACAACACACTCAGTGATGGAAATTAAGAGTTATAGGGCTTCCAATGTATCTACCAAAGCTTCTCTTTCGGAAACAGCAAATATTACACAGTCAGCCCTCTTAGCCGTCCATTACAACCACATGAAAAACTAAATTTTTCAAACTTGAGGATTCTTTGATTGAGTTACCCAATAATATTCGTTTTGAAGCTGCCATCACTGTCACTTACTGGCGCTTAAAGTTTAACTCATCCTGCGAAATTTGCACGTATATCAGTTTGTCCCCTTTAGCTGAAAAAATGTGGTGTTTGTCTGATTTTATTGGTAATATTATTTGAATGCCCCCTTCAGTAGCGCGCATTACGTAGTAGCCGCAACGTTCGCCTCTCTCCTGTCTTAATCCTCATCCAGGTGTACGATGCGTCGTCGATCAAAAATGCCGAATTTAGACCTATTGGGGTACAAGTATCGGAGCACTTACTTATGGAACAGAATTCAAGAAGTTGATGTTGATCCTCGTATTCAGTTTGACTTTGAATCTAATCTCTCCATATTTGATATGGCCTTAGATACCATCGAGTCCCGTCTGTAAGTATTAAATTCCTACATTCATAGGACTTTAGATTACTTGTTGCTACCGACGATGGTTTTATGCGCATATTTGACGTTGAGAATCCTTATATGGGGTGCGCCGATTCAGTACTTCACAAATCGGTTGCGTCACTGCGAAATAGTCCTTGTCAAGAAAGCATGAATTTGGGATTCAAACACTGCCCTGTTGTGTGTGTGCAGTGGTACCCCGTTGACAGTGGGGCATTTGTTTCAGCATCACTTGACAGGGCCCTTGGAATTTGGGACACTGTACGCCTTGAGGTATGTAATGTTTTATTATTGCTTAAATCAGTGTTGTGCTGAGATAGTTTTTCACGTTGATATTCCCAAGTACCTTAAAGGTAGTTGTGTGCTTCACGGAAACTAGCTGTAAGACTAACAAAGGCAGTTACTAGATCTCTAAGTACTTAAAAATGCAGTCATGTGTCCTGTTTTCTCACTTTGTTCAAGACTTCGGGACAAAAAGTAAGGAATGATGAAAATCAAGCTTAAAGGTATGTGATATAGGAGTAAAGAGTTAGAAGACAGCAAAACAAATGTGCTCACGAAAGACTTATTACTGGTTTAGGGGATCAGTGAATTCTATGGAATCAGAAATGATATATGTACATCGTGGGATTCTGTAACTTCGTGATTCTGTAAATACTCACTCACCCTCAGTAATAGGCAACGAATGTGGAACGGATAAAATCGACATTTACTCAAATTACCAAAATTCTCCACATATAAGTTATTTTGGCTAGCATTTTCTTCGGACGCATTGCAGAAAGTGGGACAGTTATCTGTGGTCTGTGCCCGGAGGAAATGCTAGTTGGGACGTGAGCCAAAATGATTTATATGTGGGAAATTTTGATAATTTGAGTAAATGTCGGTTTTGTTTCACATACGTTGCCTATTACTGAGGGTGACTGATTATTTACAGAATCACGTTACAGAAATCCATCGGCTTTGACTAAGTGTTGAAGCTGTTGAAAAGGAGTATTTCGCTCTCATGATAGCTGGCCACATCGTCAATTAACTTTTTATTGGAGTACCTCGAGAAAAAACAAATAAATGTTTTCTTATATCAAAGTCAGTTAATCGCAGTGTAGCGTAGCATATTGAATCTGTGGAGTTTCTTCCGTACGTAATTTCTCAGTGTCATTTACCTACAGCCGTAGAATAACTCAGGATTTAACGACCTGCTCTCCTGAATGGGAAGGTAGCCTAACTAGTTTGATGATATTCTACGCCAGCGCTGTTACCTCACCTTCACATAAATTATCATTTTCAGTGCTTTTATTCAAAAGTCTTTCTGATCAATCCTTCTGGCATAGAAAAGCCTGTAAGGACATTTATGCTAACCAACATAGCCTGTTTCCTCATTGTGGTACTAAAGCCCGATCACCATATTTAATGGTCAATGTGTAAATGACCATCTAAAATTCCAAAAAATCTCATCTTCTCTGGGTTCGATTAAAAAGATTAAGAAACAGTTAGTTGAATCATTGCAAAGGCTGAAACAAGACTATCTCAAAGTTTGCATGCATCACTAAAACCCACTGGTACGTTCACACCGAGATCACATGATTTGCCTAAATTTCACGAAAATGGTTCGGCACTTCGACCAGTGATAGATGTATTCGATTCCCCATACCATCCTATAGCCAAATGTTTGGTCAGACTCTCATCCCCTACATACTCAATTGGTGAAGCACATCGTAGAAGACACCTTTGTATCTGTTGAAAGGATAAAAGATGTGTGTTAACAATATATCCATGGTATCGTTTGACGTATCTTCCGTATTCACGAATGTACCACTTATGAAAACAGTAAACTTCATATCGGTATTGACACTGCTATATGTCGTATAAAACAGCTTTTGAAATGCAGAATGAACAGTCATTCTTTATTTTAATAAGGAATGGGGTCACCATTAGGATCAATTCTGGCGGAAACTTCTTGTAAAACAAAGAATGGGCCTCTAAAAGATGTAACTAACTTACGCGAACCCTGCTGTCGTTACATAAATGACATATTTTTGATTATGCAACATGAGGATGGAGCAAAGAACATTCTTGACAAATTTAATGATGTGCATCCTGCAATAAATTTCACTATCAAGAAATAAAGAAACTAGTGTCCCACTTCTAGACGTCCTTATCACTAGAAAAGGAGGTGGTACAATAAAAAGTGCATACAAGAAACCTACATCAACTGGTCAGTATATTTATTTGTTCAGCTTCTTGCCTTTGAAATACAAATTCCATCTAGTAAGTTGTTTGGTCCGCAGAGTAAGATCAATGTGCTCTGACGAATGTCAGGAAGAGTTCAATATTATTAAAGTTACTGATTGAGAAATTCGTCGACAAGAATATGAATATAAAACCAAGGCACACCAAAGTACTAACTTTTCCGACAGAGCCCCGGTTCTTATCTCAGTTCCTCGGTGACAACACCAGTAAAATAACAGCGCTTAAGGAATGCGGTAAAATGAACTTTCGGTGCTGCTGAAGTACGGTCTCTTCAAAACCACTCCTATTTTACTTTTGGGAGTTGAAGGCAAATTACCTAATTTTACCCATTCTGTGTATCAATTTGACTGCTCCTGTAAAGCAAGCTACAAAGGCGAATATTTAGACGTGTTTATCGTTGGACTTCGAACACCATCCTGCATGGTTAAGCAAAGGACAAATAAAGTCGATTCATAGTTCTGTTCTGTCTCATCTTGTGGATACAGAACACGAGGCTGGTTGGTGTTAATAAGGTTTTCAAAGTTATCTTTTATTTACAGAATAGTTTTAATTTAACCTGAAGAGTTCGCCTGTTATATATTGCTGAAGCTATCGGCTTCCTTTTCAAGAAGCCTAACATATATATACAAAAGAAGTTGGTTCAAACGCTTTTCTTGCCTTGGCCATCACAGTTTCAAATATCCTTAATTTATCGTATAAATTTCCTTAATTTTATTAGATATTCTACCTAGTATTACATTCTAATGCTTACTATAACTTCTGAATCTTTCTTAGACTGCAATTCCATTGATCTTAACAAATCGATATTACTTAGGAAAACATCAACACTGTTAGTGGCGACTATTCTAGAATATTATATATATATATGATTGTAGGGCTGGAAGAGGGATTTGTCGAAAAGAATATTCTTTGCTCAAAGTTTGTTTTGTTTTCTGTGATGGTTGTCTAAAGTTGACCAGAAGTTCTGTTTGTTCATCAGTGTGACTGATTTTTTAACGTTTATATATTTTATACTATAAGTATGATGTCATATGACCTCACCTGATTCCCATCAACAATTTATTGCATTCTCCTCGGTAACTGGTTATGTAGGCCACATAACTCACGTGCAACTTCGGCATAACTGTTTGTCGCTACTAAGTGATATTTTGATTAAAATTAATCGGTGGTTTCCGTAACCGTTTATCATCAAAAAATTTCCTACTACCTGTTTGATATTGTATTCACCTTCGCAATAGCTTCAAGTCTTTCTGCACCTCTGTTTTTTTTCGTTTTAGCGTGTTACATCAATTCATTTCCCTCAACAATTGATGTGGCTATCCATGTCGCCTGTTTCATGTTATCACAATCTTATTGCGATTGGTCTTGGGACCTGTAGTGGTGAACACAGCAGTCGGGCAGTTTTAGTGGACCCACGTGTCGGTTCCACAGTTTCTAAATTACTTGGAGGTCATTCTCAGTTGGGTTTGATGCAAGTTGTTTGGTCTACTAGAGCCAGCTACACACTTGTGACAGGAGGGTGAGTTGCATGTTTTGTATAGGGTTGTAAATATCATGGATATTACTAGAGTTAGTCTTTATGCCTCTATTATGGATTGGTTTGCTGGTGTTATTAAATACTCATGAAATATGGAGTCTCATAAGCTTTTAGTGCTGCGATTTATTTAAAATTAGTGTGTATTCTTGTTGTTCCTATGACATCGATAGTTTGCATGAAATTATCTCATCTCGAAGTACAAAAAACAAGATTTCAAAATAAGTAATGTATTATTTTGAACTTAAATTTTGTTCCGCGAGTAAATGTCGACTATCCCATTCATTATAAACCAATGAGTTTTGCATGACTAATCTTATTTGGATTCTGTAAGACCTCACTAATCTTTTGGCGTCTCACGTTGTTCTGAAAGTTTAGTGCCCCCTATATGATGGAATTAGTCCGTTATAAGAGTCACTCTTAATATTACTCAATCTAGCGTATACATTTCATTAACTAACATAAATTTAAGAAGCTCTTGAGAAATAACGATGTGGTTGTATTTCACGCTTGCCTAAAATATAACCACCGTAAGACATTGGAGTGCTTCTTCAAGGTACGACCGCCTTTCATATTCCTGTTTTGCATATGATAACCATTGTCTCTACATTCATTTTCTACTTAGTGCTAGTAAACTTGTTACCAGTAGGTTTGAATTTAATGACTGAAGGATTGACTTGTTACCAATTAATAGTCTCATTCATTCAGACTGTGCAGGTGTTACTTTACTTTTAAGTGAGGACGCTCACAACATGCTGAGTCTTCTGAACACCGAGCAGAAATTCTGATATGTTTGGCATGTAATTCCTACCTGTCTAAAAGTAAGATGATGCCACCGGACTGGTTCGCACCGACTCCCAGTTCAAAGACGGAGTGAAATCATTGAGCGTGTTAATCCCTTCACGTATTTAGGAAGTTTTATTAACCCCAATGTACTGATTTCTGGTAAAATCTCAGCATGGATGCAAAAGGTAGATGGCACTCATCAAGTAACATCGTCATTGGCGTAGACATAACATGTGTATCTATCAGATAATATGTACACTGCTCAGCGTTTCGCGTCCTGTGAGACAAGGTCACCGAAAGTAGAAGACATGAACAAGCTAAATGTCCTTGACTATAGGTGTTTACCTATTAGCTGTTATATTTGCATACCATATACTTTGACGTGGTTTAATTTACTTGACGATTACGCACTTAGAAGAGGGTATCAGTATCATTATTTTCACATATGAATATGAGGTTCGGCGACAAAGAGCTTTGCTTAAGTGTTCTGTGTGATCACAAGGTTAATCTGCTTTTTATTGGTGAATCCTGCAATGGACGCCTGGTGCCAGGCAGTTGGCACATTTTTAGTGCTGAAATTCAATTCAAGTTTAATTCCAAGTACCACCGTTCGTGTATAAGTCTGTAAGTTGACGTGTTGTAATAATAGGCTATACTAATCAGAATTTTCAGCCGAATTAGTTATTCTGTAAGTTAAAATTTTTTTTTTCACCAGACGAGATGGAAAAATATTGTACTGGGATATCAGGTTCCCACTGAAACCAGTGTATTCAGTGGACAAGGAAAGAGGCTCACAAAGTAATTTAGCCTATTCTCCTGAAGGTTGGTGAAATTACCATTAAACTTTGTATTATATATATGTATATATATATATATATATCACTAAATGGTTTGCTAGTGTAGCCCAACACACTAACAGACTTCCATCATACAAACCGATGGCAGTGGAATTTCACCGAAGGAGCATAGAGATATGATTCTCAGTAGTCAATGGAGAACGTTTAAATCCACAGACACCCATAAACTGGTGGCCTAACCGAAACCTCTCTCACCATCCTCCTCTGCTCTCTTCTAGTAACTTCCAGATGCCCGTTGACAGCCATTCCTTGTCTTGTCTATTTCTTCCTAGAAAAGTTGCGCACGTTTCCTTGAATATCGCCTTCAGAGGGTTAGTTTCAATGTTCTTCCACGCAGGCTTCTTCAGTGATGCCACGTAGTGTCTCCGACTTTGCTCTGATATCTGTAGTAAAGACATTGCTTGCAGTTTTGTCCTGAATATTGTGCTTGGATTGAGGCCCGTCGCCAGTTGTTCTGAAGGATTTCAGCTTCATCTTGAAGGTTCGTTCAACTAGATGATGGTATGAGCCCATATCTGCTCCCCTTCTTGGCTTTGTGTCTAGCAGGTTGCGTCTCCACTTACTTGAGCAATATTGAGATGCAGTTTATCTGGTTTGTAGTATATCCGCCAGGCAAAATCCATGTTACTTTGTGTGTATTCTTGTGTTTGTACACGCTCCCTCCGATCACCAAGTCATTGAAAGCACAGAAGTCTGCGAAGAACTCTCTGTTGTCATTCATTTCACCGGGTGAGAGCCTGTTGACCCTTGGTGAGTTGGCTTCGTGTATTATCTGCTCCCAGTTTGGCACTCGTATCACCCATAAGGATTTTGATGTCACCATTTGGGATGTTGTCCATTACTGTTTGTAGTTGTCTGTAAAGATTTTCCTTCTCTCTTGTTCCACGTTGCTTGTAGGTGCGTAGCTTTGGATAATTGTAACCTTCCTTACATACTTTTGAGTTGAATCTTGCTGTCATGATCCTGGATGAAATTAGTTCCCACTGCTTTAGGGCTTCGGCGACATCATGATAGCCACTCCCAGACATTCCGCGCACCCATTCTTACTCTTGCTTTCATTGAGGGAAGACACATTGGAAACATTTATTTCCCGATACGAATTTAAAACAAGCAATAAAGGTTAATAAAGCAGGATTTAATGAATTCATCAAATTTCGGTAGAACTCGTCAGCTGAATACTCTGCATACACGGATATATACTTTTGAAGTTACATTGGGAGATATAGGACTGAATACTTTAAATACACGGATATATATAGTTTTGAAATTACATTGGGAGATATAGGACTGATAAGTAAATAAACTACATTGAAGACACATTGGCTGACTGGCTTTTTGAAGTCTTTCACCAGCCCGCTATGTCATTCCTCCTCTCTGATTCGAGTGGAGAATAAGATTGCTGTTATTTGAAGTATTTGCATTTTTAATATATTTTTTGTGTGTTGAAGTTTCTTTAACGGTTTGAAAGATTTAGTGTTGTAGGTTTGCTAGCCCCACGCCCAACCCTCCCTCTTTGCTCGGGTTTGGGACTGGCTAGAAAACTAGTTAGCTAGGCGAGATTGGTGGTATAATAAAATAAGCAATATTGAGTTTAGGCTTCGGTTAAGTGCTAGGTAAGCAAGAAAATCAATCGACGAGACTGTTAAGTTACACCTATTGAGATGGTCAAGACATGTGTTAAACATGCCTAGCCTAGCCATAGCCTTCCTCGGTGAATAAGTATTGCCAATGAGTCCCAAACTAGGAGGAAACAGCTGTTTTAGTTTGCGGCAACAAAGGTCTGCTTGATAACCTGATGTGAAATTTTGCCACTATCGACGTATTGATCTTACGATTTAATATATCACTATGCGTTTCGCCTTCAAATAACACTCGTTTTAAAATTCCCATCTTATTGACAGCATTCACCTTTATTTTATCACTGTGTGTCGTTCACAAGATTGCGGCGATATCCATTTTGTAATAAAATACACTATGTGTTTCGCATTTTTGTCATCCCTATGGTTGCATGAGCATAGGGATGTTATCTTGCGACTTGGATAGTCAATTAAATTTCGTTTGTATTGTGTCCGTATGTTACTATCGAAATCGATGTAGTATCTGTTTTCATATGAATGTTTCTTTTTCTACACCACTATGCTTTCGACAAGGAGGAATTGCTTTCGTTCTTTCCATATTTCAATGAACCAGCAGGCTATGTTGACTGTCACAAATGTTGGTTTCGGTCATGCCACGCCAGAAATGTCCATCGGACAGTATGAGTTATTTACATTATGTTGGGAGTCTTGCATGTCGGTCTTTGGATATGTATTCCACCTTTGAGTCAATCACGGAAGACCCAAATATAGTTATTCATTCAATCTCCCTTGATCAAGATGGAGACTATTTAGCTGGTTTAGTTGAACGTGTTGGTGCAGGGATATCACTGAGCTTCAGAGCATGCATTTCATTACCTGAGAGTACAACCCACTGAACAGGCGTCTGTGTGCTATCCGGTTTCATGATAAGTGAGAATGAGGAAACACCATGCTACCCGTTCATGTGTTTTCATCACCTCCGCCTTCATCCCATCTGACTGAAATCTGTAATAAGTAAAGGGTTGGTTCTATCGAAATCTAACTAGTTTTCTGCTTAAAACAGAAGACTTCAATGCTGAAGCTGATAGGTTGAGCCGAGCGAAAAACATATCGGAAGAATCTATGGATTCCCATACTAGTGAACCAACAACGGCTATCAATATTATGAACAATAAATTGTGTTCAACAATTGTCTTCCGCTTCATGATATCTGTTTGGATTTCAGCTGGAGGAAGGAACCAGTGGATAACTTTACGATAATTAACGAATGGATACGACCAGTCTACTTCTACTGTTTCTTAACCACATGCCTTGACGGCGATCGTACACTAGTTCAGGTATATGGGCATATAGAAAATAAGCGCCTGAGAAGTTCATACGTTATTTTATTCAAAGGGGAGGTGACTAGGCATATACCTGATTCATAGCCGTAGTGTCCAACCTGAGGAAGCCTGACGATATATCTAGGCCGATATAATTACAGTAGTGGAGACTGTTGATAACCTGAAGTTATAGTTTAATGGCAGCCTCATTGAAACTGGTCGAAACAAACTGACTTATCCTTGGAGGTGATGAACTTGGTCATTGGGAGCTGCTCACATGTAATCTTCCTTAGACTCTTCTCAGTGGTCACGATCATTATTGGACGACGAATCCAAAAGCGATAGAATTGGTATCGATTTTGAATACCTACTTAGTGAGAGATCACCAAAGTCTGTTTGTGGGGACTCTTTATTAGGTGTTTAAAGTCATTCACGATGACAGTAATCTTAATTTTATTATTCTGTCTTGTGCATGTTCGTGCTTTTTATTCTTCTTACATTTCCTTCCTTATTAGCACTGTTGTTAACTGGATTCGTTCAAACTTTATATGAATTCCTCTCAACCACGTCAGTTGTACTACCTTACTCAATTTACTTAATTTTATTTTAGTTTCTACCCTATTAACTCTTCCACTAGTTGTATCTTTTTTCCTGAAATGCAGTAAATTGAAGTGATGCGAATATTTTACTAGGGGCCTCAATCATTCACTTAATTTTACCTTTATATAAGTACAGGGCAGCAATGTTGAACGCATATTTTATTTGAAATATCTATGATTAAAACGTTGTAGTGTTCATTTTATTTGGCAGCATCTGCATATACTGGACCTGTATGTGGCCTCACATTTTCACCCGATGGATTGCATTTGATCTCATGGGGTGTTTCTGGATCAACACTAGATAGTTCATGTCTTCGAATATGGACATCCGGTCCGGGGGATTTCGAAGGACCTACGAAAATTCCTCTACCTCGTCCAGTAAATTTTGGTAATGTTATTCAGAAATTCAACAGCAGTTGTTTTCAACTACCTCTGAGACTGGCTGCTACAAGCGGATCAACGGGAGACCTGTGGGGAGCCCCACCTCTATGTGTTTTTGTCCCAGTGAAGAACCAGTTATTAATAGCTTCTGCAACTAAGCTTGATTCATCAACCAGACTCATTACACGACATTTTTCGAAGGTTAGTTCTTTCATTAGTCACTTATGAGATAGAAAAGCTTGTAATTATCCACTGGTTTATTTCATGTTAAACTTTTAATACTTACATAGTATACCTGATTAATTGTGAAAGTAGGTTCAATATGAGCATGATTTTCTCAGTTGTAGTAAATTCAATTGAGTGTTTTCCGTTTTCTGTTCATCCTTTGGTATTCTTACATAATCCACTTATCTATTCGTAATAATGATTGTTTAATAAATTAATAATAATATGATAATTTGTGGCTAATTTCTGCAAATTAATTGATTTTGAATTCTGCTTTATTACCGCTCCTCATGTACCTTAAGCATGGTAAATCTTGTTAACTGACATCTTCACATGATTGTTATAATTTTAATAGATAGCTATATATATATATATATATATATATATATATATATATATATATATATATATATACATATATATATATATATATATACTAGTGTGGAGCCATTGATGGGAAACAAACTGAAAAGGAACATATTTCTCTTCCCAATTTTATCTTTCCTGAATGTATAAGTCGGAATTTTTCAATTACAGGAATGTGGACGCTTAAGGTTTTGTTTAATACTCATAAAATCTTTATGGATTTGTGAAGTAATAATCAAACAGTTTTACACTGTCGTCTTCGCTATTTGCAGTTCTTTGGTGTAGTACTTTTATTTCGAATTGAAATCTTGCTTAATGCCGAGCCTTGTATATCCGCATATTGTCACTCACCCTCAATAATAACGTAAGATAGTACTGATCGTCGTTGAATCGTGTTCACTAATTAGAGAAAAATCTGTTTATTCTATCAGTTGTAGCTTATTTTTCACATAGTAAGATCTAAAAAACATCATTACAAGTTTATTGGTGGATGGTGACTAGCACTGGAATCCAGCATACGCATTTCGTCCCATTTTGGGCTCTTCACATGGATGTATCCGCATTCCGAGGCTCGAACCCAGTGCCCATATTTTCAAACGCCAAAGCGTTATCGACTAGACCACTTGGGCCACGAGAGCCAGCTCTTGCGTGACGGGTCATATTAATTATTTAATTGGATTTTAGATTTTCCCGTCGATTGATTGAACTGAAGTGCTTGGTCTCAGGTTGACATGTCCGTTTCTTGTGCAGATGCTTCGACCAAGCACCTCAATTCAATCAATCGAAGGAAAAATCTAAAATTGAATTAAACATCATTACACATTCGCCACTTATTTAGTCTTGTTTCATGCATACAAATATAAGGGTGTGTTGCGCATACAAATTAGTGCTTCTTAGTTACTGTAATTAATTCTCTTAAAATTGAATAAAATGTTCTATAACAAGAGTAATCAGACTAACGAAAACGACAGCTAGAACATTTACCAGGCGTATTAATTAATATACTACGGTAGTTATTAAATGTCCTTGAATTCAAACAAAGCAAGAAAGAAAAATGTACTAGAATAATATTGCCTCATTCTCTATTATTTCCCGGTTTTTGTCATCTGTCTGCAACTATTTACACTATGACGAAAAGTAACTGATAGAAACCGTAAGTAACATAGGACTGAAATCATGTAAGTTGTTAAATTACTAAGGTTTAAAAGGATGGGATAGTTACACGATAATTTAATGAATACCTTCCAAAGTAGCCTTCACTGTTGTTCAGGTGAAACGGTCAAATTTTATAAACAGAACAGACTTTGGTAGAATATATGATGCAGTCGAATTGTGTAGCTTACTTTTGTAACTCACTCAAGCAGTACAAGTTTCACTAGTGTTTCTTGAGCTCTTAGATCTTTCAAAATATCAACATATATATGTATATAATATCCTAAGGAAACCACTTGACTTTTAATAAATAGTTCTCTCTAATGAAGAAGATTTGTAGCACAGGTGGATGTTTGTGGTGTAGTTGTGCTCTCTGAGCTAGGTGAATGATATCATTTATGGAGAATTCAAATAAGTTCATTCCATACTAAAAACCTGCGCTGAAGATGTTATCTAGAAGAACGACAAAAGCCTCTCAATTAAACCAACCATCTCAGAGAACACAGCTACACCCAAATGGTCCTCTATTTCGGTAACTACTTCATTTGCTGTTATAGGTAACCTTACACAGTTTTAGTGATAAATTACCTTATGAAAGACTATGTGCTTTATATTTAGTCTGGATTATTTTATTATTTTTCTTTCATAACTTTTTGTTTTGTATCATAGTTGTTTTTTTTCTGTATGCTTCTGTCAAATTAAGGTTCGGTCATGTGTTTGGAATAGCAGACTAATGGAACTGTACACTTGTGGTGCTGATGGAAATTTATTTACATGGCCAGTCAGTCATCCTGCAGAACAGGAGTGAAAAGATTCACAATGATGTAGCTCACTCATAAGCTATATATGTTGTCGTCTTTGTAAATAAATATATGTACTACTTTGGACTGTCTTTTTTATTGCTTTCTCTTTCACTTTTTGTACTGAGTTCATTGTATGGTACAGTGGTTACTCCTATTAGTCAGTCTTCCGGTTTGTTTTTGGAAACCTAACATCAATGAAGAAAGACAAAAACAGAAGATTCAAATTGGTTTTAGATTTAATTGAATTATACACAATTGTGTATATTGTTTGATAAAGAGTGATGTTTCTGAAAAAAAAGTAACAACATATGGAACAGGACAAAAGGGACTCATTTTATTTTGTTGATATCTGATCAACTGCTTATAACCTGAGTAGTAAAAGTTAACACTTTTATTACAATTATAATGCACCTTTATTCTTTGGATGTGTAGATGAGTTGAAGTATGCGTTGAAGATGTTGCCTAGTAGGGCAATGAAAGCTTCGCGAATTAACTATCCAGCTCAGAGAACATAACCGCATCAAAACAAGTTGATGTGTTCAGTAAGTAAAAGACAAGAATATTGTTGTGGTTATGCGTGTGACGCAATTGAAGTTTCTTCAATAAAACAAAAGTGAGGGGCAATGGTATGTGCTATTGACAAGAATTTATGCATACTATATCTTGTGTGATGTCTTCTACAAGAATATTGAATGGTGGAGCGACAGATTAAGTTGCGAACGCAGGAAATAAAAGATCATTGCTAATCGGCATAAAACTCATGAAAGGGACACAAAAGAAGTAAAATGTGAAAGGCTTGCACAAATTTCAATTTAAAGCTTCTGTGAGTTTCCAGACCGTAGATGTTACGAATTTCCCGAGTGCCGAGTCAGATTGAATCATTATCAATTATTTCAAATAATCCCATTGTGTTTAAGAAACAATCACCACAAGATTTTTCTGAACGTTTCACTGTGTAAGCCACAGCTTCAGGCGATTTGAATTTCTGTTTTGCAGCATCAGCGAATATACTTTTGGAAACTCTTCTTTGATATATGACCTACTGCTTCGATTACAATTTATATTCGCAATGTTATATTATTAATTTTCGCTTGGGTTCGTAGTCGAGCATAGGTCTTCAAGAGCACGTTTCCACTTTTTCGTATTCTCTGCGCTACTCTCTAACTCTTCGCACAATTTTGGATGGTCTCTTATCTCCTTGTTCTATCTTCATGTTACACTCAGGCACCCCACTGTTCGTTTCGCATTTGGTTTCTGCTCGAGATCCTGGTATGATATGTCATCCGTCGGACTCCTTTGCGTATATCCATCCGAACTCCACTTTTCTCTATATATTTGTGGAACAATAAGTTCTTGTTTGATTCGTTTTCCACAGTTTCTTGTTGGTGATTCTCTCCGACCAGCTATCTAATCTTCAATATAGAGCAGACAGCTGTTGATAAAGGTCTGCAACCTGTTGGAAGTGGTTTTGGTGACGTTCAGTGCAGGTTTTTGGCCCATATAGAAGCACTGACTGACTTAACATAGGTGTTGAAAACCTGGACTCCGTTCTTTATGCTAATTGCTGATCTCCCAACTGATTTCAGAGTGACGAAGGCCTATCTTGCCTTTTCCACTTTGGTGTTGACTTCCTTATCTGTTCCGCCTGTAGTTGGAACAACGCTGCATAGAGATTAGTGAAGGAATTGATATCTTTCAAATCTATTACGATGATAGTGGCTGGTGCTTGTTGTTGTTGTTGATTGGTTATCTTCATCACCTCGGTCCTATCTGGGTTCACTCGAATTCCCGTCATCAGTGCTTCTTCTGCCAACTTGTTGAATTTCGCCTGTAAGCCTTCGGATTTATTTGATATTGGACAAGAATATTCCGCTAAGTCCAGATCTCCCGGAGTCTTCTTATCGGTGCAATGCATTCCTGCTTTCTTGCTCTCCGTCTTTTGCTGCATGATCCAGTTCACTACATTTAGGAGTATCATTTTTGATGGTGGACAGCCCTGTCTTCACTTCAAAGGTTTCACTGAGTTTTCCGCTGTTGACCACCCGATACGTGGTGTTGTCATATAACTGTTGAATGAGGTTGATAGAGGTTTGGGGTACTGCATGGTGCAGAAGTAGTTCACAAATTACTTCGCTGTCGAGGTCTTTGTGTGGTCAAGAGCTTTATTCCGCGCCAGTTCCTGCAGAGACCTAAGCCGCTTCTTGGTAGTTTGATAAGTTAGCTACTTTTCCAATCAGTAAGTAGCTTTCTTCCTTTCAAACTTTATGCAATAGCGACCTTAGGGTATCTGTTGTGATCTCTGTATCAGTTCTGATTGCTTCCGGAGGAATAGCATACGGCTCTTCTGCCTTCACTGATTTCAGTAGCTTGACAGCACTCAAGACTTCTGCTTTTGTTGGAGGTCTGGTGTCCACTGGCATTTCTCCGAGTGCTGTTGGTGCTATTTCTGGACTAGTGGCAGAGGATAGTCAGTTAAGAACTCCCTTGAAGTGACCGGCCGATTGTTTTATTTGTTTCTCCTCCTTGGTAATCAGGTTACCTTAAGCATCTTCTATTGGTTTCATCATCCGGTTAGAGACCTAGTTATCTGGTACAATGTTCTGAGGTTTCTTTTACTTGTGGGCTACCTGTTGTGCTTCAGTTGCCAGTGTGTCGTAGAATTGTCTTCTGGCTTTCCTAGCACTCCTATCCACTTCATTCGTTATTCAGTGCGACGTATAATGAAGTCAGCTTCTCCTTCTGTTGTCCATTTTTGGATTGGTTTATCTTCTGTCCCAGCGTCTTTTTCTCTGCTATTTGCTTCCAGATGTCTGTAGAGAGCCACTTCCTGTCTCCCCTCTTCCTGCCTAAAGCGGTTGCATTTTTTTGAACACCACTTTCAGAGAGTTCCTTCAGACAGGTTTCCTACTTTGCTCTGATGGCTGCAGTTAAGGGATCTTTGATAGTTTTATTTCGTTTTCTGTGTTGAACTTGAATTGTAGTCTGTCTCTGGTTGTTTTGAAGACTTTCTGCTTGATCTTGAATGTTCCTTGCAATAGATAATTGTCTGAGCCCACATATGCTCCCCTTTTTGGCTTCGTATCTAACAGACTGCAGCTTCACTTTCTTAAGATTGAGATGAAGTCTCTCTCGTTTTTGGTGTGTCCGTTGGGTAAAATCCATTGCGTCTTGTGGGTGTGCACGCTACCTCCAACCACTTCAGTATTAAAGGTTTGCGAAGAATTATCCGTTATAATTGATTTCACCGAGCAAGAGTCTCTCGACCCATGATGGGTTCTCTTCCTGAATTGTCTGCTCCCAGCTTAGCATTCATGTCGCCCGTAAGATCTTGAAATAATAGAATATTTGTAGCTAACGTGGATGATTTGCCCATTAGATTTTCGATTTTTCAATTTCGCATGTTTGCAGTTGTCTACAGAAATCTTCCTTCCACTCTTATTCTGAGTGGTTTGTAAACGCGTTGCATTGGATGGTTTTAACCTTCTTTCTTTTTGAGTTGAACCTTGGTGTCATGAGCCTAGAGCGAATTCATTCGTGCTGCATGATAGCCTTCGGCGCAGTTGATGACATCGTAATAGTCACCTCCTTAGCGTGTTCGTGGATGTCATCTGGATGACCGAAGTAGATTATTGAATCTCCAGTTAACAATTTGGATAGTCCGTACTCATTTCACCAGCTGTCACAGATTGGTGGGAGTTCTATGCTTTATCTTCTCATTTCTTTAGTAACTTGGATAGTCTTCTCAGCTTCGTACTTTGTAGAAACATTCCACGTCCCCATTCTTATTTTTGCTTTTGTCGAAAGAAAACACATCGGCTGGCTGGCTTCCTGAAGCGTTTCACCAGCCCGCGTCATTTCGTTTCTACGATTCCGCCTAAGAATAAGTTAGTTTTTCATAATTTTCTTGTGTTGTAAAGTTTCTGTAGAGTTTGGATTGCTTTTTTAAGGTAGAGTATCTAGCCCCACGCCCAACCCTTTTCCTTTACCGTGGCTAAGGACCGGCTAGAAAACTAGACTAGCTTGCAGGAAAATATTGCGATACATATATTATAAGACTGGAAAATCGTTAAAATGAGGAAATGAAATATAAAAAATATGTTGTCAGTCAAGTTCATTTAGTTAGCTATTGGAAATATGAAGAATGACGATTAATTAATATGAGTACCTTTATTAAAAGATGATATAATCAGAAGATCATTAACCAATGTAGAGAAATGCTTACTATACCTTCTTTTTGAATACATAAGCCTCGTTTTAACGTTTGATATCGATGGACTAGGTGAACTTGAAGAGGTCTGAGTCTGCTTGTTTTTCTTTTTCCTTTGAAGGGATCGCAAATGTCTGCCTGATGTCGTGTGACAATTAGACGTCTTATACCTGTATCGCCAGAGATGTCTCGACAGCTATGTCGTACGTCATCTGTTGCTTATCACCTCAAAGTCGTCACCTTTAAATTTGAGCTGCCATGTTTCTTAATCTTTTGTTTTTATTTTCCCCAAATCTGTAGACAGGTCTTTGTGGATATCTGATGTTCAAGGACATATTACCATGACCCCTGTAAGATGGTACAATACGATGAATAATATTGCGGTTAGGCATAGAGTGCTAGACAAGGAAGGATAGTCAAGTGATAAGGTCATAAATTACATTGGTCAACTTTATTTTCCATGGTGAAGTAATTTTTGTCTTGGATGTGATTCAAGGTTTATTATAGATAAGGCAGACAATCAACCCACGTGCTGCAAGGGGTCATTCATATAAGAACAGAACTTCGGTACTGTGTTAGAGAATAGTCCCATCATAGAGTAAATTTACTTTATGAAGTCTCACAGTGTTATACAGTATTATTTGGTGGTGGCATTTCGAGCAAAATTTATTGCTCGTATTCATATCATGGTATTAATACAACTTCCAACTTCATTTGTATAAATGAGTAATAAATTGATTCGACATATGAATGAATAAAAAAGGTCAATTTAAATTTCAATAGACTTGTGTGAAAGAGATAATAGAAAGTAGTGTATATTCGGAAATGTGAATGTGATAAGATGGGAAATAAGATGTTTAGTCAGTAAAATAAAATAAGTAAACGAAATGCTAGAATGTGATAACGTGAGCTGAAATAAAACAGAATTGGACATTATTTCTTATCCTTTGATTTATTTGGTAGTAATCTTTTCCATATCTCTGGTATTAGTGCCCAGCCATTTCGACTATGCGTATCAGGTGTATGTTTTTAGTAAACAAAGAAATCTGTCTCCGTCTACCTATACTACTTTTTGAAATTGTGACCCTGTTCTACACTTAGCTAAATTCTTATTTTGCGACAATTTGATTATGCCAATCTGATGATTTGATCTTGGTAGTTAACCTCACAGTCATTGCAAGGCATTTTGTAAATTACATTATTCTGTCTAATTGGGTCCTTTAACCTAAAACTTGTTCCTGAGTGAGTTAACCGCTTTAAATGCTACCCTAATTTTCGCTCTGTTAAGATCCCATTGCAACACCTGTTTTTCTGTATATTTTGCCTTGGAATTTGAAGATAATAGACTTGAGGCATAATTTAACTCCAAAAGTAATTTCTTCAATGGGTAGCTGTGTCCTATAAGCAAATTCAGGATCAGCAGTTAGTTCTTTTTTAATTCATTCCAAAATCATAGTAATTTGTATGTTAGTATACAGACTAATTATATCTAAACTAACCATTTTTTCATTATTACCTAATTGAATCAATGGAATTAATAAATCCACAAAAGATTCATTACCCAGAATGAAGTCATCACTGGTTTAATTTAATGCCTAAAACTAATAATGTTAGTAGAATATATATTGACCTTCATTCATTCATATGTCTACTCAGTTTGTTACTCATGCATATAAACGAAGTTGGAAGTTGTGGGAATACTATTATGATATGAATACGAGCAATAAATTGTGCTCGAAATGCCGTCAGAAAATAATACTGTGAGTCTTTATAAAATAAATAAATAGAATTGTAGAGTCATTTCTTCGATTGTATCCCTCTCTTTTGTCCTTCAGATATACTGTGAAATTACTTACAAAAATAGGATTCAGTGGGTTTTCCATCGCTACCACATCAGTCTAGTTATAGAATATGTTATTAAACTTTAATTAGATGTCCTGAGTGCACATCAAAAGTAGGTGAGGGAATCCTGAATGTGGCATATAACCCTTATAGTTTCATCAGTTGACACGTTGATGACTAAGGAGTTCTCATCAAATGACACGACAGATTTATTGGTAACACGCAGATTCCTTCGTTTTTCGATAGTAGAATGTCTCTCATGATAGAGGAAGCCAAATTTTAGAGAACGGGCTGTATTTTGTCAACTATCCAACAAGCTACTTTAAGTTGTCTTGAGTTTATTATTGATATTGTTGGCCTAAGCTGGATACCTTCCCTGTGTAACTTATCTAGTCCATACATGTAAGGTAGACGAAAGCCTCTAGGCTTTAGTTTGTAACGAGTGCGATCAACTGTCAGTTTCTTCCGCAGTGGATCTTTCAGCACCTTAGCGATTCACTTTTCAGTTGAATCAGTCAGATGTTTTTGACAGTTACCAATCCTAAGTTCTAAAGGACTTTGTAGGATCAAGTTCATTTTGGAAGTGTTATCTTTCAATGCTTTGGTCATGACTACGACATTTGAGACTTTATTTGGTCGTTACACTACCATTTGTTCATTATCTTTGAGTCTATTCAACGCTCTCTGGTCTTCTTTTGACAAAATCCTCGATAGTGGGGTCTGTCTCTGTCTGTGTGGATTCAACATAGAACTTGGCACCGAAGAGCAACAGTTCGAGTTGCCACGTTCCAAATAGCACACAAATATAGACAAGAAAATGAGTGAAGAGTGAAACAGAATGAGTAATGGTAGAAAGGAATATGAAAGATTACAGAGACTGAATACATCTGCGCCATTGACAACAATTTTGAGCCATGTCACCTATTGTCTCCAGCCATTGATTCTCAGAGTCCCGAGGGCGGGCTCCAACCCGGAAGTCTGCATCTCCCTACCTGACTCAGTTTAACTGTCAAGGATTTTATGGATTGATGCCATGTTTTTGTTTGGCCACCACTTACTCTTTTCCAACCTGCACCTATATCAGCTAGTAATGCCCGTCGAAAGAGACGATAGTTAGGCATGCGCAGCACGTGATCTAGCCATCTCAATCTATGTAACTTTATAGCCTCCTCGATTGATTTTCCCTCTTTGCCCAACACTATACGCCTAACGTCAACATTACTTACCTTATTATACCACCTAACGTGAGAAAGAGATCGTAGACATCTATGATCAAAAACAGTCAACCTTTTCATGTCTTCAACTCGTATTGGCCATGTTTCAGAGCCATAGACGAGGGCGGAGCGAATTGCTGAGTAGTACACACGTCCCTTGGCTGATAGCCGGATGTCACGCCTACGCCAGAGATGGCGTAAGTTAGCGAAAGCAGCTCGAGCTTTTTGGATCCGTGCTGAGATTTCGTCGTCAATCAGTCCGTTGGTGCTGATACAACTTCTCAAATAGGTGAAGTGGTCAACATGTTCTATCACTTCATTCCCTATCACTAAGCTGGGAATTGACGTAGTCCAGTCCTGTAGCAGCATCTTACATTTTACAGGGGCGAATCGCATGCCAAACATACGAAGATTGCTGCCCAGGGTGTTCAGAAGACTCTGCATATTGTCAGCGTCCTCCCCTAACAGGACTATGTCGTCTGCGTATTCTAAGTCTATAAGACTATTCCCTGGTAACAAGTCGATTCCTAAGTCATTAGGTTCAGTTAAGGATACTTCCATTAGCATATCTATGATGAAGTTAAACAGAAAGGGGGAAAGTGGACATCCTTGACGGACACCACTGGTTGTTATCAATTCAGATGACAATTCCCCATAAGCCCTTACACAGCTACGTGAGTTTGAGTAGAGTGCCTTGATTAGTGCAGTGTACTTTCTTGCCACTCCCTTCACAGTCAAACATTGCCGTAGTACCTTTCGATCCACGGAGTCGAAGGCCGCCTTCAAGTCAAGAAATATGGCAATTCGATAGTGGGGTTGGTGATGTGAGTTATCGATCAGCAGTGGCAACCATTCAAGCCTCACACCACTTGTTCTTACTTACTATTTTTGGGGAGGATTCTTTTGAATTTGGAGATAACTTTGGATGAATTCCCCTCACATATTCACTGACCAATGCTGAGTATTATGGCACTCCTTATTGATCCACTGTTGCCTTTTGGTGGTCTAGTGGGATAATGTTCCTTGACTTTTTTTTAGATAAAACACGCATCGAGCAACCTATATATCTTGCTCCACATGAGCAAGTAAATTGGTAGATACACATAGGGGTGGTCAAATGCGACGGTGTGTCTTTGGAGCAATTGAAGAATGTCTCTACAAGCAACCACTCACTGCATTTAGGAGGAAACAATGGATTAGGATTGTGGCAAGTTGTCTAGTTTACTGCAGAATATAAAACGCTTTTGTGCAGTCAAACCGACAGTAGTAAGCAAGTGAGAACATTCAAACTGATCAGTCTAACTGTTAGACATGTCGGCGGGCGATTACTTTCTCGTTGTTGTCTGTGGCTGAAAATCGTCCGTAATCACTTGTTGTTGTCATCAAGATTCTGAGACTTCACAATATTCTTCCTACTAAACATGTTCTTTTATAGTAATACTTTTCTCTCCTTTTATGTGAGCTATAAAGTATGGCGAGTTTTGAGCAAAGTTCCAAACTGACTAACGTAATTCACCTCAATCTTTTCTAGTTTGCGTGAATTTTTGACTGATCATATAACTATCCTTACTTAGGGAAGACTTTCAGAGCTTGTTATTCTGCTTCATATAACTTTATTTTTTCCTCACCCTGTTTGGCTTATTTCTCCGCGACCGATTTTCTCAAAAGTTATACTGAAAGAACCCTCATATTTTATAGTAATTTGTCGGTTGATAACCGTCATCAGACTGTTCTTTGTGTGACTGGCGGAAATTTGACAAGTTTTCCCAACATATTTCAGGAATCTTAAGAGGGAATTTGCACATTAATCTCATACAGGTGTCACTATGATTATATCCTCTCATAACTCGTTAAGTGTCATGACCGTTAATACACTTGGAAGCCTACGCTAACGAACTTTCAACCAAGTCAATTTTCAAGCCTACTGTTCTAATCACTATTAGTAAAAACAACAACACGATACGATACCACCGAAGCTATAACGCAAGAAGACGAGAAGACAGCTCTTTGATGCAGAGGCCTTTCACTATCTGGCGTAAACAGAGAATAGTGTTAACAGCAGTTGCGTGTGCATATGCTTTAAATCTCTTTGATAGACACTAATTACACGGATAAGTTAAAACAGTCAACAACCAATAAGGTTCCAAAGTCATGATTAGTGGAGAACTCAGAGAGCACCGTAAAGATAGATGTAGTATTCTGAAAAAAATTAGGTCTATATTACATCTTTCCAGCAGAAGAAAAAAGGACATGTATGACAAAATTAGTCCACCTGCTTCTTTCGGTCAACTTGCAAACGTACAGTCTGCGATCTCTTGAAGCTTGATTGTCTTCTCCAACTTCCGTTTGTCTACTTTCGCATCAGCTGGAGATAGTTTAAATGTTTCAAGTCATTGATCTAGGAGTGTCTCAGGTTTTGTGGATATCAGATAGCACCATCGTGAATGATTTTCACGTCTCATCAATCTTTCATTCGCCACTTCTGCTTCACAAATCATAGTTCCTTGTGTAAACTTAATCTGTCAGTCTATGTGCCCCCTATTTCCAAAGCAATAATCTCGAGCATAAACCAGGTCACCCTGCTGGAAAAAAACCCACAGCTATATCCCTATGATTTAGTGGTGATGGCAAATTATATGGTCGTACGTGCGCAGCATCCATCGCATGTAAAGTTCTATTTAACCTTTCATCTATTCTCCAGTCTGCGTTGTGCGGAAAGAAACTATTGTATAAACTGTGCTGCAGCTATTTCCTCCACACTTTAGAAACAAAAGAATACACTGGAAGACCTGGATATTGCGAAGGATTCATTTTTAATGTCGCACATATTCGAAGTTCTACAGGCTAAAATCAACAACAAGAAGCCGAGACAGGACTCCAACTGAACATAGAGATGACAAAGGTGATGAAGATATCTAGCCTACAACAACAGGCACCAGTCACTAACAACAGGGGAAATTTGAAGTAAGTCTCTTATTTCACTTTAGGCAATATGGTTGCAACTACAGGCGACAAAGATGAGGATGCTGTAGCCAACCAGGATTGAAAAGGCAAGAAAGACCCTCATTAATCTAAAATCAGTTCGCAAATCTGCTTCACTCAGCATAACGAACAAGATTTTAATTTTCAACAGAAATTTTAAGTCATTCCTTTCATACGTTTCAGAGATTTGGTAAGTCAATAAAAGCATTCCTAACAGGCTTGAGATTTTCGTCGTTAGCAAGCGTCTGTTAGTACTCAAGATCAGATGGCTAGCCGGAAAAGATAATCAGCAAGGAACCCTGAGAACGGACTAACTATAGAACTACTGGCCAACAAATGTGCCGAAGGAAATGGTCTGGGCAAGCGCTAAGGAGACCACTGAGTGACATCGCGGGCCAGACAAACTCTCGAGTGGAACCAGAATGAGGGACGAATAGTCAAGTGTAGGTAAGCGTGTGAAATGGAAGATATCGTGCGAAGATTAAATGAAAGCTAGTGAACAGTCATGAATCCAGGTGGAAATGCCGGTAGAGTCTAAGAAGATGTGTTGTTGAATACTACTGTTACGCTGCGAACTCAAGGAAGTCATAATTAATGTAGCATTAGTAAATTCAAGAGGTCCACTCAGATACCTAGTGACTAGCATCTAAGACTCAGGTTCTTAACATTTCTAGGTTTGGCATCCCAAGCGTGAAATATGATTCTGATGTGAGAATACACACTTTATAATTAATTACGTCTGGAGACGCATGCTTGGCAAGCTAGTGACTGTATTCGAAGGATGGAACATAACATGTCCGCATGCCTCCAGCCTAATGAGTCAACTGGAATAGTGAATATTATTACGGCATGCCGATGTAACCATAATCTGTCGATTTTGTACATCTATACTCTGCTTCATGACCTACAAATCTTTAAAATATTCGCTTTTTCTGGTTGAAGGTTGTCCAGATAAACTGTCTTATCATGCCCGTGCTTGCTATATAGTTCATCGACACACTGACTCAGTTTCAATGTAGAACTTTGCACACAAGTGAATTGGTTCAAGTCACCATACTCCATGCACCACACAAAAATAGAAAAAAGGAATACAGAAGAACAGTAATGAGCAGAAGTGCACTGGGATAAGAACAGTAGCATGGAAAACCACGAAGATTTAATGGTTATGGGAGATTATAGAGAGTGAATACATTTGAGCCACTGCAGACAGTTTCGAACATTATTAATAGCAGTCTAAAGCCACTGGATGTTGGTATCCGGATGAGCCCGATCAGTCAGTCTGCCTCTACCTACCTGACACCAACCAGCTATCAAAGACTTCATGGACTGATGACACTTTTTGGTTTGACAAGCCCTAACTCTTTTCCAACCTAATCCCATGCTGCCTTACACTGGCCGACGAGGGCGTTGTCATACCAAACAGTCTGCAGTGGCTCAAATGTATTCACTCTCTATAATCTCCCATAACCATTAAATCTTCGTGGTTTTCCATGCTACTGTTCTTATCCCAGTGCACTTCTGCTCATTACTGTTCTTCTACAGTTTACAGTTTACAATTTATTTAGGATAGTAGGCTATATGCCTGTGTTAATCCTTTCGATTTGTTACACACAGGAGGTCCAATCTCGCCTTGAATGAATCAACGGATGGCGCTGATACGACGTGTTCCGGTAAGGAGTTCCAATGGTTCACAATCCGATGCGAAAAACGGATCTCCAAACGCAGACGATTCGACCGTGGTTTTTGAACCTTGAGGTGATGTCCTCGCAATTGGTTGGTGCTAGAAGGAAGAAATAAATTAGATAAATTTGCTCCAAAATCATTTCTTAGGATACGGTATGCTAGTATTAGGTCACCCCTAAGTCGTCTGTATGACAGTGGAAATAAACCCAGTCGACTTAACCTCTCTTCATATGAGAGGGTTGAGAAACCTTTTATTAGCTTAGTTCCTACTCTTTGCACCCTTTCTAATAAGTCTATTTCGTATTTGAAACACGGGCTCGCTGCCTGGATCCCATATTCCAAATGAGGTCTGATATAAGTCGGATATAATATACGAAATATTTCAGCGTCAAAATTCGCAAAAGCTTTGCGTATGGCCCATAATATTCGAAAACCTTTAGTGGCTGCAGCTCTACAGTTTGTTACTGTTTTCAAGTCATGCTGCACAACCACTCCCAAGTCCTTGTACTCAGTGACCACTGGAAGAGTAATGCCATTCATTGAGTAATTGTGCACGTGACTATGAGATACATGCATAACTACACTCTTGCTTAAGTTAATCTCCAAGGCCCAGTGCTTACACCATTCACTTAACAAGTTTAAATCTTCCTGCAAAGCAAGTTGATCACTGTCGTCGTGTAAAGCCCTCCATATCTTGATGTCGTCAGCAAACAGTAAGCAGGATGACCTAACTACCGATGGAATCTCATTAACATAAATCAGGAAGAGAAGTGGGCCTAGAATTGTACCCTGAGGAACGCCACTCTTAACCGATTCCCATATTGATAAAACCCCATTAACTCGTACTCTTTGTCTTCTGTCCTTCAGAAAGTCTTGAATCCAGTCGGCAACCACTTTATTGATTCCCATACTACCTAACTTCACTAGAAGACCTGAATGAGAAACCCTGTCAAACGCCTTGCTAAGGTCGATGAATATGGCATCCACCGGTATATTAGCATCAGCTGAGCTTGCCCAACTTTCTCTGGCCAAAAGAAGGTTGGTCAAGCAAGAATGACCTGCTCTAAAACCATGCTGTTCCACAGCGAAAAGTTTATTCCCTTCAATAAACTGAATGGTAGCATCACGAATTATTCTTTCTAGTAGTTTAACAACAATACTGGTCAAACTAACAGGACGATAGTTCTGAACTAAGTTTCTAGATCCGGTTTTGAAGACCGGACTAATGATGGCATCTTTCCAGTCTCTTGGACATTTAGACTGGTCCAGAGACATATTGAAGATTACCGACAAGGGCTCGGCTATGTTTTCAGCCAATGCTTTTAATATACGTGGGTGGAGTTCATCAGGGCCACTGGACTTACCAGGATTGAGCCTTAGAAGCCACTTTAGGACAGTATCCTTTCCAATGTATAAGGGTGCCATTTTCAAGTTACCTTCTGGAAAAGTTACAAAGCTGGTATCAATATTATCAGAGAATTCTTGACTAAAGTGCTTGGACAAAGCCTCAGTCTTAGTCAAGTTATCCTCAGCCATGTTTGTCTGGTCATCTTCAAGCATAAGAGGTGGGATAGCATCACTCTTACGTGTTCTTCTCTTGATATATGAGAAGAGTCTTTTTGGGCAGCCTGGTGACTTTTTAACTAACTGGGTTTCGTAAGCTATCCTTGACTGGTGAATCAAAGTTTTACACTGGTTTCTGGTTTCACAGTATTTCAGCCGGAACTGCTGTAGCCCAGTAGAAACAAAGAGATTCCAGAACCTTTTTCTCCGTCTTAGGAGTGTTGTAGCTTGTCTATTTATCCATGATGGCCGGTTTGTTGGTCTTTTAGGAACCCTCCAGGAAATGAAATCAGTGGTAACCCTCTCAAGTGTATTCTTAAATCTATCCCATTCATCTTCAATGGATGAGACAATATTGACTGACCAGTCGGTAGTAGAAGCACGCTCCTTTATAGAGACTATGTCAGCATGCCAAACACTAGGTCGGGATTTGGGTTGAAAACTGACTAAATTGCCAACCCTTAAGTTAAAATCTAACACCCCATGATCACTGTTTGCTAGAGGTGGATGAATAACTAGACCATCCACGTCGTCGTTGTCATGAGTAAGCACTAAGTCCAGCAAGGAAGATCCTTGGGTAGAACCGAATCTTGTACTACCTAAGACATGTTGTGTCAGGGCATTTTCCATGGTAGTCAAGAGTAACCGGCTGTCAAACTTATTAGTGGATCCTGGAGATGTGCCAGCTATCTAGTCTATATGAGGTGCATTAAAGTCACCTAGAATAAGACAGCTACTGTGTTTACTCCATTGTTTGAGGCGATCTAAAATAAAGTCATCACACTGACAAAAGGGACTTCTATACAGAACACCAATGAGTAAAGTGCCAGTTGCAAAGCTTACTTCACAGCTAATTACCTCACTTGTCCCACTGTCATGTGCTTCAGACTTCATGGAACGAACATGTAGGGAGTTGTTGATGTACAGAGCAACCCCATCACCTCTACGACCCTTAACCCTGTCGCTGCGCAAGCAACTAAATCCGCATAGCTCAGGTGTGTCATCTAATCCAGAAATCAGCCATGTTTCAGTAATGGCCACAATACTTGGGCTAAGGTCTTCCATTAATACACCTAGCTCGTGAAATTTGTTCCCGATACTACGTATATTAGTGTACACTACCTTCAGGCTTCCTATGCGGTCCGGCTTATCCACACAGGTCTTGGAAGCATACGTTTCCAAGACCTGACTATTTGAAAACCCACCAGTTTAAGGTTAGTCTCACCATTTTTACGTCTTGTTTCTAGCTGGGACAAAACTTCTTTTCGTTTAAGTCTGTCTTCAAGAGATAAATCAGGTCTGACTGAAATTCCTGACCCGGAAAGGTTGTGTACATTAGCCAGTAGATGATTCCGTTCATCAGGGGAACCTAAGACTACTTTAAGCAATCTACGCTGATTAGAACATTCATCATCTCTTTTGCCTATTCTAATCAGCTTTTTAATCGATACTCCAGGGAAATTCGCTGGAAGCATCTTCCTTATAATACTACTCACTAATTTAAGGTCGTCATCGTGCCTTTTTACGGGATCAGATTCTTTGGACTCTTCTAAATTTCCAACAATTATGTTAGAGTCTAAGGAGAGCTTATCGTGTTAAGCAGTGGCTACCTCTTTTCTCACCACTACTGATGCAGCCTGGCTACAGGTAACAGACGTTTGCTTACCATCAGTATTACTATGTTTCTATCAATTGCTTATTTTCGTTACCCACTGATCATCTGTATTCCTTTTTTCTATTTTTGTGTGGTGCATGGAGTATGGTGACTTGAACCAATTCACTTGTGTGCAAAGTTCTACATTGAAACTGAGTCAGTGTGTCGATGAACTATATAGCAAGCACGGGCATGATAAGACAGTTTATCTGGACAACCTTCAACCAGAAAAAGCGAATATTTTAAAGATTTGTAGGTCATGAAGCAGAGTATAGATGTACAAAATCGACAGATTATGGCTACATCGGCATATCTAAAGTGAAATAAGTGACTTACTTCAAATTTCCCCTGTTGTTAGTGACTGGTGCCTGTTGTTGTAGGCTAGATATCTTCATCACCTTTGTCATCTCTATGTTCAGTTGGAGTCCTGTCTCGGCTTCTTGTTGTTGATTTTAGCCTGTAGAACTTCGAATATGTGCGACATTAAAGATGAATCCTTCGCGAAATCCAATTTTAACATGTCCCTGCTTTCCCGTTCTCCATCTTTTGCTGTATGATCCAGTTAACCTCATTCAGGAATATCAGTGGTGATGTTGGGCAGCATTTCCTTAGTCTTGTTTTCATTTGAAAGTCGTCGTTGAATTTTCTGTTGTGAGTCACTTAACCTGTGGCATCTTCATACAAATATTGATTGACGTTGATAATGGTATAGTGCTTTCCGTACTGCTGATCTAGTTCGCTTATTACTTCGTGGTCAACCCTGACAGGTCCCTCGCAAAATTTATAAAGACGAGGGATAGACTTCAGTAGCAATATATGGTCTACTCGACGATGGTGCTTTGAATTGCATTTAGGTCCGCATGTGATCCGCTTTGCCTAATTTTAGCTTGCTCCAAGGGGGTTGGATAAATGGCATTTTTGGGCTCTCCAGGACGAGAGAACTTAATGTTTTGCTCGGCCTCAGCATTTACAAAGGCTTAGGTAGCCTTCTTTGGAAGTCTAATAAGACAGCCTTCACTCCAAGCAGTTGGCAATTCCCTACCCTCCAAACTTCTGCAACAGTAGCGTGTGGGCACCTACTGGATCTACTTTTGGTGCGTCTGTACGAACCTCACCTGCTCCTACTGCTTTACCGACTAGCTTTCAATAACTTCATGTCTCTCAGGTCTTCAGACTTCATCGGAGGGCAATCGCTAACTGGCAGCTGTGTGACTGCTGAATTTATTTCTGGATGATTTTCAGGTAGTGATTAATTCAAGAGTTTTTAGACGCTGAGGGTGTTGACTTTGATGGATAGTACGATTCATACTAACGGAAGATCTGAGACCCACAACTCCTATAGTATTTGTTTCGCGTAAACCAAAGACAAATCAAAATAACAAATTGATCGTCCAAAATGAGAAGCATATTTCGGGACCGAAATCTTAGTGCGACAGTGACTGCTACACTAGCTACGGATCGTGCACGAACAACCAAACGTAACATGAAAGCACTCTAAATGGTGTAGATGCTTGACCGCTAGTCTTCAGATAAACAAGTCAATTTAAACATTGACGGTCAGCATTCAGTGATGAGTGCTGTTGCTAATAATTTCGGGGAGTTATCACCCACTACAGGTCTTTTGAAGTGATCGGCCTAGCGTTTGCCAAGAGCCCACGGACTGGTGATGAGTAATTGTTCTGTATTTTATGCTCTCAGTCTGCCATTCATATCACCCATTAGGATTTTGAAGCAGCTTCTTAGGGTCTTGTCCACTACTCTTCGCAGTGGCCTGTAGAAGTCTTCCTTCTCCTCTTGTTCGGAGGTGTTTGTAGGAAAGTAGCATTAAATAACCATAACTTCCCGACCTTCGAGATCGAACCTTCATGTTATGATCCTAGTGGAGAGACTGATTCGTACTGCATGACAACCTTCGATGCTGTTGGTTACACTGTGGTAGTTACACCCCAGTGTACCGTTTGTTATCGCTCATGTGATCAGTTTAGGTTACTGACTTTCCAACTAACAATTTGGAGACTCCACCTCCGTTCCGTCTGCTCTAACAAATTTTTGGAGCCTTTGCACCTTATATTCTTATTTATTCTGTGGGCTGAGCATTCTTTGCAGTTTTAAAGATTGTGCAACCATTTCGTGTCTCCATGTTTCTGTTTGTTTTCATTGAAAAAAGACACATCGACTGAATCCCTCTCCCAACGAAGCCTTACACCATCCAGGAAAGATTAAGTTTATTTTTTGTATTTTTGGGAGCTTTGAAGTTTCTGTGAAGATTAGATTGATTTTTCAGGATAGGGCGAATAGCCACACGCCAAGCCTCCCCACTTTTTCCTGCCTAATAAACTAGGTGAAGTTAAATTGTAGGAAACCTGAGGTTAAAAAGTGATGAAATAAATTACCCACTTTATCTGTTGACTTCTTTGGGGGACTGGTAACAAGATAATCTAAAATTGAATTTCCGTTCACTATTCGTCAGTATCTTAATGCATTACCCAAGAACATTATTTGAAAATTAACACAGTGTTTGAATTTTGATATTTTCGCAAACAGTTGTGACACCTAATCAGCGCTTTTCAGATGTTATCCTAGCATGTTGTCTACTCAGGACATTTTTACTGTGATGAAATGATAAGAAAACGTAAAAGATTGCTTCTTAATGTGGGTGCTGTAAGGTAGCATCGGTTTTTCTTGCACCAAAGGGCTGAGTGAAATAGAAATCATTCTAACAAGAACAAAGTTAGTGAAGACTGCAAAAGTCAGAAGAAATAAAGCTAACAGATAAGCAAGAAACACCTCTCAATACAGAGAGGCATGCACATAAGTAGACAAATGAAATGCAGTAGAATTACAATAGACGAAAATATATAGGAGGAAAATAAGATGAAGATTACTGAGAATTTCCTGAATCTGTAAGGTAAAAAGGGGTGAGTACATCAGAGTCACTGAGATAAAGACGCTTTGCACCTAAAGTTAAATTCGAAGTTATTGAGATTTTCAGTTTTCCAGATTGTGAAGTTAATGTAACAGAACCATGAATGAGTTTGGAAAGCAAAATTGTTATTTTTCTTTATAATTGAAGCATTATCTTTTCACAGCTACTTTTCAGTACTGTTCCCTAGGCATGCAATAGGTTCAATAATATGTTTTATTGTTTAAGGAAATCTTATTTACGATGCAAAAGGTGCATCAAGAATCAAGAAAGTCAGATTAATGAAGTGAATGTCACGTTTCAGATAATAAAATACTTGCTGATTATCTGTAACGCCAGGCAACAGATCGTTTATTGAGAACTATTATTATTATTATTATTGTATCCTTTAATTCCTACAGGAACATAGGGCTTCAGCCGTGCGTCTCCATTGCGTTCTGTTCTCTGCTAGAGTCTTCACCTGGCTCCAAGTCTGCCCACACGTTTTCATCTCCTCTTCACATGACCTCCTCCAATTCACCCTCACAGTGACGACCAACTCGCCGCTTTCCTTTCGGGTTCCACTCAAGGGCTTGTCTAGTGATGTCACTTGATAGTTTCCTAAGAGTATGGCCAATCCATCTCCATTTCTTCCTGCCTATTTGTTTCACAATCGGTTCCTGGTTGGTTCGTTCCCAAAGATATCTGTTGCTGATCTTTTCTGGCCGGCCATCTGATCTTGAGTATTGAGCGAAGACAACTGTTAATGAAGGCCTGTAGTTTGTTTGAGATGCTTTTTATGACGCACTGGCCAAGTCTCTGATCCGTATAGTAGCACTGACTTCACATTGGAGTTGAAAATCCGGATCTTATTTTTGATGCTGAGTGTTGTTGACCTCCACACAGACTTGAGAGTAGTGAAAGCTTGTCTTGCTTTTCCGATTCTTGCTTTGATATCCTCGTCAGTTCCGCCTGTAGTTGAAACGATGCTTCCCAGGTAGGTAAAGGAGGTTGTTTCTTTGAGGTTCCTCTCATTTATGCTGATTGTTGTCTGTAGTTTTTGTTGTTGTTGCTGTTGGTGGTGTTGCCCAGGAATCTTCATCACCTCTGTTTTCTCTATGTTCACCTGACGGAAGTCCTATCTTTGATGCTTCTTCTGCTAACTTGTTGCTTTACGCTTGCATATCTTCCAGTTTGTGGGAAATCAGACATATATCATCGGCGAAGTCCAGATCCTCCAAGTTTTTCGTGTGTGTCCATTTTATGCCTGTTTCCTCATTGCCCACCGTTTGTCGCATTATCCAGTCTACTGCAATCAAGAAAATCATTGGCGATAGTAGGCAGCCTTGTCTTACTCCTGTCCTCACTTCGAAGGATTCCGTAAGTTTCCCATTGTGGATTACTTGACATGCAGCATTGTCGTACAGCTGTTGGATGAGATGTGTAATTGTCGGTGGCACCCCGTAGTAGCGAAGTAGTTTTCAAATCACCTCTCGATCGACGCTGTCGAAGGCCTTTTCAAAGTCGATGAAGTTGAGATAGAGAGGTGACTGCCATTCCAAGCTTTGTTCAATGATGATCCGTAATGTGGCGATCTGATCAATGCATGACTTGTTTCTCCTGAATTCAGCCTGTTCCGGTCGAAGTTTTTCATCCAGGGCATGTTTGATTCTCTCCAGGATGATGCGGCTCAGTATTTTGCTTGGGATGGACAGGAGCATAATTCCGCGCCAGTTCTTACATTGACTTAAGTCTCCTTTCTTTGGTAGTTTGAATAAGTATCCTTCCTTCCAATCCTCGGGTACTTTGCCTTCTTTCCACACCTTCTCCAGTAGTGGCGTCATCAAGTCCGCTGTTGTCTCTGGGTCCGTTTTCAATGCTTCTGCTGGGATTCCATCTGGTCCTGCTGCTTTTCCAGCTTTTAGCATCTTGATTGCCTTCAGGACTTCTGATTTCGTCGGGGGGTTGGTGTTCACTGGTAGCTCTGTCTCCGTTGTTGGTATTGCTGGGCGCGTTGTAGGTGGTGGTCGATTTAGGAGTCTTTTGAAGTGTTCAGCCCAGTGTTTCCTTTACTCCACTTCTTTGTTGAGTGACTTTCCATTGTCATCCTTCACCGGCTTGATTTGTGTCAAACGTTTGCCCGATAGGTACCTAGTAGTTCGGTAGAGTGTTGCGAGGTCTCCTTTGCCTGCAGCTTGTTCTGCCTCACTTGCCATGGTTTCATAGTACTTTCTTTTGTCTTCTCTGGCACTCTTCTTTACTCTTTTGTTCAGTGTCTTGTAGCTTGCGTTCAAATCCTGTTTTTGTTGCTCATCGGTCTGAGCCAATGTCTGCTCCTCTTCTTACTTTTGTGTCCAGCAGGCTGCGCCTCCACTTCCTTGAGATTGAGATGAAGTCGATTTGGTTTTTGGTTCGCCCATCTGGTGACACCCATGTAGCCTTGTGGATATCCTTGTGTTTGTATACGCTGCCACCAATCACTAGTTCATTGAAGGCGCAGAAGTCGGCGAAGAGTTCTCCGTTTTCGTTCATTACTCCGAGAGCTTCTCTACCCATGATGAGTTCCCTTCCTGTGTTATCTGATCCCAGTTTGGCGTTCATGTCTCCCATTAGTATTTTGATGTCACCAGCTGGAGTATTGTCCATTGTTGTCTGCAGTTGTCTGTAGAATTCTTCTTTCGTTTCGAGGTCTGCGTTGTTGGTCGGTGCATAGCATTGTATAATTGACACTTTCCTTCCTTTGGAGTTGAATCTGGCGGTTATTATCCTGGGCGAGATCGCCTCCCATTGCATCAGGGCCTTCGTTGCCGTTGGTGACATCATGATAGCCACGCCCTCGGTGTGCGAGTGGTTATCTTCCTGGTGACCGGAGTAGATCACTGGCTCACCCGTTGACAATTTGGTGAGTCCATTCCCGTTCCATCTGCTTTCACATATTCCCAGTACTTGAATACCATATCTTTTCATCTCGTTTGCAATCTGGGCAGCTTTGCCAATCTCGTACATAGTACGTACATTCCATGTCCCCACAAAGACTTTTTCTTTTGTCTCAAGGAGATACATCGTGCTGAAGTTTCTGTAGGAGGTTTGTTTACAGGGTGGGGTTGCTAGCCTCACACCTGAGAAGGGGGGGTTGTTACATCAATTTATAATTTAGAGAGAAGCGAACTTGTGGGTTGCTCCCCTTAAAAAGCCAGGAAAACAGGGAATAAACAAGCAGAAAAACACCAGCACGGGAAAATAATTCACAACAAGAAGGGTAACAAGCGACAACAACAATAATAATATCACAGTCAATTACAGTTAACCAAAATGATACCAAATCATAGACTCAGATTTTTATGTACATTATTATTCGTTATTGTTAGCAGATGAGCAACGTCTTGCTGAAGGTTATTCTGTCATCTTTTTGTGGCCGTTCCTAAGAAAGTCAGGCCATATATTTGCGAATCTTATTTGCACACATTAAGTCTGCTGTGTTGGTTGGTGACTTCCTCAAGGCTAAGCGTAGTTACTGTTTTTTCCCATGACCCCGATTCGGGAAGTAAACATTGACGTAAATTGTTGTCTAAAATTTCGGCTAGCAGATTGCTCTCACCACATATCTACACTAAAATAATTTGAAAAGCAAAACACCATTGTGGACCTCGTAATCAAAGAATATTTTTGAACTGTCCCACTAACAACTTGCTCCCGATTTCTTATTCACCATGACTGAAATTTGGACGGGAAGAACTGATTCAGCTGGCAGTATGACGACCTTCCCACTTGTCCATAAGGCATTAAAGTGAGTAAAAGTAATAATTATCTGGTTATAATTCTCATAACTATTTTTATGTAAATGAGATATATAAAGCGGTAATAATAACAAATAAAATCCATCAACTTTTATAATCACCTGTGTATGTTTGAAGCATGACCTAAGTCGAAATTGATTTCTGTTGATTATTTGTAAAATGAGCCGTGAAGAGTGATGTTTTTTAATAAGTGCTAGCTACCTTTAACCTCACTGAGTCTTCTGGCAAGAGAGAGGGTTCGATTTTGAGTCAGCAATTCACTTCAAAAGAAAACAACACCATTGCTACTGCAGCTTCCAAACCCATAAATAATAAATTTATTCTCTACTGGAATCAGGGAAGAAATGTCTGTAGTGAATAGAGTACAATCCAGAATCACTGTGGAACCTGTAAGTTGCACTCAGAACGTAAGTAGTAGATAATAATATTGTTAATGATAGGATGTAATCACCCTGTGACACAGTGAAAATATTCGTATCTCCGTACACTCTTAACTAAATCATTCTCTAAGAGGATTTCTCAGAGATAAAAATATGTTGAACAGGAAGATGTGAACAATCCCATTATTATTATTATTGCTATTATTATTATTATTATTATTAAACGCAACAATGAACATCAATATACATCGAACGAGATAATCGTGTTACATTTTACTATTAGTAAGTAAATTTTACTGTAACGCACGTCTTGAGGAGTCGTAAGATGAACCATTGAAAATACTGATTATATTTTCTTAGGCTTTCTTAGTTTCACCTCACGGGTTGCGGACTCATAAGTTCATCGAGTAGATTAACTCTCAAGGATATCAACTTTATTATTATGAAGACTTCTGTAACTCACAAAAAGAAAAAGAGTGCTATTGAAAATGTGAAATTTATTTATTTTATCTATTTTACACAGTTTATATAAATACAAGGGAACTGTTTTAAGTTCACATCAGACGTTATAAAAATAAATAAATGCTATTCACCAGTAGTAACTGAAAACTCTCCTCGTATCTGTGCACACAAGACAACTTCGGAATTACTTCCCACGTAATCCTATCTATGAAAGATTAACCAGACTTCACCCTTTGATCTTCAGCTCAAAACCTTGATAACGAAAACATATTCAAATAGATGTTAATGGGAAATAAAGCATTATTTTGGTAGCCAGAATGAATGATTTGATAACCGACCAGAATAAGGTAGAATAGTTTTGGTTTAGAGTGATATAAGTACCAGTGTCATCATATGCGAGGTTCTTGTCTAAAAGGCAAAGAGATTACGACTAGCCAGTTGGAAATGGACACATGACGAAAAAATATTACAAAGACATTTATCAGTTACTTTGGTTACCTAACTGCGAATTTTGTGGAATCCAATCAAACTGGAAATCATACTTAAGTGAGCGTTTCTCCATTATACGCCAGAATAAACCACGAAGATATTTATATTTTGGTTCTTCTTCAAATGCTAGGTTACGGCAATAATTCAGATATTTAGCAAATTCTTCCGGCAAACCTTGGCATAACGTTTCCGTACGTATACTCAACTTTGTCTTATATATTTTACGGAATTTCTCCCGCTTACTATCGGCCTGTAGTCCTTGCCATGGAAGATTTCCTTTAATAAAATACAAGAAGACATAACCTAATGATTCTAAATCATCTCTTCTAGACTGTTCATAGCCAGCGTGAGCATTTATGCTACAGTATCGCGCGGTCCCTGTTAAGTTGCGAAAATCTCGAAATGCACAGTGTTCTTTAGATTTGGGATCCATATAGTACTTGGATAATCCCAAGTCAATTATATAAACAGTATTGAACGCAGGCCCAACACCCATCACAAAGTTATCTGGTTTGATATCACGATGAATAAGATAATTCCGGTGCAAAATCTCTATCCTCTTCAACATCTGATCGGCCAGCATGGCTACAGTTTTTAAGGAAAATTTACAGTCACAATAAACATGCAGATCTTCTAAACTAGGTCCTAAGTATTCCATAACAAGTGCACTGTATAGGTTTTGCACGCCATCTCGACCGAACCAATAGACTTTAGTTATTCCAGGATTATTACTTAACGCTTTCAATAACTGACATTCCGTTTGAAGTTGAATTGGAGCACCTGATCTGTAAACTTCCAGTTTAACAGCTGCTTGTTCTTTCGTTCATTTATTCAAGGCTAGAAATATCTCCCCAAATGACCCAGCGCCGATACGTTTAATCAGTTTCCATTCTTTGTTTACAACAAATTCTGAATTACTATCCACTGAAATCTCATTGCTTTCACCTAATGACTTCGATGACTTCATTTACACTAAATTAATCGCAGGAACAGTAATTTATGTCATCATTTTTTAACATTCGAAAACAAAACCGAACTAAACTGTACACGGAAACTTTCACTTAACCATTTGCAAAAATAAGTTACCCAGTCAAGCAAAATGAATTTTTAAATGAGTTAATACACAGAAATCAATGTGATAAAATCGATATGTACAAATCAGTGGATTTACTTACTAACTGAGCAGAAACATGAAACTCATCTTTAATTCACGCCATCACAGTGCGAATAACCGATATCGCTAATTTTTACTAGCTCTTCTGACATGGATTCAGGTAGAAAAATATTGGTGAACAAGAAAAAAGGGGTAATTAAGGTGTCAGAAACAGAATAGACGAATGATAATACAACTTTATGTACAATGTCTACGTACAGAAGACAGTAGAAAGTAACCATAACCAATGAAACGCCAAACGTACTAATTACAACCATAAAGACTAAAAGATTAGGCAGACCGCATTATTTCTTCTTCAGCGGTCTCACTAAACTAGGAGGATTGCATCTTACACTCATATAGTATATCTATAGCTTGCTTTTACATCACACAACATAGCACGTTGGTAGTTGGTTAACCTCGTAATTATGGTGTATCGATATGCTAAGTCAAATATAAACGGACACCATTGCTAAATAACTAATCATCGGAAGAGAAAGTAGAATTTTTCCCCGTTAAAATGATGTGTTTTTTTCTGTTGTTTACGCAGAAGCCAAAAACTTGAGTATACAGCAAATTATAGGGAGATTAGACTCTTCCCTGTTGTTGCTTCCGAAAGACACTTAGTTATGACTACAAAATCTAAGAGCTTACTAACACTTTATCAGTCAAAAGAAGAATTTTGACAACCTATACCCGTACAGAAAGACCGAAGGCAGTTCCTCCTATTGTCCGATACACTGTGAATTTCCATTTCTAGTACATATATCCTTTCTTTTACTTCGATTCGGGTCAAGTTTCTTTGACTGGACACTAGTAAGTATGTAGTGTTATGTGTCTAACCCTTTGTTTGGTGCAGACTGAATTCTATCAGTCAAGTTTGCGATGTGGCCACCATTCTGGGCTGCTCGCCATCAATTAACTGAGATGGAGTTCAGTGTGCACAAAAAAAAAACGAATAGACAGATTACACTGGTTACTAACTAATGTCCAATTCAAATATCCAGTACAGTCCTACAGAAGGCCAATCGCGAACCCGAATAACTCAGTGGTAACATCTCTGATTGCAGCACTGGGTGACGCGGCTTTGGACCTCAAAAGGGATGTGAGTTCCTCCAAGGTTGCAAATACGCCTCGATGACGAGTGCCAGTTAGCACAAAACCCAGGTTCAAGGCTTCCTGTCGATTGTCTCCTACCATCCAATATCGAGTCAAGTTTATTTATGCAAATAAATTGGAACTGAAAAGCTCTCACTTGGATTCAAGTGTGACACACTCAACAGAACTGATTCTGAAGCATACGTCTAAAACTTAAAAAACTGTAGCAGTATTTTATTCCATATTAAAATATTAACTGGAAATATCACACAGTGAAACAGTATCATTTACTGAAAGACGTTCCGAACTCAACTGTTTGTTCATAATCGTACCACTGGGTGATATAAACTAAGTGAATAAAATCCTATGAATACTGGAGCATAATTTGAGAATCTACTGAGTCAAATGATAGATCTTAAACCCACAGAAAAACAAGAACAAGTGGTGTGAGGCTTGAATGGTTGCCACTGCTGATCGATAACTCACATCACCAACCCCACTATCGAATTGCCATATTTCTTGACTTGAAGGCGGCCTTCGACTCCGTGGATCGAAAGGTACTACGGCAATGTTTGACTGTGAAGGGAGTGGCAAGAAAGTACACTGCACTAATCAAGGCACTCTACTCAAACTCACGTAGCTGTGTAAGGGCTTATGGGGAATTGTCATCTGAATTGATAACAACCAGTGGTGTCCATCAAGGATGTCCACTTTCCCCTTTTCTGTTTAACTTCATCATAGATATGCTAATGGAAGTATCCTTAACTGAACCTAATGACTTAGGAATCGACTTGTTACCAGGGAATAGTCTTATAGACTTAGAATACGCAGACGACATAGTCCTGTTAGGGGAGGACGCTGACAAAATGCAGAGTCTTCTGAACACCTTGAGCAGCAATCTTCGTATGTTTGGCATGCGATTCGCCCCTGTAAAATGTAAGATGCTGCTACAGGACTGGACTACGTCAATTCCCAGCTTAGTGATAGGGAATGAAGTGATAGAACATGTTGACCACTTCACCTATTTGAGAAGTTGTATCAGCACCAACGGACTGATTGACGACGAAATCTCAGCACGGATCCAAAAAGCTCGAGCTGCTTTCGCTAACTTACGCCATCTCTGGCGTAGGCGTGACATCCGGCTATCAACCAAGGGACGTGTGTACTGCTCAGCAATTCGCTCCGCCCTCGTCTATGGCTCTGAAACATGGCCAATACGAGTTGAAGACATGAAAAGGTTGACTGTTTTTGATCATAGATGTCTACGATCTCTTTCTCACGTTAGGTGGTATAATAAGGTAAGTAATGTTGACGTTAGGCGTATAGTGTTGGGCAAAGAGGGAAAATCAATCGAGGAGGCTATAAAGTTACATAGATTGAGATGGCTAGATCACGTGCTGCGCATGCCTAACTATCGTCTCTTTCGACGGGCATTACTAGCTGATATAGGTGCAGGTTGGAAAAGAGTAAGTGGTGGCCAAACAAAAACATGGCATCAATCCATAAAATCCTTGACAGTTAAACTGAGTCAGGTAGGGAGATGCAGACTTCCGGGTTGGGGCTCGCCCTCGGGACTCTGAGAATCAATGGCTTGAGACAATAGGTGACATGGCTCAAAATTGTTGTCAATGGCGCAGATGTATTCAGTCTCTGTAATCTTTCATATTCCTTTCTACCATTACTCATTCTGTTTCACTCTTCACTCATTTTCTTGTCTATATTTGTGTGCTATTTGGAACGTGGCAACTCGAACTGTTGCTCTTCGGTGCCAAGTTCTATGTTGAATCCACACAGACAGAGACAGACCCCACTATCGAGGATTTTGTCAAAAGAAGACCAGAGAGCGTTGAATAGACTCAAAGATAATGAACAAATGGTAGTGTAACGACCAAATAAAGTCTCAAATGTCGTAGTCATGACCAAAGCATTGAAAGATAACACTTCCAAAATGAACTTGATCCTACAAAGTCCTTTAGAACTTAGGATTGGTAACTGTCAAAAACATCTGACTGATTCAACTGAAAAGTGAATCGCTAAGGTGCTGAAAGATCCACTGCGGAAGAAACTGACAGTTGATCGCACTCGTTACAAACTAAAGCCTAGAGGCTTTCGTCTACCTTACATGTATGGACTAGATAAGTTACACAGGGAAGGTATCCAGCTTAGGCCAACAATATCAATAATAAACTCAAGACAACTTAAAGTAGCTTGTTGGATAGTTGACAAAATACAGCCCGTTCTCTAAAATTTAGCTTCCTCTATCATGAGAGACATTCTACTATCGAAAAACGAAGGAATCTGCGTGTTACCAATAAATCTGTCGTGTCATTTGATGAGAACTCCTTAGTCATCAACGTGTCAACTGATGAAACTATAAGGGTTATATGCCACATTCAGGATTCCCTCACCTACTTTTGATGTGCACTCAGGACATCTAATTAAAGTTTAATAACATATTCTATAACTAGACTGATGTGGTAGCGATGGAAAACCCACTGAATCCTATTTTTGTAAGTAATTTCACAGTATATCTGAAGGACAAAAGAGAGGGATACAATCGAAGAAATGACTCTACAATTCTATTTATTTATTTTATAAAGACTCACAGTATTATTTTCTGACGGCATTTCGAGCACAATTTATTGCTCGTATTCATATCATAATAGTATTCCCACAACTTCCAACTTCGTTTATATGCATGAGTAACAAACTGAGTAGACATATGAATGAATGAAGGTCAATATATATTCTACTAACATTATTAGTTTTAGGCATTAAATTAAACCAGTGATGACTTCATTCTGGGTAATGAATCTTTTGTGGATTTATTAATTCCATTCATTCAATTAGGTAATAATGAAAAAATGGTTAGTTTAGATATAATTAGTCTGTATACTAACATACAAATTACTATGATTTTGGAATGAATTAAAAAAGAACTAACTGCTGATCCTGAATTTGCTTATAGGACACAGCTACCCATTGAAGAAATTACTTTTGGAGTTAAATTATGCCTCAAGTCTATTATCTTCAAATTCCAAGGCAAAATATACAGAAAAACAGGTGTTGCAATGGGATCTTAACAGAGCGAAAATTAGGGTAGCATTTAAAGCGGTTAACTCACTCAGGAACAAGTTTTAGGTTAAAGGACCCAATTAGACAGAATAATGTAATTTACAAAATGCCTTGCAATGACTGTGAGGTTAACTACCAAGATCAAATCATCAGATTGGCATAATCAAATTGTCGCAAAATAAGAATTTAGCTAAGTGTAGAACAGGGTCACAATTTCAAAAAGTAGTATAGGTAGACGGAGACAGATTTCTTTGTTTACTAAAAACATACACCTGATACGCATAGTCGAAATGGCTGGGCACTAATACCAGAGATATGGAAAAGATTACTACCAAATAAATCAAAGGATAAGAAATAATGTCCAATTCTGTTTTATTTCAGCTCACGTTATCACATTCTAGCATTTCGTTTACTTATTTTATTTTACTGACTAAACATCTTATTTCCCATCTTATCACATTCACATTTCCGAATATACACTACTTTCTATTATCTCTTTCACACAAGTCTATTGAAATTTAAATTGACCTTTTTTATTCATTCATATGTCGAATCAATTTATTACTCATTTATACAAATGAAGTTGGAAGTTGTATTAATACCATGATATGAATACGAGCAATAAATTTTGCTCGAAATGCCACCACCAAATAATACTGTATAACACTGTGAGACTTCATAAAGTAAATTTACTCTATGATGGGACTATTCTCTAACACAGTACCGAAGTTCTGTTCTTATATGAATGACCCCTTGCAGCACGTGGGTTGATTGTCTGCCTTATCTATAATAAACCTTGAATCACATCCAAGACAAAAATTACTTCACCATGGAAAATAAAGTTGACCAATGTAATTTATGACCTTATCAGTTGACTATCCTTCCTTGTCTAGCACTCTATGCCTAACCGCAATATTATTCATCGTATTGTACCATCTTACAGGGGTCATGGTAATATGTCCTTGAACATCAGATATCCACAAAGACCTGTCTACAGATTTGGGGAAAATAAAAACAAAAGATTAAGAAACATGGCAGCTCAAATTTAAAGGTGACGACTTTGAGGTGATAAGCAACAGATGACGTACGACATAGCTGTCGAGACATCTCTGGCGATACAGGTATAAGACGTCTAATTGTCACACGACATCAGGCAGACATTTGCGATCCCTTCAAAGGAAAAAGAAAAACAAGCAGACTCAGACCTCTTCAAGTTCACCTAGTCCATCGATATCAAACGTTAAAACGAGGCTTATGTATTCAAAAAGAAGGTATAGTAAGCATTTCTCTACTTTGGTTAATGATCTTCTAACCTTAACTGATTATATCATCTTTTAATAAAGGTACTCATATTAATTAATCGTCATTCTTCATATTTCCAATAGCTAACTAAATGAACTTAACTGACAACATATTTTTAATATTTCATTTCCTCATTTTAACGATTTTCCAATCTTATAATATATGTATCGCAATATTTTCCTGCAAGCTAGTCTAGTTTTCTAGCCGGTCCTTAGCCACGGTAAAGGAAAAGGGTTGGGCGTGGGGCTAGATACTCTACCTTAAAAAAGCAATCCAAACTCTACAGAAACTTTACAACACAAGAAAATTATGAAAAACTAACTTATTCTTAGGCGGAATCGTAGAAACGAAATGACGCGGGCTGGTGAAACGCTTCAGGAAGCCAGCCAGCCGATGTGTTTTCTTTCGACAAAAGCAAAAATAAGAATGGGGACGTGGAATGTTTCTACAAAGTACGAAGCTGAGAAGACTATCCAAGTTACTAAAGAAATGAGAAGATAAAGCATAGAACTCCCACCAATCTGTGACAGCTGGTGAAATGAGTACGGACTATCCAAATTGTTAACTGGAGATTCAATAATCTACTTCGGTCATCCAGATGACATCCACGAACACGCTAAGGAGGTGACTATTACGATGTCATCAACTGCGCCGAAGGCTATCATGCAGCACGAATGAATTCGCTCTAGGCTCATGACACCAAGGTTCAACTCAAAAAGAAAGAAGGTTAAAACCATCCAATGCAACGCGTTTACAAACCACTCAGAATAAGAGTGGAAGGAAGATTTCTGTAGACAACTGCAAACATGCGAAATTGAAAAATCGAAAATCTAATGGGCAAATCATCCACGTTAGCTACAAATATTCTATTATTTCAAGATCTTACGGGCGACATGAATGCTAAGCTGGGAGCAGACAATTCAGGAAGAGAACCCATCATGGGTCGAGAGACTCTTGCTCGGTGAAATCAATTATAACGGATAATTCTTCGCAAACCTTTAATACTGAAGTGGTTGGAGGTAGCGTGCACACCCACAAGACGCAATGGATTTTACCCAACGGACACACCAAAAACGAGAGAGACTTCATCTCAATCTTAAGAAAGTGAAGCTGCAGTCTGTTAGATACGAAGCCAAAAAGGGGAGCATATGTGGGCTCAGACAATTATCTATTGCAAGGAACATTCAAGATCAAGCAGAAAGTCTTCAAAACAACCAGAGACAGACTACAATTCAAGTTCAACACAGAAAACGAAATAAAACTATCAAAGATCCCTTAACTGCAGCCATCAGAGCAAAGTAGGAAACCTGTCTGAAGAAACTCTCTAAAAGTGGTGTTAAAAAAAAATGCAACCGCTTTAGGCAGGAAGAGGGGAGACAGGAAGTGGCTCTCTACAGACATCTGGAAGCAAATAGCAGAGAAAAAGACGCTGGGACAGAAGATAAACCAATCCAAAAATGGACAACAGAAGGAGAAGCTGACTTCATTATACGTCGCACTGAATAACGAATGAAGTGGAGAGGAGTGCTAGGAAAGCCAGAAGACAATTCTACGACACACTGGCAACTGAAGCACAACAGGTAGCCCACAAGTAAAAGAAACCTCAGAACATAGTATCAGATAACTAGGTCTCTAACCGGATGATGAAACCAATAGAAGATGCTTAAGGTAACCTGATTACCAAGGAGGAGAAACAAATAAAACAATCGGCCGGTCACTTCAAGGGAGTTCTTAACTGACTATCCTCTGCCACTAGTCCAGAAATAGCACCAACAGCACTCGGAGAAATGCCAGTAGACACCAGACCTCCAACAAAAGCAGAAGTCTTGAGTGCTGTCAAGCTACTGAAATCAGCGAAGGCAGAAGAGCCGTATGCTATTCCTCCGGAAGCAATCAGAACTGATACAGAGATCACAACAGATACCCTAAGGTCGCTATTGCATAAAGTTTGAAAGGAAGAAAGCTACTTACTGATTGGAAAAGTAGCTAACTTATCAAACTACCAAGAAGCGGCTTAGGTCTCTGCAGGAACTGGTGCGGAATAAAGCTCTTGACCACACCAAGACCTTGACAGCGAAGTAATTTGTGAATTACTTCTGCATCATGCAGTACCCCAAACCTCTATCAACCTCATTCAACAGTTATATGACAACACCACGTATCGGGTGGTCTACAGCGGAAAAACTCAGTGAAACCTTTGAAGTGAAGACAGGGCTGTCCACCATCAAAAATGATACTCCTAAATGTAGTGAACTGGATCATGCAGCAAAAGACGGAGAGCAAGAAAGCAGGAATGCATTGCACCGATAAGAAGACTCCGGGAGATCTGGACTTAGCGGAATATTCTTGTCCAATATCAAATAAATCCGAAGGCTTACAGGCGAAAGCCAACAAGTTGGCAGAAGAAGCAGCGAAGACAGGAATTCAGGTGAACTCAGATAGGACCGAGGCGATGAAGATAACCAATCAACAACAACAACAACAAGCACCAGCCACTATCATCGTAATAGATTTGAAAGATATCAATTCCTTCACTAATCTCTATGCAGCGTTGTTCCAACTACAGGCGGAACAGATAAGAATGTCAACACCAAAGTGGAAAAGGCAAGATAGGCCTTCGTCACTCTGAAATCAGTTGGGAGATCAGCAATTAGCATAAAGAACGGAGTCCAGGTTTTCAACACCTATGTTAAGTCAGTCAGTGCTTCTATATGGGCCAAAAACCTGCACTGAACGTCACCAAAACCACTTCCAACAGGTTGCAGACCTTTATCAACAGCTGTCTGCTCTATATTGAAGATTAGATAGCTGGTCGGAGAGAATCACCAACAAGAAACTGTGGAAAACGAATCAAACAAGAACTTATTGTTCCACAAATATATAGAGAAAAGTGGAGTTCGGATGGATATACGCAAAGGAGTCCGACGGATGACATATCATACCAGGATCTCGAGCAGAAACCAAATGCGAAACGAACAGTGGGGTGCCTGAGTGTAACATGAAGATAGAACAAGGAGATAAGAGACCATCCAAAATTGTGCGAAGAGTTAGAGAGTAGCGCAGAGAATACGAAAAAGTGGAAACGTGCTCTTGAAGACCTATGCTCGACTACGAACCCAAGCGAAAATTAATAATATAACATTGCGAATATAAATTGTAATCGAAGCAGTAGGTCATATATCAAAGAAGAGTTTCCAAAAGTATATTCGCTGATGCTGCAAAACAGAAATTCAAATCGCCTGAAGCTGTGGCTTACACAGTGAAACGTTCAGAAAAATCTTGTGGTGATTGTTTCTTAAACACAATGGGATTATTTGAAATAATTGATAATGATTCAATCTGACTCGGCACTCGGGAAATTCGTAACATCTACGGTCTGGAAACTCACAGAAGCTTTAAATTGAAATTTGTGCAAGCCTTTCACATTTTACTTCTTTTGTGTCCCTTTCATGAGTTTTATGCCGATTAGCAATGATCTTTTATTTCCTGCGTTCGCAACTTAATCTGTCGCTTCACCATTCAATATTCTTGTAGAAGACATCACACAAGATATAGTATGCATAAATTCTTGTCAATAGCACATACCATTGCCCCTCACTTTTGTTTTATTGAAGAAACTTCAATTGCGTCACACGCATAACCACAACAATATTCTTGTCTTTTACTTACTGAACACATCAACTTGTTTTGATGCGGTTATGTTCTCTGAGCTGGATAGTTAATTCGCGAAGCTTTCATTGCCCTACTAGGCAACATCTTCAACGCATACTTCAACTCATCTATACATCCAAAGAATAAAGGTGCATTATAATTGTAATAAAAGTGTTAACTTTTACTACTCAGGTTATAAGCAGTTGATCAGATGTCAACAAAATAAAATGAGTCCCTTTTGTCCTGTTCCATATGTTGTTACTTTTTTTTCAGAAACATCACTCTTTATCAAACAATATACACAATTGTGTATAATTCAATTAAATCTAAAACCAATTTGAATCTTCTGTTTTTGTCTTTCTTCATTGATGTTAGGTTTCCAAAAACAAACCGGAAGACTGACTAATAGGAGTAACCACTGTACCATACAATGAACTCAGTACAAAAAGTGAAAGAGAAAGCAATAAAAAAGACAGTCCAAAGTAGTACATATATTTATTTACAAAGACGACAACATATATAGCTTATGAGTGAGCTACATCATTGTGAATCTTTTCACTCCTGTTCTGCAGGATGACTGACTGGCCATGTAAATAAATTTCCATCAGCACCACAAGTGTACAGTTCCATTAGTCTGCTATTCCAAACACATGACCGAACCTTAATTTGACAGAAGCATACAGAAAAAAAACAACTATGATACAAAACAAAAAGTTATGAAAGAAAAATAATAAAATAATCCAGACTAAATATAAAGCACATAGTCTTTCATAAGGTAATTTATCACTAAAACTGTGTAAGGTTACCTATAACAGCAAATGAAGTAGTTACCGAAATAGAGGACCATTTGGGTGTAGCTGTGTTCTCTGAGATGGTTGGTTTAATTGAGAGGCTTTTGTCGTTCTTCTAGATAACATCTTCAGCGCAGGTTTTTAGTATGGAATGAACTTATTTGAATTCTCCATAAATGATATCATTCACCTAGCTCAGAGAGCACAACTACACCACAAACATCCACCTGTGCTACAAATCTTCTTCATTAGAGAGAACTATTTATTAAAAGTCAAGTGGTTTCCTTAGGATATTATATACATATATATGTTGATATTTTGAAAGATCTAAGAGCTCAAGAAACACTAGTGAAACTTGTACTGCTTGAGTGAGTTACAAAAGTAAGCTACACAATTCGACTGCATCATATATTCTACCAAAGTCTGTTCTGTTTATAAAATTTGACCGTTTCACCTGAACAACAGTGAAGGCTACTTTGGAAGGTATTCATTAAATTATCGTGTAACTATCCCATCCTTTTAAACCTTAGTAATTTAACAACTTACATGATTTCAGTCCTATGCTACTTACGGTTTCTATCAGTTACTTTTCGTCATAGTGTAAATAGTTGCAGACAGATGACAAAAACCGGGAAATAATAGAGAATGAGGCAATATTATTCTAGTACATTTTTCTTTCTTGCTTTGTTTGAATTCAAGGACATTTAATAGCTACCGTAGTATATTAATTAATACGCCTGGTAAATGTTCTAGCTGTCGTTTTCGCTAGTCTGATTACTCTTGTTATAGAACATTTTATTCAATTTTAAGAGAATTAATTACAGTAACTAAGAAGCACTAATTTGTATGCGCAACACACCCTTATATTTGTATGCATGAAACAAGACTGAATAAGTGGCGAATGTGTAATGATGTTTAATTCAACTTTAGATTTTTCCTTCGATTGATTGAATTGAGGTGCTTGGTCGAAGCATCTGCACAAGAAACGGACATGTCAACCTGAGACCAAGCACTTCAGTTCAATCAATCGACGGGAAAATCTAAAATCCAATTAAATAATTAATATGACCCGTCACGCAAGAGCTGGCTCTCGTGGCCCAAGTGGTCTAGTCGATAACGCTTTGGCGTTTGAACATATGGGCACTGGGTTCGAGCCTCGGAATGCGGATACATCCATGTGAAGAGCCCAAAATGGGACGAAATGCGTATGCTGGATTCCAGTGCTAGTCACCATCCATCAATAAACTTGTAATGATGTTTTTTAGATCTTACTATGTGAAAAATAAGCTACAACTGATAGAATAAACAGATTTTTCTCTAATTAGTGAACACGATTCAACGACGATCAGTACTATCTTACGTTATTATTGAGGGTGAGTGACAATATGCGGATATACAAGGCTCGGCATTCAGCAAGATTTCAATTCGAAATAAAAGTACTACACCAAAGAACTGCAAATAGCGAAGACGACAGTGTAAAACTGTTTGATTATTACTTCACAAATCCATAAAGATTTTATGAGTATTAAACAAAACCTTAAGCGTCCACATTCCTGTAATTGAAAAATTCCGACTTACACATTCAGGAAAGATAAAATTGGGAAGAGAAATGTGTTCCTTTTCAGTTTGTTTCCCATCGATGGCTCCACACTAATATATATATATATATATATATATAGTTATCTATTAAAATTATAACAATCATGTGAAGATGTCAGTTAACAAAATTAACCAGGATTAAGGTACATGAGGAGCGTTAATAACGCAGAATTCAAAATCAATTAATTTGCAGAAACTAGCCACAAATTATCATATTATTATTAGTTTATAAAACAATGATTATTACGAATAGATAAGTGGATTATGTAAGAATACCAAAGGATGAACAGAAAACGGAAAACACTCAATTGAATTTACTACAACTGAGAAAATCATGCTCATATTGAACCTACTTTCACAATTAATCAGGTATACTATGTAAGTATTAAAAGTTTAACATGAAATAAACCAGTGGAGAATTACAAGCTTTTCTATCTCATAAGTGACTAATGAAAGAACTAACCTTCGAAAAATGTCGTGTAATGAGTCTGGTTGATGAATCAAGCTTAGTTGCAGAAGCTATTAATAATTGGTTCTTCACTGGGACAAAAACACATAGAGGTGGGGCTCCCCACAGGTCTCCCGTTGATCCGCTTGTAGCAGCCAGTCTCAGAGGTAGGCTATTTGATAGTTGAAGAAAACAACTGCTGTGGAATTTCTGAATAACATTACCAAAATTTACTGGACGAGGTAGAGGAATTTTCGTAGGTCCTTCGAAATCCCCCGGACCGGATGTCCATATTCGAAGACATGAACTATCTAGTGTTGATCCAGAAACACCCCATGAGATCAAATGCAATCCATCGGGTGAAAATGTGAGGCCACATACAGGTCCAGTATATGCAGATGCTGCCAAATAAAATGAACACTACAACGTTTTAATCATAGATATTTCAAATAAAATATGCGTTCAACATTGCTGCCCTGTACTTATATAAAGGTAAAATTAAGTGAATGATTGAGGCCCCTAGTAAAATATTCGCATCACTTCAATTTACTGCATTTCAGGAAAAAAGATACAACTAGTGGAAGAGTTAATAGGGTAGAAACTAAAATAAAATTAAGTAAATTGAGTAAGGTAGTACAACTGACGTGGTTGAGAGGAATTCATATAAAGTTTGAACGAATCCAGTTAACAACAGTGCTAATAAGGAAGGAAATGTAAGAAGAATAAAAAGCACGAACATACACAAGACAGAATAATAAAATTAAGATTACTGTCATCGTGAATGACTTTAAACACCTAATAAAGAGTCCCCACAAACAGACTTTGGTGATCTCTCACTAAGTAGGTATTCCAAATCGATACCAATTCTATCGCTTTTGGATTCGTCGTCCAATAATGATCGTGACCACTGAGAAGAGTCTAAGGAAGATTACATGTGAGCAGCTCCCAATGACCAAGTTCATCACCTCCAAGGATAAGTCAGTTTGTTTCGACCAGTTTCAATGAGGCTGCCATTAAACTATAACTTCAGGTTATCAACAGTCTCCACTACTGTAATTATATCGGCCTAGATATATCGTCAGGCTTCCTCAGGTTGGACACTACGGCTATGAATCAGGTATATGCCTAGTCACCTCCCCTTTGAATAAAATAACGTATGAACTTCTCAGGCGCTTATTTTCTATATGCCCATATACCTGAACTAGTGTACGATCGCCGTCAAGGCATGTGGTTAAGAAACAGTAGAAGTAGACTGGTCGTATCCATTCGTTAATTATTGTAGAGTTATCCACTGGTTCCTTCCTCCAGCTGAAATCCAAACAGATATCATGAAGCGGAAGACAATTGTTGAACACAATTTATTGTTCATAATATTGATAGCCGTTGTTGGTTCACTAGTATGGGAATCCATAGATTCTTCCGATATGTTTTTCGCTCGGCTCAACCTATCAGCTTCAGCATTGAAGTCTTCTGTTTTAAGCAGAAAACTAGTTAGATTTCGATAGAACCAACCCTTTACTTATTACAGATTTCAGTCAGATGGGATGAAGGCGGAGGTGATGAAAACACATGAACGGGTAGCATGGTGTTTCCTCATTCTCACTTATCATGAAACCGGATAGCACACAGACGCCTGTTCAGTGGGTTGTACTCTCAGGTAATGAAATGCATGCTCTGAAGCTCAGTGATATCCCTGCACCAACACGTTCAACTAAACCAGCTAAATAGTCTCCATCTTGATCAAGGGAGATTGAATGAATAACTATATTTGGGTCTTCCGTGATTGACTCAAAGGTGGAATACATATCCAAAGACCGACATGCAAGACTCCCAACATAATGTAAATAACTCATACTGTCCGATGGACATTTCTGGCGTGGCATGACCGAAACGAACATTTGTGACAGTAAAAACATAGCCTGCTGGTTCATTGAAATATGGAAAGAACGAAAGCAATTTCTCCTTGTCGAAAGCATAGTGGTGTAGAAAAAGAAACATTCATATGAAAACAGATACTACATCGATTTCGATAGTAACATACGGACACAATACAAACGAAATGTAATTGACTATCCAAGTCACAAGATAACATCCCTATGCTCATGCAACCATAGGGATGACAAAAATGCGAAACACATAGTGGATTTTATTACAAAATGGATATCGCCGCAATCTTGTGAACGACACACAGTGATAAATTAAAGGCGAATGCTGTCAATAAGATGGAAATTTTAAAACGAGTGTTGTTTGGAGGCGAAACGTATGGTGATATATTAAATCGTAAGATCAATACGTCGATAGTGGTAAAATTACACATCAGTTTATCAAGCAGACCTTTGTTGCCGCAAACTAAAGACGGCTGATTCGTCCTAGTTTGGGACTCATTGGCAATACTTATTCACCGGGGTTGGAACCAAGGATCTTCAGGATACTAGTTTGGGTCGTAGACCATTTAGCCAACGGTGGTCGACTCAATGCTCAAAGATAAGTACCAGACTAGAACGAAACAGCTGTCCAGTACTTCACGTTTTCAGTGATTCTCTAAGTGATGGTAATTCGTGAACAAATCAAATCCCTTAAAAAATAGATTCAGAAAATTAAAGATGAATTGTCAAGGGTAGCTAAATCAATGTATATATATAAATTAACCGCTTCTGTGAGGCTAGATGTAAGTAGTGCCTAAATGACATCATCCTTGTGCATCTGTTATCATCTCTGCAGTTTGGTTTGAGGTGGAGCAAATAAATAAGACCATTTTGTTTCATTTGGTGAACAGCAAACATCAGATCAAACAAAAGCAGGATTTTTAGAGATACATCAAATACAAATTGGTCAGCACAGAGGCACGACATTAATTCCGATAAGCATAGATGAAGCTAGGGAAAACAGTTAGAGTAAATCTTAACTGTGCACTCGAAATCCAATTCAGGCTATGTAACTGTATTTGTTTAGTATGAAATTATCAGAGACTTATACCAACTAATTTAAATGATTAGGTGTCGACATGTACCTCAACATCTTAATCGCCCTTCATTCGCCACTCCTATTCCCCTACAGAGCACCAATTTTATATCACACCATCACTATTTGCCACCCTGTCAACCAGCATTGAGCATTTCTTATTTGACTGCTGCATTCACACTTTCTGCCATTCTCTTGATAATAAGTCGTCCTACGAAACCCGTATTTTAAGTAGCTTCAAATTCCCATTTTTCTAAATATGCAAATGGGAGTTACAGATTCACTGACGCTTCATTCCACCAATTTGTCCTATATTCATACCTATTTTAAATTATTCTTCATGTTTTTAAATCAATGTCGAAATAACCCCATTTTAATTGCATCTTTTAATTTAACCACATTTATTTATATTGACAGTTTCCATTTTGATCTTAATTCAGGAAGAAATATCCCTTTGAAAGCGATTTCATTCTCAAAGCTGTACAACACCTTTTGTATATGAGTCACAGAAGATACTTACAAATAAATTTCCTTTTTATGTATTAAAATTCGTAAGTAAGTGGGAACATTGAAGCGCGTTGCTATGGTCCTAAATGAATATGAAATCCAAACTGTTTGGAAACATGAATACTTCGAGGTCAGCACTGACTACAATAGAATTCAGTAAATAGATGATTGCAAGATTCAGTGCATTTAGTTTATCACGTTAAATTCAGTAAGTTAGGAAAATAAGGTGAGAAAAGTATTGTCAATAAAATAGAGAGTATGTTAGATCACAATAACGTAGAGCGAAATAGTACAGCCTATCTAAAAAAATACGAATAAGGAAGTTTTACGAATGACATGGTAAAATTAAGCCCAAGTTAACAAAAGGAATCTTACGAATTATTTTTGCACACAAAATTCTGTCTTTATGTTATGTGTTACAAAGACTTTCTCTGTGTTAACGGTTGCACTTATGCCACATGCTGTAATGCGGTTGAATTAACAGCTTAACGCCCTCCTTTGCTCAGCCTGAATGGAACGTGCTCCATGATGCAGCAAGATATCTATCTAGATGAAACTCCTATATAGATAGTTTAACAACAGAAGGCTAACATATAACTTCAGGTAGAAGTGGATAATCGTTGTAACATCCCCTTAACATCAGGGTGCAAAAATGGAGGGCTTGCATAAGTTATTCAGAGAGTCAGTAAAGAATAGTTTCCTCTGTTACCTCGTCAATCAGTTACTAAGGTCTCACACATGCTGTCACTCCAAATTCTACCTTTGGCTGCAACATCTTCTTATGTATATTCTTCCAGTCTGAATTTCTTCCAGACAGTTTACCAATTGCCCCAAAAAACTGTATTGCACATTCATACTCCACGAAAGTTCCTTTCATTTGTCTAAGCTTTTCATCAGCAATGTCCTCACTACAGACTCTCTGAACATGTGCTGAGCAATATCGGATTAAATTTGTTTTTCTGTCAGTGGAGGAAAAAGTGCACCATTTATTCAGTTACCCCATCCATACCGACTTCTGCATTTGATCTTTTCAATGTTTCATCAGCTCTCTTTGTGTGTAGAATATCAAGGAGAGATACTTTACTACTAATTTCTTTTTCTAACGTAAACTGGAGAGTAGGATGGCTGCTAATGAATACTGTCGGAGTGTCTTCCAAATTGCAGTTACCATCACATACGACGAACATTTCATTCGCATATTTTTTTATCGCTCTCTTGATAGCAGGCACAAGATTACACTGTACCAGTTAAAAAGAAATCTGTTAACAATTTTACTAGTGCCGAACCCATAGTGATCAGCACCCAAAGGAAATTAGAGCTTCAATATACACCGAAGTACAAGCTCTTTCAAGAATGAAATAGGCATTCCCACGTACGCCTTGTGTAAGCTAATGTAATTACAAATGAATCGTGCTCCTCCATGTAACAGAACATTAGTAAAAAACGAGCATGCATTCAGTAACGAAAGCGTTTTGAACAAATGAACTGTAACATATCGTACAAATAATAGCTTGTAGGGGACTTATGTTAGAGTTCACTAGTATTACAAAATATGAGAAATAAAATTCAAGTCAATGGAATGTTAAGTGACAGTATATTACCAAAAATGCAACGACACGTTATATCAACAAAAGGTTTACTTGGAAATAAAGTTGAAGTCCTCTGCTACAAATTATTTATATAACCCACGGAGACGTTAGTTCTTTGGACGGAGTAGGTTGTAGCTGCTGTGTCCCGGTTGTATAATTGTCTTCGGCTGAGCGTAGTGGACTCCTACAATAAATCCGAAAGATACAACACGGTGAGAGCTGAGCTAGTAACCCCAAAGAAACCAAGGAGAAGACGAAGTCTCCAACAGCAGAGTGTATTTTCCAATCGTACACGGAAGACAAGGGTATTTCAACCAGAAACGTTTTAAACAAAAATTATGTACAATATGTCTAATTTCTACAAATAACCAAAAAGTGTACAATCACATTGTTACGCACTCCACAGGGCTCCCCCCTAGAGGTCCGGAGAGACCATCGGAAAAGGTTAAGTAAAGCTGTGAAGTAAATAATAATAGTAATAACAATCTTTGCATAAAAATAGGGATATATTACAACATGCATAAACGTAAGAAGTTATGGGAGTCATGTAAAGTCTGAAAGCATATACAATTAGTTCAGCAATCAAAAAATTAAAACAGAAAGTCATGTCTTTTAAATTTGCACTAACCATGAGCATAGGTTTTCAATGTATAACGAAAAATATATATATATGGATGAAAGATCAAGAGTTTCTGAAAAGGACAATGCCTGTTTTATAGGTGAGGTACACATAAGTAAATAATAGTGATAGTAACATCAAAGTTTACAACGAAATACTAACGGCCCTGATAATAATGTCTAAACGAAAAAGATAATAATAATTTTTAATACTTTTTTTGTTGTTGTTGTTGTTTTGCTATGTTGTATACAGATATATATATATATATATATATACATATAGAGAGTAACAACACGTAGATTTATAGACAGACAGTTCTTGAAGGAATACATTAATATGCACAAAAAGAGAAGAGTCAAAAGAGATTCGGTGAGACACCAACCATAAAACAGGCAAACATAATAATAATAATTACTATATATATGTATATATATAACAGCTGCGCGCATGAGTAGAGGAGAGGAGAGGAGAAACTCCGTTTGCACAGGGAGTAGATTAATTCAACCACCAACCAATGATTGGTCTAGATGTTTTTTTTTATGGTGAGCGGAGGAATTCAACTTTTTGCAAGGAAATTTTTCAGATAATTATCCACTTCTTCGATATTATTCAAGGGTTCTTTGAAGTCTGGATCGTATTTCTTCAGAAATTCACAAACATTGGACCGTAATTCTGTCAGTTGATCTGTGACTACTGCGGTTTCCTTTCGGAAGGAGGTTAACAGTTTTCGAAGACCTTGTTCATATCTATCAAAGAAATCTTCTAAAGGGAAGCTTGCAAGATCTGATTCTGTAAGTGTATGAATTCTATCCTTTTCCACTGACCATGACGGCGGTAAGAAATATCGTAAACAAACCTTGAATTTCTCTTGGATTTTTCTATTCATTGCAATATTCGTTTCTGAGGGAAAAGAGGTTACTACAGTTGAAGAGGAATTCACCTCTGTTGTTTTATCTCCAACTGAATTCTCATTTACCAGCGGATCTTTTTTCATTGGAATCGATGCTACTTCACCATTATTATCACGATCCGTTGAATTTCTGTTTCGATGATGCACTGTAATTACATCTTGTACAGGACTCTTTTCCCTTTTACTAGCCTTCTTTCCATTTACTTCATCAGTGCTTCTCGACGTATTTCTCTCTTGGGATTGAGAAGTACTCGGTACTGTTGAACTACTCGCTGCAGCAACAACAGGATTATTCACTTTTGATGGAGGAGTACTTAGTTTGTTACGATTAGTTTTCGGAGTTGTCTGCTTAGTAACTTCTTTCTCTTTCTCCTTCTCCTCCTCCTCGTCTTCTTCTTCATCACTAGTCTCTTCATTGCTGCTTTCATCTTCAGCTGTTGTAACTCTGCGTACTTTAGGAGCAATTGAATTACGCTGTGGGATTTTAGGGACTAATCCACCAGGACGTGGTTGGCGTTGATTAATTGTTGGTAACGGTAAACCAGTACGCTTTTCAACTGTTGAAGATGAAGGACCATTGGATGATGCTAATCCAGCAGCTTGACGTTTCTTATCAGCAACTGTCATAGCACGAGGAGGCGGCGGCGGCGGAGGAGCATGAGTAGATTTTTTGTTCGGAGGATCTGCAGTAGGTGGAGGTGGTTGAGAAGGCCGTTTACGTGGAGATTTGCCATTGGCAGATCCACTTAACCGACTACTACGGTTAGAAGTGGCACTGGAATCATCAGTTTTTTCATCATCAGGATCTTGAATTAATTCAAGTTCCTCTTGTTTTTTGCGGATTTGTTTTTCAAGTTCTGCTTGTCTTTGTTCTTTCGTTTTAATTTTTCGCTTAAGAACTCCCATTGGTGGACTCATATCTTCTTCGGGATCTTCACATTTTTTATGCTTATGATCCGTATTATCTCGACATTGCCAATTATCTGGGACATCTCGTCCGACAAGACTTTGTGAGAACGGAAGTATTCTCCATTTTAGACATTTATCACACTGGACACATATAGAAACGGAACAACAACGACGACAGGCATATTTATCCTCTATACTAGGTGGATCCCGCCAACGTGCTGACAAATAACCAAAACTTTTCCAAAATCGTATTAAACTATCTGATTCTTTATCGATTCCAAGATCATCCCAATACTGCATTAAATGATCTGCCATTGCACGCATTAATTGACGATATTCTTTAGCATCTGCAAAATCTTGTTTATTATGTGTGGGCTCAAGGACCATATAGGGGACATCAACAATGCCAACGACACCACGGCACATCATGCTAGAATCTTGTTGTGGCCCAATCCGTTGGTACATTTTGATTAAACGGGAACAATTATAAACAAACATACCATCACAAGCACGATTCATAACATTTACACCGAAATAAAATGTAAGCGTCTTAGGATCCTTGATTGATTTTGATTTTCTTGCAACAATATTCTGTTTCATTTCCACAGCTGAACGTAGCTCGGCAGCAGCATTTTTAAGACGACGTATTCGACGCAAATGTTCAGGGTCTTCAGAGCCTTGGTAGCGAAGTTCACAATCCCGAGCCTTGCTTTCTGCCTCTTGAGCACGAAGCTCAGCTATTCTCACATCATTTTTAGCTTTTGCTAAATCTGCTTCAGCTCTGGTACGAAAAGTTTTACTAGCAAAATTGTATTTTCGAGCACTATGTAGCGTTGCAAGTAGTCTTTTGGTTTGTACTTTCCGACCTTGTAAATACACCTTCATACGAGGGTCAGAATAGAGAATTGATACATACGCCCGAAGACTGCGTCTTTCAGGTGGGAGCATAACTTCTGCATCCCGTTCAACGGTCTCTTCTTGTTCTGAACCAGGGCTAAGAAGTATATCTCTGGTATTTGTAGTTACATCCAACTCAGGTCCTCCATGGTCGAGAAGCTTCATATTGTATATAATCACTACGGTCCCTGAATTCTCTTTAAGTTTATCAAATTGTGCGAAGAAATCCTTCGTGCAGCGGAATGGCGAATACTTCAGAATTATAAACATTTCGAGTTCATGTTTCTTCCTCTCTTCAGGAGTGTCCGCAATAGGAGTTTTCTCTGTGCCTTTAAACGAGGGCATAGGAACAACTACCTCATCAAGTTTCTCCTCTTCGTGGAAAGTCCTTGAGAGAAATAAACATGTGTATATGCCATCCTTTTTGGTGAACAAAATCAAGTCCTTTCCAATTCGCATAGAACCAGATTTTAAGCCATTCCCATACATACCTATGGCGGCACTGTCCTCACACTTCTTTAGTGACTTCCCGAATATTATGACATTTTTGACCTCATCTGTTGTCATGCCGCAACCATTGTCTGCAAAACAGAGTAGGAAATTCCCACGTACGGAACTGTCCTTAATTGTATATATGTCCAGCTCTGTCGCACCAGCATCACGAGCATTATCAATAAGTTCCGCGATTGCACCAAAAAGAAACTCATGGGTCGTCGAGTTGGTGTGGAGATAGTCGTAACTAAGCTGAGCACGGTTAAGCTGGGAGTATAATTCCATGAGACAATCCGAAAGAGTAGTGAGTTAAGTCCCTGGGGATTCACAAACAACACGCAAACTGGTAAATGTGCGGAACACACCGCTTATAAGAAAATCACGTCGGGCTAACCAATGCTGAAAATTCCACACTTGTACTGAAAGTACGGTGTGGAATCAAGCTGTGAATCAAAATAAATAAAAAAATAAATAAAAAATAAATTAATTAATTTGTAGGGGACTTATGTTAGAGTTCACTAATATTACAAAAGCCAGTGCAAACTTTATGGAACCATAGGTTGCAGTTATCACACTGCATCCCATCCTCCACCGGAAAGTGGCAGTCCGGTCGTCCACAACTATTTGTGGGATTCATGCTAGTATAAGCTGCTTAAGTTACACACAAATATGTATACATATATATATATATTTACCTAAATACAGAGATATAAAAACACAAAAAGTCACAAAAGTGCACAAAAATAGACACTACTTTAACTAATTAAACCAGTTAAAATAAACCAAAAAGCTTCTGATGCGATTTACACAACAAAAGCAGAAGTTACTTCACAACAGAGTGTATTTTCCAATCGTTCACGGAAGACAAGGGTATTTCAACCAGAAACGTTTTAAACAAAAATTATGTACAATATGTCTAATTTCTACAAATAACCAAAAAGTGTACAATCACATTGTTACGCACTCCACAAGCTACCTACTTGTTTCCTTAACAGTTTCAGCAGTTCCGATATCAATGGACATCAATAATCAAATAATCTTGTTTTGTGTCTTTTATGATTACTGTAATGATGATATTTGCGAAAGTTACAATTTAGAAACTGAGAAAGAAGTTGACGAAAACAAACATTCCACAAAATATTCCTTGCACTTCTTGACAGCTTTGCTCTGTAGAACGTTAACACCGATTCGTAAGATGAAGCGGAGTCCCCGAAAGGAACTCTAAGTCCCTAAGCATACAGCAGCCAACGCAAATAACTTACTCCGGACACGCTTTACAGATGGTGATAAACTTCCCCCAGTCAACTGGCGAGATTATTTGCGATCACTGTATCTACCTTTAAACAGGGTCTACGTAATGCACGTCGTAATCAATGGAGTTTGTTACCGGTTGCGTCTAAAGTACTATCACAATCTGAAAACTTTGTGAAATAAAATAAAAACTCGACATTTAATGATACTATTTATTTGGAGCACAAACTTGGTACAATATGGAAATGAATGAATGCACGAAACCGAAGAAGGAACAGCAACATGAGGATAAGAACAATGAAGTAGTTGAGCACCAAAGGAACGAAAACAGGTGGGTATATCTGTCACATTCGGAAAGAAGAGTAAGGAAGAAATTGCAGCATGTTTGTCATTGATTTCTATCCATCTACGTCTTCAGACAGGTTCAAATTGTCTTCCGAACCTGATCTAGAGAGTCAACATACAGCAACAAAAGTTAACACAACAGTCCTTAACGCCACGGCGCCACCTAAAAGGCTGACCAACTCTTCGTCTCATTCCTCAAGTCCCACGGATGGATGTCGCTGAAAAGCCACAGGTCTACGAAATCAGTGATTCACAGAGGATCTCGGCTCTCTCTCCAGGCGAATGCCGTCGTGTATAGACCTACATGCTGACATCACAGAATGCAAGCCATTCTACAAGGATGGTAATGAAACATACAAAGTGACAACACGTATCTGTTCGATAAAGCCAGGTTTTATAGATTTGGGGCAAAACTGCTTGTGACGATGGGCTGTAATCCTGACAAATTGTGATTCAACAAATCGGAAGCCTTCTTTTAGATTTTATTTATCTGTCTCTCTCTCATGACACCTCTTAGTCCTTCGGAATCGCAGTTTCTGACACAATATTTATTTCATAGTGGATTCATCCATTGTCTGAAACGTATTTCAAAGTTTATATATGTACGTACATAAAGTGAGAAATAAGTTGGCTTTCAAACATTTCAGAAATAGCTTATACCAATATGATTTATATTTGGGAATGTTTTGCAAGTAACTATAATGCAGATTACATAATTCCAACACATATTCTTTCATCCGTAAACACTCTACTTTCTTGTGAATTTGGATTTCATTCACTTCAATAAACTCAAAATAAAAGAGTGGGGGTGGGCTTGTGACGGCTGGTAATTCCCAAGAATGTATGAAGGTATGTCTCCACAAGTAACATCTGTATTCGACAAATCATCAAACGAAGGCATAGAAGCACTAGAACGTAAAGTGGACGTTCTGACCGGGCAACTAATGACGATGAGGTTTAATAGGCAACCTATTACATCATACAGAATGCAGCATAGTCGCTCTCTCAAGGTATGTAAATATAGCTAACAATGGACTATATGCTGTTATCATCGAAAATTTGGTATACAGGCTTAATGGTGCACACAACCATGTGCTTTCTACCTGCCTATGGTGTCGGGAAACGAAAAGGCTGGCTGTCGGTGACAATTGCGGTCGCTGGCCAACACCTGTTTCACAGTCGTCTCTTCAGGGTGACAGAAAAAATAAAGGGAGCACAACTCCTAACAGATACCGGTGCAGAAGCTAGTATACCATTTGAGCCGGAGCTTGCAACTGCCGATATAACCTTTCTTATAACTAAGATGGATTTTCTTCAGCACTCCTAATTGCCAGTCGACTCCAGTCACCATAGATTGATAAATAGCAATCGCAAACTATCGGTTTCGGGCATCTTCACCGATGTCGACAGTATCCGCTTGATTGTAGCTTCATCAGATCAGTTATGCAAGTACGAAACTTTGCTACAACAAATTCCCTGAACTCACATAGAGTGATTACTCCACAGCCTCTCTCAGAAACAACGTAACGCACCAAATTTTTACCAAAGGTCAACCTGTCGCAGCGAAACCACGTCGTTTAGATCCAGTAAAACTGCAAATGGCAAAGGAAGATTTCGACAGATTGTTGGATCTAGGAATAATACGACCATCAAACAGCCCATGCTCATCACCACTTCATGTGGTACCAACAGAGATGCAACCATGTGGAGATTACAGAGATTTAAATAAGCATACTAAGAGGCACTATTCTAAGGCGCTTGGCTATTTGAATACTTTGACATTTTTGCAAATTCCCACAATCCATGCTGAAGTCTTGAGACTCAAAAGTGATTTTTGATGTCCGACATACTGTAGTGATTCTCTCTTGTAGAAACTGCCTACACAACTGGCCAGCATCTTCCACCGTCTCCGCACTTTCATCTTCGGTTCATATGTGTTTGGGGCACTCCGTAGTGTTGAAGCAGTTGCCAATTTCTGATATCCTTCTCATTATCTAATATTTAAGGCAAATTGGTTCTCTTCACCTCGTTTCTTGTTGCTGGTTATATTGTCTGAAATCACGTTAGCCATCTGTTACGTGCCCAAACAGCCAGTAGCACTAGGACCCTTACATATATTGAATCTTTGCAAAACATGCTTCGTTATATTTTCTAGGTCTGTTGAAAAAGAAGGCAGATCACTCCGTTTTCATGTGGAATGGATGACATTAGATGCATTGACATGGAAAGACGCCCACTCCTTGCAGCGAATCAACTAAATGTTGGAAGCCTTGACGTGGTCCGTTTGATTTTCAACATTGGAATTTTCTTCAGGTTAGTAATGGGTTGAAGTGCGTTTTCGTATTTACTCTAAGACCGCTTTTCTTATACCTGAAGGTTTGCATGAAAGCGATATAGTGCTTTTTGGCCTAAGGAATGAACATATAGCGGGAGCGAAAGGAATGCCAAGCGATTTAGGAAAATTATTAGCCATTAGAGAGTGGTCCATATGAAGGAATGAGAATGAGGTACATAGATTTCGTGGACTGGCCTCAAATTGTCGTCGTTTCGCGAGCAGTTATTCTGAAGCAGCAAGCCCATTAACAAGGTGAACGGGGAAAATCATTCCTTTAGAGTGCATAGGGGATTGTGATCGTGCTTTCAGTCTGTTGGAGAATTCACTGTGGCAAGCATCTATTTTAACCTTCCCAGATACATTTCCAGCGGCCGATAAGTCCATCTTAGATACTGATACCAGCCAAGCATCAACTGGCACTGTATTATCTGAAGTTGGTAGCAATAGCAAAATACTTAGTATATAATACAGCAGCCATACTTTTAATTGAAAATAAAAGAGTTGTATCTACAGGAAGATGCTGGCCATCAGTAGAGACCCTATATCATTGGTAAATCCATGCCCAAAGCAGCTCATAGGGTACTGCATTGGTTGTGGAATTCTTAAGACCCTAAAGAACACATGGCTAGGTGGCGTGCACTGCCATGACAGACGCGATTTAATTATTGGTGCATTATCTAGATGGCCATTCAGACCATATGGAAATTGCCCTTTGTGGGAGGAATTTGATATATACGCTGTATAACTGGCAGGGTTGAGCAGTGGGTAAACGTCTGAGCAACGGACACTGAAACGAAACTGTTTATATGGAGCACTGCACAGCCATAATAGAACACTAACCAGAGCTGCTTTAAGAAAGAGGGGTTGATAGGTGAGTCGCTGTTGAGCCTTGTGGGACTATCTGGCGATTGCGGATGGTATTTTGTGTTCACTCAGGTGCTAATTACTTGGGGAGAGTTGCAGTCATTCAGTCTTTCGTTACAGCTGTTTTAAAAAGATGAGTATTGTGACTTGGGGCAGGCAGGAGTGAAAAAATTCTGCGGGCAATCGCCCAAAGATATCGGTGGCCTTGGCGATCACAGGACGTTCGAGACTTTGTCCGTCTTAGTATGACATGAGTTACGATAACGAAACCAATGAGAGAACTTATAGCATCGATTACCTATATGAAAGCCGATACCTGAATCAGATAGCTAGTGTGGACATTTTGGGACAGTTATAACAGAGGAGGCTTGCGAACAAATGCACCTTAGTCTGGTACATTCCTTGGATACTCGAGCGAACTGATGTTTCTGTTGTAGCCAAAGTCATATTGACTGCTGAATTTCCCGAACAATTGCATTCTAACCAAGGGAAGAAATTCACAGTCTTGACTGGAGAAATATGCCACTTATTCCGGATTTGAAAACATAGAGCCACATTAGGTCATGCTGAAGAGCGTAGATTGATGGAAAGTATGATTTCAGCTATTGGGCGCTTCTGTAAACGTTTGCAGACACACAGCAAGTTTGTTACCACATCGCCCGTTATCATACAGATAAAAAACGCCACAACTTCTCTGCATTTGTCGTGAGTAATACCCTACTAGTGATACGCTAGTCATTCTATTTTAGGATGACTCACTGACGATTTTGAAAATGGTATTGACAGTGTCAGGCACCATACTTTTGCACACAAAGTATTTCAGACAGTACAACACAGATAGAAAGAGTACAAAGATAGAAAGAATTAGAGGACACCGTTAAATACAGGTGAAACAGTGTGGTTGCAAAAGGCAAAGATTAACAATGGGAATAATAACACGGACAGTATAGCCGCATATTTTATTCAGTTGGAACATAAACCCAAAAGGTACCGAGTAATTATCCTTCTTCTAGTAATTGTCACATAAATGGTCGCCTGCCTCTTTCTGAAGAGGGGTTATAGGGAACAAGCAGCTAAGGGAAGCCTGTCTAAAGTGATAGGGTGATGTAGCAGCCTAGGTTTTGAAAAGGTGAACTCTAACTTTGAAGATGTCCGTTGGTTCGAAGCAGTCTAGCTCATTCCGTCGCATGAGCTCATATCTCATCGTATCTAGCAGCACTGTGGCATTCAGGAGGGTAGAACTAATCTGAAGCAACAAGAAGTCACATGGCATATGCATGTTCATTTAGAGGAGCATTGGACATTGGAAATATTCCGCGGGCTGGACAATAAGTTCGGAATACTAGGGTTATGTTTTTTTGTTAAGGCAAATAGTTCCTGTGGTATGGAACAGTAGTTTCAGGAAGTATATGTGACGTACGCATTTTTCATTATTTAGCACATGATACTAGTAAATATTACAAATCAAGGGGATTTACGGCAACTCCACACATGAGCAGCCCGAAACGAAACTACCTGTAGCGACCAATCAGATTCGTAAGAAGTGGAAGTGCGCAATTCGAAATAAACGCCGTTTTGGAATGCTAGAGTGTAGAGTCACCGGACTTGCATTAAAATTTGGGTATATATCTGAGACATATAGAAAAATGGAAAATTTCCAGCAGGAAGTAGTGACCATGCAGTCATAGGTTTCGACCTCGTTCTCCGTGAGCACTTGCAGTGGGACGCTACGCAGCCATGTCTGTGTTATAGCAAGGCTGACTATGCTGAAATGCGGAGGCTCTTGTCCGATGCAGACTGGCCCTTAGCATGGGATGAGCTGTCTGTGGATGAACACTGGGAAGCGGTAAAAAAGATTATTCATACAGTAATCTTGGATACCGTCGCTTTAGTCACAACACAGCCCAAAAGAAAGTCATCATGGTTAAAGAGAGGCACGCAGCGTATTCTGCAAGCAAAGCGGAAGGCTTGGTTTGCGTGGCGCGTATCTAAGAGTCAGATCGACCATGACGCATACCTGGAACTCAGGATCCGGTGCAATGCAAGAGTCAGGAGGGACAGGAGGTCATTCCAGGCTAACCTTGCTAAAAAACTCCTTGCAAACCCGAAAAACTTGCATCGATTCATGTCGAAAAGAAAACCAACCAGGGGCATGCGCCTTAGTAGGTCCAAACGGTCAATATCTCACTTGTCTGCAGATGGCTGAAACATTCAGTTTAGCCTTCACCAAACGGCTAAACAGCAATGTGGGTATTACCGTTACGAACCAAAATGGTGGCATGACTATTTCACAGGAGGAAGACCAAATAGCCACCCCCCAAATAAACACTGCAATAGTACTGAGAAAGCTGCAGCGACTCATACCTGGGAAGTCCCCACGTTGTGATGACATCAGGCCATCTATTCTGAAACAGTGCGCCGAAGCTCTCTGTAGGCCTTTATGCGACTTGTTCCAACACTCCATGGAATCGGGGAAGCTGCCAAAGGAATGGAAAAGAAGTATCCCTTATCCGATCTTCAAGGGTGGGGATAGGCAAAATCCCACCAGTTATAGACCAGTAGCTCTACTCCCGGTGGTATCGAAAGTACTGGAAAGTATTATTGATGATCACATCAGGGAATATCTGGATAGGTCTAAAATACTCCATGAAGCCCAACACGGTTTCAGGAAAGGAAGATCCTGCGTCACTAATTTATTATCAGCTTGGGACGACTGGACATCATGCTGGGATATGAATGTTCCTGTCCATGTGATCTTTCTAGACTTTGAGAAGGCATTTGACACTGTTCACCATGACCTTCTCCTACACAAAATAGGCTAGGTAGGTCTAGGTAAACCACTTCTGTCATGGTTGAAGGACTACCTAACTGAAAGGCAATTTTGCACCAAGGTCAATCGAGTCCGATCATCTTGGTACAGCTCGTCATCAGGAGTGTCGCAGGGTTCTATCCTGGGACCACTGATGTTCTTGATTTTTATCAATGATTTACCATGCCGTCTAAGCTACCCGACTCTTCTATACGCTGATGACGTGAAGATATGGAGGGCGATAAAGTGTCCGGAGGACTCAGATAGACTGCAGGCAGATCTAAACCTTCTGGAAGACTGGGCGGTAGCCAGTGGTATGACTTTCAACCTGAAAAAGTGCAAAGTAGTGAAGTTACGCACCTGTAGACTGCAGAATGCAAGTTACACCCTGTGCAATGAAAGCTTGTCCTGCTCAATATCGGAACGTGAATTAGGTCTAGTTCTAACGGAGAAAATGGACACAAGCGTAAATTACACGGGGGATGTAGCGAGGGCATATGCGGTCATACACTTTACACATAGACAATTAGGTGCACTCACTCCTGAGCTCTTTCTAAGGTTGTATAAAACATACGTCAGACCGCATCTTGAAGTGCATAATATCATTGCACCCCCACTGCTTAGAAGAGACGCCAACCTCTTGGAAAGAGTCCAACGACGGGCAACAAAAGGAGTGGTTGGTCTCCGAAATAAACCATACGACGAAAGGCTGAAGAAATTAGGCCTATTCACACTCAGTTACCGTCGCCTGAGGGGGATTTAATTACTGCCTACAAAATAACAAATGATCAGAATCACCCAAACAAAGGTGTTCTGCCATTGAGTAGGTATAGGCTCCCTCGTGGAAACCCTAGAAGGATAGCTCATCAGAGGGCAAGGACCCGGGTGCGCTCCCACTTCTTTTCATTGCGGGTTTGCCGTCCCTGGAATTCCTTGCCGGCAGATGTAGCTATAGCACAGTCTGTGGACGCCTTTAAGCGAAGGCTGGACAACCATGCAGCAACACAAGGACTGCATCCAAATGGCCTATCCCCTTAAAATCGCATATAGCATTCAAAGGTAGACAATTAAACTGGTCGTTTTACTTCTTCACATTCCCTTCAGTCTTACTCTCCTGACAGCTATAACTACACCTATTATTATTATTACTGGCATATATGTACATATATATATATATGTATACCGGTTGACTGACTGTTGTTACGTTTTCTTATCCTTTCTCTGTCTGTTAGTCTGAATACCTTCACTAATTATATCTATTATTATTATTATCTCTTTTCCATTGCCGACGATACCGAAGGACTAACTGGTGAAAGGATAAACTCCATTCACAGTAGTAACAGTCTTAACACACTTCACACTACAAATCCCATATAATTAAACCCAGCACTACTCCTGTTGGAGTCAACCAGAGCTACGACAGTCGACTGGCGGGACGAGCTACACAGAAGTTTACCGAAGATCAGGAACCTCTACCTCACAATCAAGAGGCGAGCACAAAGAAATCAAATTGGTTTATACTAGCTCGTAAAAACGATATTGGATATTGGATATTATTTCAATGCCCCCTTCAGTAGCGCGCATTACGTAGTAGCCGCAACGTTTGCCCTCAGAAGTGAATTTGCCAACAACCTTCAGGTGTCCAGCCTTTCCATCAACTGTTTTTGCCTCTCTCCTGTCTTAATCCTCATCCATGTATACGATATGTCGTCGATCAAAAATGCCGAATTTAGACCTATTGGGGTACAAGTATAGGAGTACTTACTTATGGAACAGAATTCAGGAAGTTGATGTTGATCCTCGTATTCAGTTTGACTTTGGATCTAAACTCTCCATATTTGATATGGCCTTAGATACCATCGAGTCCCGTCTGTATGTATTAAATTCCTACATTCATAGGACTGTAGATTACTCGTTGCTACCGAGGATGGTTTTATGCGCATATTTGACGTTGAGAATCCTTATATGGGGTGCGCCGATTCAGTGCTTCACAAATCGGTTGCGTCACTGCGAAATAGTCCTTGTCAAGAAAGCATGAATTTGGCATTCAAACACTCCCCTATTGTGTGTGTGCAGTGGTACCCTGTTGACAGTGGGGCATTTGTTTCAGCATCACTTGACAAGGTCCTTGGAATTTGGGACACTGTACGCCTTGAGGTATGTAATGTTTTATTATTGCCTAAATCAGTGTCGTGCTGAGATAGTTTTTCACGTTGATATTCCCAAGTACCTTAAAGGTAGTTGTGTGCTTCACGGAAACTAGCTGTAAGACTAACAAAGGCAGTTACTAGATCTCTAAGTACTTAAAAATGCAGTCATGTGTCCTGTTTTCTCACTTTGTTCAAGACTTCGGGACAAAAAGTAAGGAATGATGAAAATCAAGCTTAAAGGTATGTGATATAGGAGTAAAGAGTTAGAAGACAGCAAAACAAATGTGCTCACGAAAGACTTATTACTGGTTTAAGGGATCAGTGAATTCTATGGAATCAGAAATGATATATGTACATCGTAGAATTCTGTAACTTCGTGATTCTGTAAATGCTCACTCACCCTCAGTAATAGGCAACGAATGTGGAACGAATAAAATCGACATTTACTCAAATTACCAAAATTCTCCACATATAAGTTATTTCGGCTAGCATTTTCTTCGGACGCATTGCAGAAAGTGGGACAGTTATCTGTGGTCTGTGCCCGGAGGAAATGCTAGTTGGGACGTGAGCCAAAATGATTTATATGTGGGAAATTTTGATAATTTGAGTAAATGTCGGTTTTGTTTCACATACGTTGCCTATTACTGAGGGTGACTGATTATTTACAGAATCACGTTACAGAAATCCATCGGCTTTGACTAAGTGTTGAAGCTGTTGAAAAGGAGTATTTCGCTCTCATGATAGCTGGCCACATCGTCAATTAACTTTTTATTGGAGTACCTCGAGAAAAAACAAATAAATGTTTTCTTATATCAAAGTCAGTTAATCGCAGTGTAGCGTAGCATATTGAATCTGTGGAGTTTCTTCCGTACGTAATTTCTCAGTGTCATTTACCTACAGCCGTAGAATAACTCAGGATTTAACGACCTGCTCTCCTGAATGGGAAGGTAGCCTAACTAGTTTGATGATATTCTACTCCAGCACTGTTACCTCACCTTCACATAAATTATCATTTTCAGTGCTTTTATTCAAAAGTCTTTCTGATCAATCCTTCTGGCATAGAAAAGCCTGTAAGGACATTTATGCTAACCAACATAGCCTGTTTCCTCATTGTGGTACTAAAGCCCGATCACCATATTTAATGGTCAATGTGTAAATGACCATCTAAAATTCCAAAAAATCTCATCTTCCCTGGGTTCGATTAAAAAGATTAAGAAACAGTTAGTTGAATCATTGCAAAGGCTGAAACAAGACTATCTCAAAGTTTGCATGCATCACTAAAACCCACTGGTACGTTCACACCGAGATCACATGATTTGCCTAAATTTCACGAAAATGGTTCGGCACTTCGACCAGTGATAGATGTATTCGATTCCCCATACCATCCTATAGCTAAATGTTTGGTCAGACTCTCATCCCCTACATACTCAATTGGTGAAGCACATCGTAGAAGACACCTTTGTATCTGTTGAAAGGATAAAAGATGTGTGTTAACAATAAATCCATGGTATCGTTTGACGTATCTTCCGTATTCACGAATGTACCACTTATGAAAACAGTAAACTTCATATGTAAAGAAATTAGACGAATTATCGGTATTGACATTGCTATATGTCGTATGAAACAGCTTTTGAAATGCAGAATGAACAGTCATTCTTTATTTTAATAAGGAATGGGGTCACCATTAGGATCAATTCTGGCGGAAACTTCTTGTAAAACTAGAGAATGGGCCTCTGAAAGATGTAACTAACTTACGCGAACCCTGCTGTCGTTACATAAATGACATATTTTTGATTATGCAACATGAGGATGGAGCAAAGAACATTCTTGACAAATTTAATGATGTGCATCCTGCAATAAATTTCACTATCAAGAAATAAAGAAACTAGTGTCCCACTTCTAGACGTCCTTATCACTAGAAAAGGAGGTGGTACAATAAAAAGTGCATACAAGAAACCTACATCAACTGGTCAGTATATTTAATTGTTCAGCTTCGTGCCTTTGAAATACAAACTCCATCTAGTAAGTTGTTTGGTCCGCAGAGTAAGATCAATGCGCTCTGACGAATGTCAGGAAGAGTTCAATATTATTAAAGTTACTGATTGAGAAATTCGTCGACAAGAATATGAATATAAAGCCAAGGCACACCAAAGTACTAACTTTTCCTCGGTGACAACACCAGTAAAATAACAGCGCTTAAGGAATGCGGTAAAATGAACTTTCGGTGCTGCTGAAGTACGGTCTCTTCAAAACCACTCCTATTTTACTTTTGGGAGTTGAAGGCAAATTACCTAATTTCGCCCATTCTGTGTATCAATTTGACTGCTCCTGTAAAGCGAGCTACAAAGGCGAATATTTAGACGTGTTTATCGTTGGACTTCGAACACCATCCTGCATGGTTAAGCAAAGGACAAATAAAGTCGATTCATAGTTCTGTTCTGTCTCATCTTGTGGATACAGAACACGAGGCTGGTTGGTGTTAATAAGGTTTTCAAAGTTATCTTTTATTTACAGAATAGTTTTAATTTAACCTCAAGAGTTCGCCTGTTATATATTGCTGAAGCTATCGGCTTCCTTTTCAAGAAGCCTAACATATGTATACAAAAGAAGTTGGTTCAAACGCTTTCTTTGCCTTGGCCATCACAGTTTCAAATATCCTTAATTTGTCGTATAAATTTCCTTAATTTTATTTGATATTCTACCTAGTATTACATTCTAATGCTTACTATAACTTCTGAATCTTTCTTAGACTGCAATTCCATTGATCTTAACAAATCGGTATCACTTAGGAAAACATCAACATTGTTAGTGGCGACTATTCTAGAATATTATATATATATATATGATTGTAGGGCTGGAAGAGGGATTTGTCGAAAAGAATATTCTTTGCTCAAAGTTTGTTTTGTTTTCTGTGATGGTTGTCTAAAGTTGACCAGAAGTTCTGTTTGTTCATCAGTGTGACTGATTTTTTTACGTTTATATTTTTTATACTATAAGTATGATGTCATATGACCTCACCTGATTCCCATCAACAATTTATTGCATTCTCCTCGGTAACTGGTTATGTAGGCCACATAACTCACGTGCAACTTCGGCATAACTGTTTGTCGCTACTAAGTGATATTTTGATTAAAATTAATCGGTGGTTTCCGTAACCGTTTATCATCAAAAAATTTCCTACTACCTGTTTGATATTGTATTCACCTTCGCAATAGCTTCAAGTGCTACCTTGACGTGGTGGTCGGGCTTGAACACCGCAATGACCCAACAAGCTATACTGGCTGCAACTTATGTTCCTGCAGGTCTTACCATGCCAGAAAGGTTGTTCGGATAGCGGTTAGACTAAAAGCAGTTACCCAGTCCAATCCTATGACTTCAAACAAATCACAAAATATCATGCCGGATCGGTCGGGGCCCGGATTAACAACGACCGCGCTTTCTGCTACCGTGTCACAGGGCAGAAGTGATAAATACGCTACTGAGACACACCAAATAAAAAAGAACAAACAAAAACAGGCCGTGTGTGACCGGCCTGAAGCAGTTGTCCCCTGGGCTCTGCGGTCACGCAACCAACTTCCACGGTGTGGGCAGCCGGGAAGTAACAATCTCCCTCACAATCCGATGTGCACACGAAACCTCTCTAATCCTCACTCTCCTTTGTCTTCATCTTCATCTCTATTATCTTGCCTTCCTTCTACTAATGCAACTACTCTAATTAATGGCTCTTCACTTCCTCTTCACTCTGTGTGCACTGATAACGACGGAAGCCAAAAAACCACCATCGATAGTCTCCTAAAGCCACGTCACCAATTTCATATAGGGGCATTTAATGTTAGGACACTTTGCCAAATAGGACAACAGGCATCACTAGCCAAGACTCTGGCATCCCGAGCCATTGATGTATGTTGTGTTTCAGAAACACGCATACAGGACCCAAGTGTGGTTATTCACCTAACCCCACCTGGCCAACAGGATGAATCTGCAAAATTCACCTTGAGGGTGTCAGGAGATGAGACGGCTAGCTCACGAGGATTAGCTGGTGTTGGGATAGCTCTGAGTACTAGGGCAGAAAAGAAATTACTTGACTGGATCCCGGTAGATAGCCGAATGTGTGCTGTCCGTCTGAACGGATCAGTGAAAAGGAGAAAGGACTGCACTACTCGCCGATGCCTTTTCGTAATCTCCGCCTACGCCCCCACTGACTGCAGTTCGGATGAAACGAAGGATGAGTTCTACCAAAAGCTGTCTAGTTTGCTGCGAAAGGCTAAACGCTCAGATATAGTCGTTTTAGCTGGTGACTTTAATGTTCAAGTGGGGAAATTGTGTCAATCTGAGAAGAATGTCGGTGGCACATACGGAATTCTGTGCCAGCGAACCGACAACGGTGACCGTCTCCTACAGTTCTGTTCAGATAATCACTTGTTTCTTGTAAGCACTAACTTCAAACACAAGGAGAGACACTGTCTTACCTGGCGACCTCCATCATCAAACCAACGCTGGACACAAATAGACCACATGGCAATAAGCTATCGTTGGCGTGGGTAGGTAGGGGATTGTCGCTCCTTCTGGAACACGTGTGTAGATACCGATCACGCACTGGTCCGCGCTCGTGTGTGCTTACGACTGAACGGACACTAGGAAGCAGCTGGCGGTGAACCTATCACGTCCCCAGCTCGGTCAGGAAACTAAGTCCCTATTTGAGGAAGAACTAGCTAAACACATATCTGAGTTTGACAGCTGCGTTCACCCTGAAGAAGCCTGGAAGAATATTCAATCAGTCATAGATACAGCTGTAAAAGCTGTGAATAAGGTAAATCCAAAGGTGAGTAGAAACCATTGGATTTCGACTGCCTCATCCGAACTGATAGATGCTAGAACACTTATTCCGGGGAGCTCCGAATTCAATGAGAAGCGAGAGCTGCACAAAAGGAAACTTACGAAAAGTCTCCGCAAGGACCGTGAACAGTGGTGGTTGGCAAAGGCGAAAGAGATGGAAAAAGCATCGGCGATAGGCAACACTAGGCAACTCTTTAGACTCATCAGGGAAACGGGTGGGAGAAGGCAAATCATAAGTGAGACTATTTGTGAGAAAAATGGCTCCTTAATTAGCTCTCAGGATAGACGCCTCGAACGCTGGAAAGAACACTTTGAGGAACAATTTAACTTGCCTACAGCCACACTGAGCCTCCCCGCCATCCAGCACACACCCGAATGGGATATAGACACTGGCCCGCAATCTGTAAGTGAGGTCACCAAAGCTATCTGTAATTTGAAACGAGGCAAAGCGGCAGGACCCGACGGAATTATTCCGGAGGTATTTAAATATGGGGGTGACATACTAGTATATAGTTTAACTAAGGTACTAGATAACGTCTGGGAATCAGAGACGGTTCCATCAGACTGGGGTAAGTCACTTATTATACCGATATTCAAGAAGGGAGACAAGTCCTCATGTGATAATCATAGGGGGATCAGCCTAACGAACATAGTCTCTAAAATCCTAGGCTCAGTAATCATGCACAGACTAAGCCGAACTCGGGAGGAACAAACGAGGGAAAATCAAGCAGGCTTTAGGCCAGGTAGAGGGTGCATAGATCATATCTTCACTCTCCGACAGATCCTAGAACATAGGCACACTTTTAGGCGTCCAACAATTGCCATATTTCTTGACTTGAAGGCGGCCTTCGATTCCGTGGATCGAGAGGTTCTATGGCAATGTTTGACTATGAAGGGAGTGCCAAGAAAGTACATTGCACTAATCAAGGCACTCTACTCAAACTCACGTAGCTGTGTAAGGGCTTATGGGGAATTGTCATCTGAATTGATAACAACCAGTGGTGTCCGTCAAGGATGTCCACTTTCCCCTTTTCTGTTTAACTTCATCATAGATATGCTAATGGAAGTATCCTTAACTGAACCTAATGACTTAGGAATCGACTTGTTACCAGGGAATAGTCTTATAGACTTAGAATACGCAGACGACATAGTCCTGTTAGGGGAGGACGCTGACAATATGCAGAGTCTTCTGAACACCCTGGGCAGCAATCTTCGTATGTTTGGCATGCGATTCGCCCCTGTAAAATGTAAGATGCTGCTACAGGACTGGACTACGTTAATTCCCAGCTTAGTGATAGGGAATGAAGTGATAGAACATGTTGACCACTTCACCTATTTGGGAAGTTGTATCAGCACCAACGGATTGATTGGTGACGAAATCACAGCACGGATCCAGAAAGCTAGGGCTGCTTTCGCTAACTTACACCGTCTCTGGCGTAGGCGTGACATCCGGCTGTCAACCGAGGGACGTGTATACTGCTCAACAGTTCGCTCCGTCCTTCTCTATGGTGGTGAGACGTGGCCATTGAGAGCGGAAGACATGAAGAGATTGTCTGTTTTTGACCACAGATGTCTACGATCTCTTTCTCGCGTTAGGTGGTATAATAAGGTAAGTAATGTTGACGTTAGGCGTAGTGTTGGGCAAAGAGGGAAAATCACTCGAAGAGGCTATAAAGTTACATAGATTGAGATGGTTAGGCCACGTGCTGCGCATGCCCAACCATCGTCTCCCCCGACGGGCATTACTAGCTGATATAGGTGCAGGTTGGAAAAGAGTAAGTGGTGGCCAAACAAAAACATGGCATCAATCCATGAAATCCTTGACAGTTAAACTGAGTCAGGTAGGGAGATGCAGACTTTCGGGTTGGGGCCCGCCCTCGGGACTCTAAGAATCAATGGCTTGAGACAATAGGTGACATGGCTCAAAATCGTTGTCAATGGCGCAGATGTATTCAGTCTCTCTAACCTTCATATTCCTTTCTACCATTACTCATTCTGTTTCACTCTTTTACTCGTCAAAACTCTATTGATTCTCTTCACTCATCTTCTTGTCTTCCTTGTGTGCTCTTTGGAACGTGGCAACTCGAACTGCTGCACTTCGGTGCCAAGTTCTATGTTGAATCCAGACAGACAGACAGTATAGCTTCAAGTCTTTCTGCACTTGTGTTTTTTTTTCGTTTTAGCGTGTTACATCAATTCATTTCCCTCAACAATTGATGTGGCTATCCATGTCGCCTGTTTCATGTTATCACAATCTTATTGCGATTGGTCTTGGGACCTGTAGTGGTGAACACAGCAGTCGGGCAGTTTTAGTGGACCCACGTGTCGGTTCCACAGTTTCTAAATTACTTGGAGGTCATTCTCAGTTGGGTTTGATGCAAGTTGTTTGGTCTACTAGAGCCAGCTACACACTTGTGACAGGAGGGTGAGTTGCATGTTTTGTATAGGGTTGTAAATATCATGGATATTATTAGAGTTAGTCTTTATGCTTCTATTATGGATTGGTTTGCTGGTGTTATTAAATACTCATGAAATATGGAGTCTCATAAGCTTTTAGTGCTGCGATTTATTTAAAATTAGTGTGTTTTCTTGTTGTTGTTCCTATGACATCGATAGTTTGCATGAAATTATCTCATCTCGAAGTACAAAAAACAAGATTTCAAAATAAGTAATGTATTATTTTGAACTTAAATTTTGTTCCGCGAGTAAATGTCGACTATCCCATTCATTATAAACCAATGAGTTTTGCATGACTAATCTTATTTGGATTCTGTAAGACCTCACTAATCTTTTGGCGTCTCACGTTGTTCTGAAAGTTTAGTGCCCCCTATATGATGGAATTAGTCCGTTATAAGAGTCACTCTTAACATTACTCAATCTAGCGTATACATTTCATTAACTAACATAAATTTAAGAAGCTCTTAAGAAATAACAACGTGGTTGTATTTCACGCTGGCCTGAAATATAACCTCCGTAAGGCATTGGAGTGCTTCTTCAAGGTACTAACGCCTTTCATATTCCTGTTTTGCATATGATAACCATTGTCTCTACATTCATTTTCTACTTAGTGCTAGTAAACTTGTTACCAGTAGGTTTGAATTTAATGACTGAAGGATTGACTTGTTACCAATTAATAGTCTCATTCATTCAGACTGTGCAGGTGTTACTTTACTTTTAAGTGAGGACGCTCACAACATGCTGAGTCTTCTAAACACCGAGCAGAAATTCTGATATGTTTGGCATGTAATTCCTACCTGTCTAAAAGTAAGATGATGCCACCGGACTGGTTCGCACCGACTCCCAGTTCAAAGACGGAGTGAAATCATTGAGCGTGTTAATCCCTTCACGTATTTAGGAAGTTTTATTAACCCCAATGTACTGATTTCTGGTAAAGTCTCAGCATGGATGCAAAAGGTAGATGGCACTCATCAAGTAACATCGTCATTGGCTTAGACATAACATGTGTATCTATCAGATAATATGTACACTGCTCAGCGTTTCGCGTCCTGTGAGACAAGGTCACCGAAAGTAGAAGACATGAACAAGCTAAATGTCCTTGACTATAGGTGTTTACCTATTAGCTGTTATATTTGCATACCATATACTTTGACGTGGTTTAATTTACTTGACGATTACGCACTTAGAAGAGGGTATCAGTATCATTATTTTCACATATGAATATGAGGTTCGGCGACAAAGAGCTTTGCTTAAGTGTTCTGTGTGATCACAAGGTTAATCTGCTTTTTATTGGTGAATCCTGCAATGGACGCCTGGTGCCAGGCAGTTGGCACATTTTTAGTGCTGAAATTCAATTCAAGTTTAATTCCAAGTACCACCGTTCGTGTATAAGTCTGTAAGTTGACGTGTTGTAATAATAGGCTATACTAATCAGAATTTTCAGCCGAATTAGTTATTCTGTAAGTTTAAATTTTTTTTTTCACCAGGCGAGATGGAAAAATATTGTACTGGGATATCAGGTTCCCACTGAAACCAGTGTATTCATTGGACAAGGAAAGAGGCTCACAAAGTAATTTAGCCTATTCTCCTGAAGGTTGGTGAAATTACCATTAAACTTTGTATTATATATATGTATATATATATATATATATATATATATATATATATCACTAAATGGTTTGCTAGTGTAGCCCAACACACTAACAGACTTCCATCATACAAACCGATGGCAGTGGAATTTCACCGAAGGAGCATAGAGATATGATTCTCAGTAGTCAATGGAGAACGTTTAAATCCACAGACACCCATAAACTGGTGGCCTAACCGACACCTCAGGCAGGAATAAACGTCCTTGGGAGTAGACTTCCCAACCGATAGCTGCTACCTTGACATGTTGGTCGCGCTAGCATATCACAGTGACCCAACAAGCTACACTGGCTGGAACTAATGTTCCTACAGGTCCTATCATGCCAGAGAGATTGTTGCAATTGCGATTAGACTAAAAGCAGTTACTGGCATAGTGTAAGATTTTTTACACTATGCTGGGGGTCTGTAGACGAAGTCGTACTGCTGGGGAACAGATATGTAACAGCAGGAAGGTGTTTCCTTCAGCTAATCAGCATGCCAACTATTCTGTCTCTGCACTCAAAAGAGAGGGGGTTAGAAAAGGTGCTGATCTCTGGACTTCAGCGGAATATTTATCAAAGACCCTCTACTCTATACGAAATGCCTCCCAACGAATGTCAGAGATTCACCGAGTATGTCAACTTAGTTGCCAAGAAACGGTTGCAGTCTGCCGTAACTCAGCTCAACTACAGCCTTAAGCAAATGAAACCTCACGACAAATTTCGTGACCAACCCGCCAAATTTGTTTGTTTCTCTAATCGCTAATAATTCTTGTGTCCATTTAGAACTCTTATGTAATTTCATATTGCCTACTTTGTTTCTATGTGCATCCTAAGTACAACTCAATCATCAAACTATTCATATTGTTACTCAACTCCTTTTAACAACTGTTTGTGACAACTCATCACTTTTGTTACTATCGTAGTTTCGTTAACACCTAATTTTCCTGACTGTTTTTGTATTACGTAATTCCACCCAGAACCTACTAACTGTCAACCCTTTAGTTAAAAAATAACCATAACCAACTGGCAAACTGAATTTACACATACACATAAAATAACCTATATATATATATATATATATATATATATTTGCGACTGTACAGCTAGGAAAATGAATTCGCTGAAAGTCGTGTTTTGTTTTCTTTTTTGCAGTTCTGTTGAGATAATCAGCTCTTCTCATTCAGCGCAAACTGTAGGCACAAGGATAGACAATGCGTTGCCTCTATCATCAAATCAACGCTGGACTCAGATAGACCACATAGCGATAGGGTATCGTTGGCGAGGGTTAGTAGAAGACTGCCACTTCTTCTGGAACACGTGTGTAGACTCTGATCACGCTGTGGTTCGCGCACGTTTATGCTTACGACTAAACGAAGACTCTGAGTCTCTATTTTGAGAAGAAATAGCGAAACGAGTATCTGATGTCAACAGAAGTACTCCTCCTGAGGTAGCCTGGCGCAACATACAGTTTGCTGTAGACACAGCTGTAAAAGCTGTTAATGAACTGAAACCTAGAGTTAGTAAGAGCCATTGGATTTCTACCACCTCATCCGAACTGATTGACGCAAGAAGACTGATTCCGGCGAGCTCGGATTATGATGAGGAGCGAAAGCTACTCAAACGAAAACTAACAAGAAGTCTTCGCAACGAGTGTGAACAGTGGTGGGCGACAAGAGCGAAAGAGATGGAGAAGGCAGCGGCGATTGGTAACACCAGACAACTATTTAGATTTATCAGGGAAACAGGTGGCACAAGGCAAATGATAAGTGAAACAATCTCTGAGGAAAATGGCACCATAATTAGCTCCCAGGATAGACGACTGGAACGCTGGAAAGAACACTTTGAGAAGCAGTTAAATTTCCCTTCAGCCACACTCAAGTTACCGAACATCCGACACCTCTCTGAATGGGATATAGACACAGGTCCTCCGTCCCTAACTGAGGTTACTAAAGCAGCAGGACCTGATGGAATGACTCCGGAGGTATTTAATTACGGTGGAGACATCTTACTGTCTGCGTTAACTGAGGTATTAGGCAGCGTCTGGGAATCAGAGGAAGTCCCATTGGGTTGGTGTAAGTCACTGATTATCCCCATATACAAGAAAGGAGACAAGTCTTCCTGTGATAATCACAGGGTGATGAGCTTGACCAATATGGTATCTAAAGTTCTAGGCTCAATAATAATATGTAGGCTAGTGGTGCTTGAGAGGCACACACTCGAGAGAACCAGGCAGGCTTTAGATCAGGAAGAGGGTGTATTGATCATATCTTCACCCTTCGACAAATTCTGGAACATAGGCATTCTTACCGGCATCCAACAATCGTTGTATTTCTTGACCCGAAAGTGGCATTCGATTCCGTCGACCGAGAGGTGCTATGGCGATGTTTGGCTGCGAAGGGAATGCAGAGAACGTACATCTTACTGATCAAGGCATTCTACTCGAATTCATGCAGCCAGGTGAGGGCTTATGGCGAGTTATCATCTGAACTGGTGACAACTAGTGGTAACCGTCTTAAATGTCCACTATCCCCATTTCTATTTAATTTCATTATAGATGTACTAATGGACTTAACCCTAAGTGACTTCAGCGACTCAGGATTTGACTTGTTATCAGGGAATAATAGTCTCGTCGACTCAGAATATACAGATGATATAGTCCTCCCTCCTAGGTGAGGATGTTGACAAAATGCAGTCTTCTGAAGATATTGAGCAGAAATCTTGGGATGTTTGGCATGCGATTCGCTCCCTTCAAATGTTAGATGATGCTACAGGACTGGAATACATCAGCTTACTCCTAGCTTAAAGATAGGGAGTGCAGTTGTTGCTGAGAGTGTTGATCGCTGACGAAATCTCAGCACGACTACAGAAGGTTCGTTTCGCATGTGCTAACTTATTACATCTGTGTCTTAGTAGACGTGATATCCGGATTTCGACCAAAGGGTGTGTATACTGCTCAGCAGTTCACTCTGTCCTCCTTTATTGCTGTGAGACATGGTCATTGAAAGTAGAAGACATGAAAAGCCTGGTTAGCTGTCTTTGGTCATAGGTGCCTGCGTTCTATCTCCCGTGGTAAATGGTTTAATAATATTAAAATTATTCCCTTGCGTTCCGTGCTGAACATAGATCTTCAACAGCACATCGATAATTTGTTCTATTTTCTGCCGTCCTCTTCAACTGGGTCCACGATTGACTATATTGTCTTATTTCTTCCCTGCATTATCTCCTCCATGTGCCCCCAGGATGACCCACTCGTCGCTTCCTATTTGGATTCTAGTCAAGAGAGTGCCTGCATTGCGCGAGATATCATTCGATGGCCTCAACGTATGCCCGATCCATCTCCACTTTTTACTACATATTTGTTGAGCGATCGGCTCTTGGTTGGTATCTTGCCAGAGTTTCTTGTTGCTTATCCTTTCTGGCTATGGAGCCAGCGAAGGCAGCTGCTGATGAGAGTCTGCAACCTATTAGAAATCCTTTTCGTGACACTCAGTGCAAGTTTCTGACCCGTATAGACGAACCAACTTCACATTGGTGTTGAAAATGCGAATCTTGTTCCTGATGCTGAGTGCGGAAGATTTCCAATCTGGTTTCAGGTTGATGAAGGCGTATCTTGCCTTTCCGATTCTGACTGTGACATCTTTGTCCGTTCTGCTTGTAATTGAAACGATGCTTCCCAGATAAGTGAAGGAGGCAACTTCTGTTAAATCTCTCCCGTCGATGGTGATTGGTGCTGGTTGTTGTTGTTGCTGTTGATTGGTTATCTTCATCACCTCCGTCTTCTCTATGTTCACCTGCAATCCTGTTTTCTCTGACTCTTGAGCCAGTTTGTTGGTTTTCGCTTGCAAGTCTTCGAGTTTGTGTGACAGTAGACATATGTCATCCACGCACGAAATCCAAATCTAGAGTCTTCTTATCGGTCGTTCAGCCTATTCCTGACTCCTCGCCCCCAATAGTCTGACACATAATCCAGTCCACCACAATTAAGAATATCGTCGGTGATAATAGGCAGCCAGCTTGTCTTACTCCTGTATGCACTTCGAACACCTTGCTGAGTTTTCCGTTGTGGATCACTTGACACGTGGCATTGTCATATAGCTGTTGAATGAGGTTTATAAAAACTGCACGTCATGGTATTGAAGTAGTTTCCAAAATACTTCTCTGTCAACGCTGTGTGGTGGAAGCCTCTTCGAAGTCGACTGTCTGACTGACTGCCATTCTATGCTTTGTTCGATGACAATGCGTAGAGTTGCAATTTAATCAGCACATGATTTACCTTCCCTGAATCCGGCTTGTTCCGGCCTGGCTGAGTTCTGTATCCAGTGCATCGTTTATTCTCTCCAGGATGATGCGACTTGGTATTTTACTTGGCGTGAACCAGAGCATTATTCCACGTCAGTTCTTGCACAGGCCTAAGTCGCCCTTCTTTGGCAGTTTGACGAGGTAGCCCCTCGTCGAATCAGTAGGCACCTTTCCTTCTTTTCAAACCTTTTGCAGTAATGATGTGAGAACATCCGCCGCAGTTTTGGTTCGTTTTCAGTGCTTCGGGAGCAGGGGAAATTCCGTCTGGCCTTGCTGCCTTTCTGGACTTCAGTAGCTTGATCGCATTGAGAATTTCTGCTTTGGTTGGAGGATTGGTGTCGACTGGCAGGCAGTTTTGTGCGTGATGGTATTTCTGGACGAGTTGCAGGTAATGGTCGCTTCAAGAGTCCTTTAAAGCGACCAGCCCATTGTTTAATTTGTTCCTCCTTCTTGGTAATCTGGTTTTCGTGAGCATCTTTTATTGGTTTCATCATCTGGGTTGATCTTTTTCCGGATAGAGACCTGGTTATCTGATATAATGTCCTGATGTCTCTTTTGCCTGCGGCCCGCCTGTTCTGCTTCAGTTGCCAATTGTCTTTTGTCCTTCGTAACAATCTTCTTCCTTCCTTTATTCAGTGCAGTGTACATTGAACTTAGCTTCTCCTTCTTTTGTCCATCTTTACACTGAGTCCTCTCTCTCACCATCCTCCTCTGCTCTCTTCTAGTAACTTCCAGATGCCCGTTGACAGCCATTCCTTGTCTTGTCTATTTCTTCCTAGAAAAGTTGCGCACGTTTCCTTGAATATCGCCTTCAGAGGGTTAGTTTCAATGTTCTTCCACGCAGGCTTCTTCAGTGATGCCACGTAGTGTCTCCGACTTTGCTCTGATATCTGTAGTGAAGACATTGGTTGTAGTTTTGTCCTGAATATTGAGCTTGGATTGAGGCCAGTCTCCAGTTGTTCTGAAGGATTTCAGCTTCATCTTGAAGGTTCGTTCAACTAGATGATGGTATGAGCCCATATCTGCTCCCCTTCTTGGCTTTGTGTCTAGCAGGTTGCGTCTCCACTTACTTGAGCAATATTGAGATGCAGTTTATCTGGTTTGTAGTATATCTGCCAGGCAAAATCCATGTTACTTTGTGTGTATTCTTGTGTTTGTACACGCTCCCTCCGATCACCAAGTCATTGAAAGCACAGAAGTCTGCGAAGAACTCTCTGTTGTCATTCATTTCACCGGGTGAGAGCCTGTTGACCCTTGGTGAGTTGGCTTCGTGTATTATCTGCTCCCAGTTTGGCACTCGTATCACCCATAAGGATTTTGATGTCACCATTTGGGATGTTGTCCATTACTGTTTGTAGTTGTCTGTAAAGATTTTTCTTTCTTCTCTTGTTCCACGTTGTTTGTAGGTGCGTAGCTTTGGATAATTGTAACCTTCCTTACATACTTTTGAGTTGAATCTTGCTGTCATGATCCTGGATGAAATTAGTTCCCACTGCATTAGGGCTTCGGCGACATCATGATAGCCACTCCCAGACATTCCGCGCACCCATTCTTACTCTTGCTTTCATTGAGGCAAGACACATTGGCTGACTGGCTTTTTGAAGTCTTTTAATAATAATAATATTTTTTGCTTTATTCCAAAAACAGTATTAATGATACAGCAAGGAATTTTCAGCATTCAGTACAGTATTGCATCTAATTTACTCAAAAACGACAACAACAAAAAAAATAGATAAACGAAATAATTAATACATAATAATGATAACAAAACGTTTTTATAGGAGCTATGTAGCAATTACAATATACGATAAGGAGAAAAATACGCATAAAGTATAAAATTATAGTAATAATAGTAATAACAACTAAAATAAAAATAGCAAAGTTATAATTAAACGATAGAAAGGGTGACACCATAGAATTACAGAAAGATGAACAATGAAAAGGTCGATTCACTATGCTAATTACATAGTAACTTATATGTTTCACGTCTAACAGTGTCTTCATCACATAAAATACGGGCTAAATACGGTATTGTAGAATTTTTGTACTTAGTGGTACGAGCATATAATTTCTTATATTGACTTCTCGTTCTACCTGATGAGATACAAGGGGATAGTTGTGAATAAAGCCCGCTATGTCATTCCTCCTCTCTGATTCGAGTGGAGAATAAGATTGCTGTTATTTGAAGTATTTGCATTTTTAATATATTTTTTGTGTGTTGAAGTTTCTTTAACGGTTTGAAAGATTTAGTGGTGTAGGTTTGCTAGCCCCACGCCCAACCCTCCCTCTTTGCTCGGGTTTGGGACTGGCTAGAAAACTAGTTAGCTAGGCGAGGTTAGTGGTATAATAAAATAAGCAATATTGAGTTTAGGCTTCGGTTAAGTGCTAGGTAAGCAAGAAAATCAATCGACGAGACTGTGAAGTTACACCTAGTGAGATGGTTAAGACATGTGTTAAACATGCCTAGCCTAGCCATAGCCTTCCTCAACGGGGAACGTTAGCTGAAATAGGATCAGGTTGGAAAAGAACCAGTGGTAGTCAGACCAAAACATGGTATCAGTCAGTGAGATCTACAACAGTTAGTTTGAGCCAGCCACGTCGGGATGTGTAGACCTCCTGGTTAAGGTTTTCGAGATGGTAAGAGCCAATGGTTGGAGACAATCGGTGGTGTGTCTCAAAAATTGTTCTCAGTGTTACAGATGGATCCACTCCTTGTGATTTATAATATCCAATAAAATTCCATTGTTCCTCCATATTACTACTCTTTTTGCCTCACGTTTCTGTTTATTATCTCTCTTTTGAATCTCCCTTCTCATGCTGTGTGTGTGCTACATGGAGTATGACGATTCGAACTGGTACACATTTGCGCAAAGTTCTCCGTTGAATCCAGTCAGGCAGGGAGTACACTTACTGGCACTACACCGTAATTGATCGACTCAAAACCCATGACAGAAACAGCACACAAAAGCGCATCATCCAGTGGGAACACTTCTTAACAGTTAACAGATAGGTACTATGTGCTATTGTTCAACGTGCCTGATTGGCGCGATCGTCTACTAACTAATAGGGACCCATTAAGCAAACAGGAAATAGACACATTTTGTTCCATACTTGGATTGCGTAATATACTAGCTAGGTAATGCGGGTTTTACACAGTAAATATGCCATCTAATGCAAAATGACCACCAATCATCCGACGTAAGTGTGATAGCAAGTAGACCGTTGGTTATCCGTGGGGCACATCGCAAAGCGCAAGATGAGGTCAAACAAACAACCGTGGTTATACACAGTATCCTGCATCTGGTGATGTGAATTAGAAATACCTGTTGACATTCAGCGCTGGCAGTTGCTGCTACCCGTACACTCAGAACTGAGAGGAGTTGCGGCAGCTGGCAAAGGCGAACTACCTCATACACCTATTCACACTCCACACACCACAACTTATCACACTAAATTTCAGATACCCAAACACTTGGGTGACATTGCCCAAGCACAGTACACAGATCAAGACAATATAACCAGCAACAAGAAACGAGGTGAAGAGAATCAATTTGCCTTATATATTAGACAATGACAAGGATATCAGAAATTGGCAACTGCTTCAACACTACGGAGTGCCCCAAACATATATGAACCGAAGGTGAAAGTGCGGAAACGGTGGGGGATGCTGGCCAGTTGTGTAGGCAGTTTCTACAAGAGAGAATCACTACAGTATGTCGGACATCAAAAATCACTTTTGAGTCTCAAGACTTCAGCATGGATTGTGGGAATTTGCAAAAATGTCAAAGTATTCAAATAGCCAAGCGCCTTAGAATAGTACCCCTGGGTGTGCCTGACGATGGAGCAAAGATAGTGTGTCTCATCGTCAGATCACCTTCTTAGTAGCGAAGCTGTTCTATAACGTATCTTGTCTTTCCCACAAAACGAATTGATATTCGTCATCTTACAGTAACAAAAGAGCCAGGACAGTTGGGAAGAAAATAGGTATTGTATATAGGAATATGTCGAATTCTTAGGAAGGTTCCATGACGCTGGGAATCGAGGTCAAAGAAATATGGAATCTTATATAAGCTGGTCACTGAATATTGCATGCTGGAACTCGGTTTCATGTGCGCTCGCACCATCAGCTGGATGACGTTTCAAACTGAATTAGCTGATAATAATATTATTAATAATAATAATAACAACAATAATAGTGTGATTTATTCCAAAACAGTACTACTAGACGTTGATCATATGCGAGCTGACTTTTTAAGCATAAATTAATCAGTTTTTAGAATCTGAGGTGGTTGATGTTGATGGATATTACGATGTAACCTGAAGGTACTTGGTTCGAACTCCGGTGAATAAGTATTGTCAATGAGTCCCAAACTAGGACGTATGAGCTGTCTTTAGTTTGCGGCAACAAAGGTCTGCTTGATAAACTGATGTGTAATTTTACCACTATCGACGTATTGATCTTACGATTTAATATATCACCATACGTTTCGCCTCCAAACAACACTCGTTTTAAAATTTCCATCTTATTGACAGCATTCGCCTTTATTTTATCACTGTGTGTCGTTCACAAGATTGCGGCGATATCCATTTTGTAATAAAATCCACTATGTGTTTCGCATTTTTGTCATCCCTATGGTTGCATGAGCATAGGGATGTTATCTTGCGACTTGGATAGTCAATTAAATTTCGTTTGTATTGTGTCCGTATGTTGCTATTGAAATCGATGTAGTATCTGTTTTCGTGTGAATGTTTCTTTTTCTACACCACTATGCTTTCGACAAGGAGAAATTGCTTTCGTTCTTTCCATATTTCAATGAACCAGCAAGCTATGTTGACTGTCACAAATGTTCGTTTCGGTCATGCCACGCCAGAAATGTCCATCGGACAGTATGAGTTATTTACATTATGTTGGGAGTCTTGCATGTCGGTCTTTGGATATGTATTCCACCTTTGAGTCAATCACGGAAGACCCAAATGTAGTTATTCATTCAATCTCCCTTGATCAAGATGGAGACTATTTAGCTGGTTTAGTTGAACGTGTTGGTGCAGGGATATCACTGAGCTTCAGAGCATGCATTTCATTACCTGAGAGTACAACCCACTGAACAGGCGTCTGTGTGCTATCCGGTTTCATGATAAGTGAGAATGAGGAAACACCATGCTACCCGTTCATGTGTTTTCATCACCTCCGCCTTCATCCCATCTGACTGAAATCTGTAATAAGTAAAGGGTTGGTTCTATCGAAATCTAACTAGTTTTCTGCTTAAAACAGAAGACTTCAATGCTGAAGCTGATAGGTTGAGCCGAGCGAAAAACATATCGGAAGAATCTATGGATTCCCATACTAGTGAACCAACAACGGCTATCAATATTATGAACAATAAATTGTGTTCAACAATTGTCTTCCGCTTCATGATATCTGTTTGGATTTCAGCTGGAGGAAGGAACCAGTGGATAACTCTACAATAATTAACGAATGGATACGACCAGTCTACTTCTACTGTTTCTTAACCACATGCCTTGACGGCGATCGTACACTAGTTCAGGTATATGGGCATATAGAAAATAAGCGCCTGAGAAGTTCATACGTTATTTTATTCAAAGGGGAGGTGACTAGGCATATACCTGATTCATAGCCGTAGTGTCCAACCTGAGGAAGCCTGACGATATATCTAGGCCGATATAATTACAGTAGTGGAGACTGTTGATAACCTGAAGTTATAGTTTAATGGCAGCCTCATTGAAACTGGTCGAAACAAACTGACTTATCCTTGGAGGTGATGAACTTGGTCATTGGGAGCTGCTCACATGTAATCTTCCTTAGACTCTTCTCAGTGGTCACGATCATTATTGGACGACGAATCCAAAAGCGATAGAATTGGTATCGATTTGGAATACCTACTTAGTGAGAGATCACCAAAGTCTGTTTGTGGGGACTCTTTATTAGGTGTTTAAAGTCATTCACGATGACAGTAATCTTAATTTTATTATTCTGTCTTGTGTATGTTCGTGCTTTTTATTCTTCTTACATTTCCTTCCTTATTAGCACTGTTGTTAACTGGATTCGTTCAAACTTTATATGAATTCCTCTCAACCACGTCAGTTGTACTACCTTACTCAATTTACTTAATTTTATTTTAGTTTCTACCCTATTAACTCTTCCACTAGTTGTATCTTTTTTCCTGAAATGCAGTAAATTGAAGTGATGCGAATATTTTACTAGGGGCCTCAATCATTCACTTAATTTTACCTTTATATAAGTACAGGGCAGCAATGTTGAACGCATATTTTATTTGAAATATCTATGATTGAAACGTTGTAGTGTTCATTTTATTTGGCAGCATCTGCATATACTGGACCTGTATGTGGCCTCACATTTTCACCCGATGGATTGCATTTGATCTCATGGGGTGTTTCTGGATCAACACTAGATAGTTCATGTCTTCGAATATGGACATCCGGTCCGGGGGATTTCGAAGGACCTACGAAAATTCCTCTACCTCGTCCAGTAAATTTTGGTAATGTTATTCAGAAATTCCACAGCAGTTGTTTTCTTCAACTATCAAATAGCCTACCTCTGAGACTGGCTGCTACAAGCGGATCAACGGGAGACCTGTGGGGAGCCCCACCTCTATGTGTTTTTGTCCCAGTGAAGAACCAATTATTAATAGCTTCTGCAACTAAGCTTGATTCATCAACCAGACTCATTACACGACATTTTTCGAAGGTTAGTTCTTTCATTAGTCACTTATGAGATAGAAAAGCTTGTAATTCTCCACTGGTTTATTTCATGTTAAACTTTTAATACTTACATAGTATACCTGATTAATTGTGAAAGTAGGTTCAATATGAGCATGATTTTCTCAGTTGTAGTAAATTCAATTGAGTGTTTTCCGTTTTCTGTTCATCCTTTGGTATTCTTACATAATCCACTTATCTATTCGTAATAATCATTGTTTTATAAACTAATAATAATATGATAATTTGTGGCTAGTTTCTGCAAATTAATTGATTTTGAATTCTGCGTTATTAACGCTCCTCATGTACCTTAATCCTGGTTAATTTTGTTAACTGACATCTTCACATGATTGTTATAATTTTAATAGATAACTATATATATATATATATGTATATATATATATATATATATATACATATATATTAGTGTGGAGCCATCGATGGGAAACAAACTGAAAAGGAACACATTTCTCTTCCCAATTTTATCTTTCCTGAATGTGTAAGTCGGAATTTTTCAATTACAGGAATGTGGACGCTTAAGGTTTTGTTTAATACTCATAAAATCTTTATGGATTTGTGAAGTAATAATCAAACAGTTTTACACTGTCGTCTTCGCTATTTGCAGTTCTTTGGTGTAGTACTTTTATTTCGAATTGAAATCTTGCTGAATGCCGAGCCTTGTATATCCGCATATTGTCACTCACCCTCAATAATAACGTAAGATAGTACTGATCGTCGTTGAATCGTGTTCACTAATTAGAGAAAAATCTGTTTATTCTATCAGTTGTAGCTTATTTTTCACATAGTAAGATCTAAAAAACATCATTACAAGTTTATTGATGGATGGTGACTAGCACTGGAATCCAGCATACGCATTTCGTCCCATTTTGGGCTCTTCACATGGATGTATCCGCATTCCGAGGCTCGAACCCAGTGCCCATATGTTCAAACGCCAAAGCGTTATCGACTAGACCACTTGGGCCACGAGAGCCAGCTCTTGCGTGACGGGTCATATTAATTATTTAATTGGATTTTAGATTTTCCCGTCGATTGATTGGACTGAAGTGCTTGGTCTCAGGTTGACATGTCCGTTTCTTGTGCAGATGCTTCGACCAAGCACCTCAATTCAATCAATCGAAGGAAAAATCTAAAATTGAATTAAACATCATTACACATTCGCCACTTATTTAGTCTTGTTTCATGCATACAAATATAAGGGTGTGTTGCGCATACAAATTAGTGCTTCTTAGTTACTGTAATTAATTCTCTTAAAATTGAATAAAATGTTCTATAACAAGAGTAATCAGACTAGCGAAAACGACAGCTAGAACATTTACCAGGCGTATTAATTAATATACTACGGTAGCTATTAAATGTCCTTGAATTCAAACAAAGCAAGAAAGAAAAATGTACTAGAATAATATTGCCTCATTCTCTATTATTTCCCGGTTTTTGTCATCTGTCTGCAACTATTTACACTATGACGAAAAGTAACTGATAGAAACCGTAAGTAACATAGGACTGAAATCATGTAAGTTGTTAAATTACTAAGGTTTAAAAGGATGGGATAGTTACACGATAATTTAATGAATACCTTCCAAAGTAGCCTTCACTGTTGTTCAGGTGAAACGGTCAAATTTTATAAACAGAACAGACTTTGGTAGAATATATGATGCAGTCGAATTGTGTAGCTTACTTTTGTAACTCACTCAAGCAGTACAAGTTTCACTAGTGTTTCTTGAGCTCTTAGATCTTTCAAAATATCAACATATATATGTATATAATATCCTAAGGAAACCACTTGACTTTTAATAAATAGTTCTCTCTAATGAAGAAGATTTGTAGCACAGGTGGATGTTTGTGGTGTAGTTGTGCTCTCTGAGCTAGGTGAATGATATCATTTATGGAGAATTCAAATAAGTTCATTCCATACTAAAAACCTGCGCTGAAGATGTTATCTAGAAGAACGACAAAAGCCTCTCAATTAAATCAACCATCTCAGAGAACACAGCTACACCTAAATGGTCCTCTATTTCGGTAACTACTTCATTTGCTGTTATAGGTAACCTTACACAGTTTTAGTGATAAATTACCTTATGAAAGACTATGTGCTTTATATTTAGTCTGGATTATTTTATTATTTTTCGTTCATAACTTTTTGTTTTGTATCATAGTTGTTTTTTTTTCTGTATGCTTCTGTCAAATTAAGGTTCGGTCATGTGTTTGGAATAGCAGACTAATGGAACTGTACACTTGCGGTGCTGATGGAAATTTATTTACATGGCCAGTCAGTCATCCTGCAGAACAGGAGTGAAAAGATTCACAATGATGTAGCTCACTCATAAGCTATATATGTTGTCGTCTTTGTAAATAAATATATGTACTACTTTGGACTGTCTTTTTTATTGCTTTCTCTCTCACTTTCTGTACTGAGTTCATTGTATGGTACAGTGGTTACTCCTATTAGTCAGTCTTCCGGTTTGTTTTTGGAAATCTAACATTAATGAAGAAAGACAAAAACAGAAGATTCAAATTGGTTTTAGATTTAATTGAATTATACACAATTGTGTATATTGTTTGATAAAGAGTGATGTTTCTGAAAAAAAAGTAACAACATATGGAACAGGACAAAAGGGACTCATTTTATTTTGTTGATATCTGATCAACTGCTTATAACCTGAGTAGTAAAAGTTAACACTTTTATTACAATTATAATGCACCTTTATTCTTTGGATGTGTAGATGAGTTGAAGTATGCGTTGAAGATGTTGCCTAGTAGGGCAATGAAAGCTTCGCGAATTAACTATCCAGCTCAGAGAACATAACCGCATCAAAACAAGTTGATGTGTTCAGTAAGTAAAAGACAAGAATATTTTTGTGGTTATGCGTGTGACGCAATTGAAGTTTCTTCAATAAAACAAAAGTGAGGGGCAATGGTATGTGCTATTGACAAGAATTTATGCATACTATATCTTGTGTGATGTCTTCTACAAGAATATTGAATGGTGGAGCAACAGATTAAGTTGCAAACGCAGGAAATAAAAGATCATTGCTAATCGGCATAAAACTCATGAAAGGGACACAAAAGAAGTAAAATGTGAAAGGCTTGCACAAATTTCAATTTAAAGCTTCTGTGAGTTTCCAGACCGTAGATGTTACGAATTTCCCGAGTGCCGAGTCAGATTGAATCATTATCAATTATTTCAAATAATCCCATTGTGTTTAAGAAACAATCACCACAAGATTTTTCTGAACGTTTCACTGTGTAAGCCACAGCTTCAGGCGATTTGAATTTCTGTTTTGCAGCATCAGCGAATATACTTTTGGAAACTCTTCTTTGATATATGACTTACTGCTTCGATTACAATTTATATTCGCAATGTTATATTATTAATTTTCGCTTGGGTTCGTAGTCGAGCATAGGTCTTCAAGAGCACGTTTCCACTTTTTCGTATTCTCTGCGCTACTCTCTAACTCTTCGCACAATTTTGGATGGTCTCTTATCTCCTTGTTCTATCTTCATGTTACACTCAGGCACCCCACTGTTCGTTTCGCATTTGGTTTCTGCTCGAGATCCTGGTATGATATGTCATCCGTGGGACTCCTTTGCGTATATCCATCCGAACTCCACTTTTCTCTATATATTTGTGGAACAATAAGTTCTTGTTTGATTCGTTTTCCACAGTTTCTTGTTGGTGATTCTCTCCGACCAGCTATCTAATCTTCAATATAGAGCAGACAGCTGTTGATAAAGGTCTGCAACCTGTTGGAAGTGGTTTTGGTGACGTTCAGTGCAGGTTTTTGGCCCATATAGAAGCACTGACTGACTTAACATTGGTGTTGAAAACCTGGACTCCGTTTTTTATGCTAATTGCTGATCTCCCAAGTGATTTCAGAGTGACGAAGGCCTATCTTGCCTTTTCCACTTTGGTGTTGACATCCTTATCTGTTCCGCCTGTAGCTGGAACAACGCTGCATAGAGATTAGTGAAGGAATTGATATCTTTCAAATCTATTACGATGATAGTGGCTGGTGCTTGTTGTTGTTGTTGATTGGTTATCTTCATCGCCTCGGTCCTATCTGAGTTCACCTGAATTCCTGTCTTCGCTGCTTCTTCTGCCAACTTGTTGGCTTTCGCCTGTAAGCCTTCGGATTTATTTGATATTGGACAAGAATATTCCGCTAAGTCCAGATCTCCCGGAGTCTTCTTATCGGTGCAATGCATTCCTGCTTTCTTGCTCTCCGTCTTTTGCTGCATGATCCAGTTCACCACATTTAGGAGTATCATTTTTGATGGTGGACAGCCCTGTCTTCACTTCAAAGGTTTCACTGAGTTTTCCGCTGTAGACCACCCGATACGTGGTGTTGTCATATAACTGTTGAATGAGGTTGATAAAGGTTTGGGGTACTGCATGGTGCAGAAGTAATTCACAAATTACTTCGCTGTCGAGGTCTTTGTGTGGTCAAGAGCTTTATTCCGCGCCAGTTCCTGCATAGACCTAAGCCGCTTCTTGGTAGTTTGATAAGTTAGCTACTTTTCCAATCAGTAAGTAGCTTTCTTCCTTTCAAACTTTATGCAATAGCGACCTTAGGGTATCTGTTGTGATCTCTGTATCAGTTCTGATTGCTTCCGGAGGAATAGCATACGGCTCTTCTGCCTTCGCTGATTTCAGTAGCTTGACAGCACTCAAGACTTCTGCTTTTGTTGGAGGTCTGGTGTCTACTGGCATTTCTCTGAGTGCTGTTGGTGCTATTTCTGGACTAGTGGCAGAGGATAGTCAGTTAAGAACTTTCTTGAAGTGACCGGCCGATTGTTTTATTTGTTTCTCCTCCTTGGTAATCAGGTTACCTTAAGCATCTTCTATTGGTTTCATCATCTGGGTTGATGTCTTCCCGGTTAGGGACCTAGTTGTCTGATACAATGTTCTGAGGTTTCTTTTACTTGTGGCCTACCTGTTGTGCTTCAGTTGCCAGTTTGTCGTAGAATTGTCTTCTGTCTAGCACTCCTCTCCACTTCATTCGTTATTAAGTGCGACGTATAATGAAGTCAGCTTCTCCTTCTGTTGTCCATTTTTGGATTGGTTTATCTTCTGTCCCAGCGTCTTCTTCTCTGCTATTCGCTTCCAGATGTCTGTAGAGAGCCATTTCCTGTCTCCCCTCTTCCTGCCTAAAGCGGTTGCATTTTTTTTGAACACCACTTTCAGAGAGTTCCTTCAGACAGGTTTCCTACTTCGCTCTGATGGCTGCAGTTAAGGGATCTTTGATAGTTTTATTTCATTTTCTGTGTTGAACTTGAATTGTAGTCTGTCTCTGGTTGTTTTGAAGACTTTCTGCTTGATCTTGAATGTTCCTTGCAATAGATAATTGTCTGAGCCCACATATGCTCCCCTTTTTGGCTTCGTATCTAACAGACTGCAGCTTCACTTTCTTAAGATTGAGATGAAGTCTCTCTCGTTTTTGGTGTGTCCGTTGGGTAAAATCCATTGCGTCTTGTGGGTGTGCACGCTACCTCCAACCATCTCACTATTAAAGGTTTGCGAAGAGTTATCCGTTATAATTGATTTCACCGAGCAAGAGTCTCTCGACCCATGATGGGTTCTCTTCCTGAATTGTCTGCTCCCAGCTTAGCATTCATGTCGCCCGTAAGATCTTGAAATAATAGAATATTTGTAGCTAACGTGGATGATTTGCCCATTAGAGTTTCGATTTTTCAATTTAGCATGTTTGCAGTTGTCTACAGAAATCTTCCTTCCACTCTTATTCTGAGTGGTTTGTAAACGCGTTGCATTGGATGGTTTTAACCTTCTTTCTTTTTGAGTTGAACCTTGGTGTCATGAGCCTAGAGCGAATTCATTCGTGCTGCATGATAGCCTTCGGCGCAGTTGATGACATCGTAATAGTCACCTCCTTAGCGTGTTCGTGGATGTCATCTGGATGACCGAAGTAGATTATTGAATCTCCAGTTAACAATTTGGATAGTCCGTACTCATTTCACCAGCTGTCACAGATTGGTGGGAGTTCTATGCTTTATCTTCTCATTTCTTTAGTAACTTGGATAGTCTTCTCAGCTTCGTACTTTGTAGGAACATTCCACGTCCCCATTCTTATTTTTGCTTTTGTCGAAAGAAAACACATCGGCTGGCTGGCTTCCTGAAGCGTTTCACCAGCCCGCGTCATTTCGTTTCTACGATTCCGCCTAAGAATAAGTTAGTTTTTCATAATTTCTTGTGTTGTAAAGTTTCTGTAGAGTTTGGATTGCTTTTTTAAGGTAGAGTATCTAGCCCCACGCCCAACCCTTTTCCTTTACCGTGGCTAAGGACCGGCTAGAAAACTAGACTAGCTTGCAGGAAAATATTGCGATACATATATTATAAGATTGGAAAATCGTTAAAATGAGGAAATGAAATATTAAAAATATGTTGTCAGTTAAGTTCATTTAGTTAGCTATTGGAAATATGAAGAATGACGATTAATTAATATGAGTACCTTTATTAAAAGATGATATAATCAGTTAAGGTTAGAAGATCATTAACCAAAGTAGAGAAATGCTTACTATACCTTCTTTTTGAATACATAAGCCTCGTTTTAACGTTTGATATCGATGGACTAGGTGAACATAAAGAGGTCTGAGTCTGCTTGTTTTTCTTTTTCCTTTGAAGGGATCGCAAATGTCTGCCTGATGTCGTGTGACAATTAGACGTCTTATACCTGTATCGCCAGAGATGTCTCGACATCTATGTCGTACGTCATCTGTTGCTTATCACCTCAAAGTCGTCACCTTTAAATTTGAGCTGCCATGTTTCTTAATCTTTTGTTTTTACTTTCCCCAAATCTGTCGACAGGTCTTTGTGGATATCTGATGTTCAAGGACATATTACCATGACCCCTGTAAGATGGTACAATACGATGAATAATATTGCGGTTAGGCATAGAGTGCTAGACAAGGAAGGATAGTCAACTGATAAGGTCATAAATTACATTGGTCAACTTTATTTTCCATGGTGAAGTAATTTTTGTCTTGGATGTGATTCAAGGTTTATTATAGATAAGGCAGACAATCAACCCACGTGCTGCAAGGGGTCATTCATATAAGAACAGAACTTCGGTACTGTGTTAGAGAATAGTCCCATCATAGAGTAAATTTACTTTATGAAGTCTCACAGTGTTATACAGTATTATTTGGTGGTGGCATTTCGAGCAAAATTTATTGCTCGTATTCATATCATGGTATTAATACAACTTCCAACTTCATTTGTATAAATGAGTAATAAATTGATTCGACATATGAATGAATAAAAAAGGTCAATTTAAATTTCAATAGACTTGTGTGAAAGAGATAATAGAAAGTAGTGTATATTCGGAAATGTGAATGTGATAAGATGGGAAATAAGATGTTTAGTCAGTAAAATAAAATATGAAAGGTTACAGAGACTGAATACATCTGCGCCATTGACAACAATTTTGAGCCATGTCACCTATTGTCTCAAGCCATTGATTCTCAGAGTCCCGAGGGCGGGCCCCAACCCGGAAGTCTGCATCTCCCTACCTGACTCAGTTTAACTGTCAAGGATTTCATGGATTTATGCCATGTTTTTGTTTGGCCACCACTTACTCTTTTCCAACCTGCACCTATATCAGCTAGTAATGCCCGTCGGGGGAGACGATGGTTAGGCATGCGCAGCACGTGGCCTAACCATCTCAATCTATGTAACTTTATAGCCTCTTCGAGTGATTTTCCCTCTTTGCCCAACACTACGCCTAACGTCAACATTACTTACCTTATTATACCACCTAACGTGAGAAAGAGATCGTAGACATCTATGATCAAAAACAGTCAACCTTTTCATGTCTTCAACTCGTATTGGCCATGTTTCAGAGCCACAGAGGAGGGCAGAGCGAACTGTTGAGCAGTACACACGTCCCTTGGTTGATAGCCGGATGTCACGCCTACGCCAGAGATGGCGTAAGTTAGCGAAAGCAGCTCGAGCATTTTGGATCCGTGCTGAGATTTCGTCGTCAATCAGTCCGTTGGTGCTGATACAACTTCCCAAATAGGTGAAGTGGTCAACATGTTCTATCACTTCATTCCCTATCACTAAGCTGGGAATTAACGTAGTCCAGTCCTGTAGCGGTATCTTACATTTTACAGGGGCGAATCGCATACCAAACATACGAAGATTGCTGCTCAAGGTGTTCAGAAGACTCTGCATTTTGTCAGCGTCCTCCCCTAACAGGGCTAAATCATCTGCATATTCCAAGTCGATAAGACTATTCCCTGGTAACAAGTCGATTCCTAAGTCGTTAAGTTCACTTAGGGATACTTCCATTAGCATATCTATGATGAAGTTAAACAGGAATGGGGAAAGTGGACATCCTTGATGGACACCACTGGTTGTTATCAATTCAGATGACAATTCCCCATAAGCCCTTACACAGCTACGTGAGTTTGAGTAGAGTGCCTTGATTAGTGCAATGTACTTTCTTGCCACTCCCTTCACAGTCAAACATTGCCGTAGTACCTTTCGATCCACGGAGTCGAAGGCCGCCTTCAAGTCAAGAAATATGGCAATTCGATAGTGGGGTTGGGGATGTGAGTTATCGATCAGCAGTGGCAACCATTCAAGCCTCACACCACTTGTTCTTGTTTTTCTGTGGGTTTAAGATCTATCATTTGACTCAGTAGATTCTCAAATTATGCTCCAGTATTCATAGGATTTTATTCACTTAGTTTATATCACCCAGTGGTACGATTATGAACAAACAGTTGAGTTCGGAACGTCTTTCAGTAAATGATACTGTTTCACTGTGTGATATTTCCAGTTAATATTTTAATATGGAATAAAATACTGCTACAGTTTTTTAAGTTTTAGACGTATGCTTCAGAATCAGTTCTGTTGAGTGTGTCACACTTGAATCCAAGTGAGAGCTTTTCAGTTCCAATTTATTTGCATAAATAAACTTGACTCGATATTGGATGGTAGGAGACAATCGACAGGAAGCCTTGAACCTGGGTTTTGTGCTAACTGGCACTCGTCATCGAGGCGTATTTGCAACCTTGGAGGAACTCACATCCCTTTTGAGGTCCAAAGCCGCGTCACCCAGTGCTGCAATCAGAGATGTTACCACTGAGTTATTCGGGTTCGCGATTGGCCTTCTGTAGGACTGTACTGGATATTTTAATTGGACATTAGTTAGTAACCAGTGTAATCTGTCTATTCGTTTTTTTTTGTGCACACTGAACTCCATCTCAGTTAATTGATGGCGAGCAGCCCAGAATGGTGGCCACATCGCAAACTTGACTGATAGAATTCAGTCTGCACCAAACAAAGGGTTAGACACATAACACTACATACTTACTAGTGTCCAGTCAAAGAAACTTGACCCGAATCGAAGTAAAAGAAAGGATATATCTACTAGAAATGGAAATTCACAGTGTATCGGACAATAGGAGGAACTGCCTTCGGTCTTTCTGTACGGGTATAGGTTGTCAAAATTCTTCCTTTGACTGATAAAGTGTTAGTAAGCTCTTAGATTTTGTGGTCATAACTCTGTGTCACAGGGTGATTACGTCCTATCATTAACAATATTATTATCTACTACTTACGTCCTGAGTGCAACTTACAGGTCCCACAGTGATTCTGGATTGTACTCTGTTCACTACAGACATTTCTTCCCTGATTCCAGTAGAGAATAAATTTATTATTTATGGGTTTGGAAGCTGCAGTAGCAATGGTGTTGTTTTCTTTTGAAGTGAATTGCTGACTCAAAATCAAACCCTCTCTCTTGCCAGAAGACTCAGTGAGGTTAAAGGTAGCTAGCACTTATTAAAAAACATCATTCTTCACGGCTCATCTTACAAATAATCAACAGAAATCAATTTCGACTTAGGTCATGCTTCAAACATACACAGGTGATTATAAAAGTTGATGGATTTTATTTGTTATTATTACCGCTTTATATATCTCATTTACATAAAAATAGTTATGAGAATTATAACCAGATAATTATTACTTTTACTCACTTTAATGCCTTATGGACAAGTGGGAAGGTCGTCATACTGCCAGCTGAATCAGTTCTTCCCGTCCAAATTTCAGTCATGGTGAATAAGAAATCGGGAGCAAGTTGTTAGTGGGACAGTTCAAAAATATTCTTTGATTACGAGGTCCACAATGGTGTTTTGCTTTTCAAATTATTTTAGTGTAGATATGTGGTGAGAGCAATCTGCTAGCCGAAATTTTAGACAACAATTTACGTCAATGTTTACTTCCCGAATCGGGGTCATGGGAAAAAACAGTAACTACGCTTAGCCTTGAGGAAGTCACCAATCAACACAGCAGACTTAATGTGTGCAAATAAGATTCGCAAATATATGGCCTGACTTTCTTAGGAACGGCCACAAAAAGATGACAGAATAACCTTCAGCAAGACGTTGCTTATCTGCTAACAATAACGAATAATAATGTACATAAAAATCTGTAAATATCTCTTCATTTTCTCAATAAACGATCTGTTGCCTGGCGTTACAGATAATCAGCAAGTATTTTATTATCTGAAACGTGACATTCACTTCATTAATCTGACTTTCTTGATTCTTGATGCACCTTTTGCATCGTAAATAAGATCTCCTTAAACAATAAAACATATTATTGAACCTATTGCATGCCTAGGGAACAGTACTGAAAAGTAGCTGTGAAAAGATAATGCTTCAATTATAAAGAAAAATAACAATTTTGCTTTCCAAACTCATTCATGGTTCTGTTACATTAACTTCAATCTGGAAAACTGAAAATCCCAATAACTTCGAATTTAACTTTAGGTGAAAAGCGTCTTTATCTCAGTGACTCTGATGTACTCACCCCTTTTTACCTTACAGATTCAGGAAATTCTCAGTAATCTTCATCTTATTTTCCTCCTATATATTTTCGTCTATTGTAATTCTACTGCATTTCATTTGTCTACTTATGTGCATGCCTCTCCGTATTGAGGGGTGTTTCTTGCTTATCTGTTAGCTTTATTTCTTCTGACTTTTGCAGTCTTCACTAACTTTGTTCTTGTTAGAATGATTTCTATTTCACTCAGCCCTTTGGTGCAAGATAAACCGATGCTACCTTACAGCACCCACATTAAGAAGCAATCTTTTACGTTTTCTTATCATTTCATCACAGTAAAAATGTCCTGAGTAGACAACATGCTAGGATAACATCTGAAAAGCGCTGATTAGGTGTCACAACTGTTTGCGAAAATATCAAAATTCAAACACTGTGTTAATTTTCAAATAATGTTCTTGGGTAATGCATTAAGATACTGACGAATAGTGAACGGAAATTCAATTTTAGATTATCTTGTTACCAGTCCCCCAAAGAAGTCAACAGATAAAGTGGGTAATTTATTTCATCACTTTTTAACCTCAGGTTTCCTACAATTTAACTTCACCTAGTTTATTAGGCAGGAAAAAGTGGGGAGGCTTGGCGTGTGGCTATTCGCCCTATCCTGAAAAATCAATCTAATCTTCACAGAAACTTCAAAGCTCCCAAAAATACAAAAAATAAACTTAATCTTTCCTGGATGGTGTAAGGCTTCGTTGGGAGAGGGATTCAGTCGATGTGTCTTTTTTCAATGAAAACAAACAGAAACATGGAGACACGAAATGGCTGCACAATCTTTAAAACTGCAAAGAATGCTCAGCCCACAGAATAAATAAGAATATAAGGTGCAAAGGCTCCAAAAATTTGTTAGAGCAGACGGAACGGAGGTGGAGTCTCCAAATTGTTAGTTGGAAAGTCAGTAACCTAAACTGATCACATGGGCGATAACAAACGGTACACTGGGGTGTAACTACCACAGTGTAACCAATAGCATCGAAGGTTGTCATGCAGTACGAACCAGTCTCCACTAGGATCATAACATGAAGGTTCGATCTCGAAGGTCGGGAAGTTATGGTTATTTAATGCTACTTTCCTACAAACACCTCCGAACAAGAGGAGAAGGAAGACTTCTACAGGCCACTGCGAAGAGTAGTGGACAAGACCCTAAGAAGCTGCTTCAAAATCCTAATGGTTGATATGAATGGCAGACTGAGAGCATAAAATACAGAACAATTACTCATCACCAGTCCGTGGGCTCTTGGCAAACGCTAGGCCGATCACTTCAAAAGACCTGTAGTGGGTGATAACTCCCCGAAATTATTAGCAACAGCACTCATCACTGAATGCTGACCGTCAATGTTTAAATTGACTTGTTTACCTGAAGACTAGCGGTCAAGCATCTACACCATTTAGAGTGCTTTCATGTTACGTTTGGTTGTTCGTGCACGATCCGTAGCTAGTGTAGCAGTCACTGTCGCACTAAGATTTCGGTCCCGAAACATGCTTCTCATTTTGGACGATCAATTTGTTATTTTGATTTGTCTTTGGTTTACGCGAAACAAATACTATAGGACTTTTAACGGTTTGATAAAGCTATTAGCATTAAATAGCGAAACGTCAGTAAAAACAATATCGTTTTGTTTTTCATTCATTGGGAAATACAAAAACCTTTATTATAATAAATACTATAGGAGTTGTGGGTCTCAGATCTTCCGTTAGTATGAATCGTACTATCCATCAAAGTCAACACCCTCAGCGTCTAAAAACTCTTGAATTAATCACTACCTGAAAATCATCCAGAAATAAATTCAGCAGTCACACAGCTGCCAGTTAGCGATTGCCCTCCGACGAAGTCTGAAGACCTGAGAGACATGAAGTTATTGAAAGCTAGTCGGTAAAGCAGTAGGAGCAGGTGAGGTTCGTACAGACGCACCAAAAGTAGATCCAGTGGGTGCCCACACGCTACTGTTGCAGAAGTTTGGAGGGTAGGGAATTGCCAACTGCTTGGAGTGAAGGCTGTCTTATTAGACTTCCAAAGAAGGCTACCTAAGCCTTTGTAAATGCTGAGGCCGAGCAAAACATTAAGTTCTCTCGTCCTGGAGAGCCCAAAAATGCCATTTATCCAACCCCCTTGGAGCAAGCTAAAATTAGGCAAAGCGGATCACATGCGGACCTAAATGCAATTCAAAGCACCATCGTCGAGTAGACCATATATTGCTACTAAAGTCTATTCCTCGTCTTTATAAATTTTGCGAGGGACCTGTCAGGGTTGACCACGAAGTAATAAGCGAACTAGATCAGCAGTACGGAAAGCACTATACCATTATCAACGTCAATCAATATTTGTATGAAGATGCCACAGGTTAAGTGACTCACAACAGAAAATTCAACGACGACTTTCAAATGAAAACAAGACTAAGGAAATGCTGCCCAACATCACCACTGATATTCCTGAATGAGGTTAACTGGATCATACAGCAAAAGATAGAGAACGGGAAAGCAGGGACATGTTAAAATTGGATTTCGCGAAGGATTCATCTTTAATGTCGCACATATTCGAAGTTCTACAGGCTAAAATCAACAACAAGAAGCCGAGACAGGACTCCAACTGAACATAGAGATGACAAAGGTGATGAAGATATCTAGCCTACAACAACAGGCACCAGTCACTAACAACAGGGGAAATTTGAAGTAAGTCACTTATTTCACTTTAGGCAATATGGTTGCAACTACAGGCAACAAAGATGAGGATGCTGTAGCCAACCAGGATTGAAAAGGCAAGAAAGACCCTCATTAATCTAAAATCAGTTCGCAAATCTGCTTCACTCAGCATAACGAACAAGATTTTAATTTTCAACAGAAATTTTAAGTCATTCCTTTCATACGTTTCAGAGATTTGGTAAGTCAATAAAAGCATTCCTAACAGGCTTGAGATTTTCGTCGTTAGCAAGCGTCTGTTAGTACTCAAGATCAGATGGCTAGCCGGAAAAGATAATCAGCAAGGAACCCTGAGAACGGACTAACTATAGAACTACTGGCCAACAAATGTGCCGAAGGAAATGGTCTGGGCAAGCGCTAAGGAGACCACTGAGTGACATCGCGGGCCAGACAAACTCTCGAGTGGAACCAGAATGAGGGACGAATAGTCAAGTGTAGGTAAGCGTGTGAAATGGAAGATATCGTGCGAAGATTAAATGAAAGCTAGTGAACAGTCATGAATCCAGGTGGAAATGCCGGTAGAGTCTAAGAAGATGTGTTGTTGAATACTACTGTTACGCTGCGAACTCAAGGAAGTCATAATTAATGTAGCATTAGTAAATTCAAGAGGTCCACTCAGATACCTAGTGACTAGCATCTAAGACTCAGGTTCTTAACATTTCTAGGTTTGGCATCCCAAGCGTGAAATATGATTCTGATGTGAGAATACACACTTTATAATTAATTACGTCTGGAGACGCATGCTGGAGATGACAGAATAACCTTCAGCAAGACGTTGCTTATCTGCTAACAATAACGAATAATAATGTACATAAAAATCTGAGTCTATGATTTGGTATCATTTTGGTTAACTGTAATTGACTGTGATATTATTATTGTATATATATTGACGGATTTACATGTTCAAGTTGGCTGAAGTCAGTGAGTCAATGATTTTGGTGTCATTTTGGTTAACTGTAATTGACTGTGATATTATTATTGTTGTTGTCGCTTGTTACCCTTCTTGTTGTGAATTATTTTCCCGTACTGGTGTTTTTCTGCTTGTTTATTCCCTGTTTTCCTGGCTTTTTAAGGGGAGCAACCCACAATGTCGCTTCTCTCTAAATTATAAATTGATGTAACAACCCCCGCCCTTCTCAGGTGTGAGGCTAGCAACCCCACCCTGTAAACAAACCTCCTACAGAAACTTCAGCACGATGTATCTCCTTGAGACAAAAAAAAAGTCTTTGTGGGGACATGGAATGTACGTACTATGTACGAGATTGGCAAAGCTGCCCAGATTGCAAACGAGATGAAAAGATATGGTATTCAAGTACTGGGAATATGTGAAAGCAGATGGAACGGGAATGGACTCACCAAATTGTCAACGGGTGAGCCAGTGATCTACTCCGGTCACCAGGAAGATAACCACTCGCACACCGAGGGCGTGGCTATCATGATGTCACCAACGGCAACGAAGGCCCTGATGCAATGGGAGGCGATCTCGCCCAGGATAATAACCGCCAGATTCAACTCCAAAGGAAGGAAAGTGTCAATTATACAATGCTATGCACCGACCAACAACGCAGACCTCGAAACGAAAGAAGAATTCTACAGACAACTGCAGACAACAATGGACAATACTCCAGCTGGTGACATCAAAATACTAATGGGAGACATGAACGCCAAACTGGGATCACATAACACAGGAAGGGAACTCATCATGGGTAGAGAAGCTCTCGGAGTAATGAACGAAAACGGAGAACTCTTCGCCGACTTCTGCGCCTTCAATGAACTAGTGATTGGTGGCAGCGTATACAAACACAAGGATATCCACAAGGCTACATGGGTGTCACCAGATGGGCGAACCAAAAACCAAATCGACTTCATCTCAATCTCAAGGAAGTGGAGGCGCAGCCTGCTGGACACAAAAGTAAGAAGAGGAGCAGACATTGGCTCAGATCGATGAGCAACAAAAACAGGATTTGAACGCAAGCTACAAGACACTGAACAAAAGAGTAAAGAAGAGTGCCAGAGAAGACAAAAGAAAGTACTGTGAAACCATGGCAAGTGAGGCAGAACAAGCTGCAGGCAAAGGAGACCTCGCAACACTCTACCGAACTACTAGGTACCTATCGGGCAAACGTTTGACACAAATCAAGCCGGTGAAGGATGACAATGGAAAGTCACTCAACAAAGAAGTGGAGCAAAGGAAACACTGGGCTGAACACTTCAAAAGACTCCTAAATCGATCACCACCTACAACGCGCCCAGCAATACCAACAACGGAGACAGAGCTACCAGTGAACACCAACCCCCCGACGAAATCAGAAGTCCTGAAGGCAATCAAGATGCTAAAAGCCGGAAAAGCAGCAGGACCAGATGGAATCCAAGCAGAAGCATTGAAAACGGACCCAGAGACTACAGCGGACTTGTTGACACCACTACTGGAGAAGGTGTGGAAAGAAGGCAATGTACCCGAGGATTGGAAGAAAGGCTACTTATTCAAAGTACCAAAAAAAAGGAGACTTAAGTCAATGCATGAACTGGCGTGGAGTTATGCTCCTGTCCATCCCAAGCAAAATACTAAGCCGCATCATCCTGGAGAGAATCAAACATGCACTGGATGAAAAACTTCGACCGGAACAAGCTGGATTCAGAAGAAACAAGTCATGCATTGATCAGGTCGCCACATTACGGATCATCATTGAACAAAGCTTGGAGTGGCAGTCACCTCTCTATCTCAACTTCATCGACTTTGAAAAGGCCTTTGATAGCGTCGATCGAGAGGTGATTTGGAAACTACTTCGCTACTACGGGGTGCCACCGACAATTACACATCTCATCCAACAGCTATACGACAATGCTGCATGCCAAGTAATCCACAATGGGAAACTTACGGAACCCTTCGAAGTGAGGACAGGAGTAAGACAAGGCTGCATACTACTGCCAATGATTTTCTTGATTACAGTAGACTGGATAATGCGACAAACGGTGGGCAATAAGGAAACAGGCATAAAATGGACACACACAAAATACTTGGAGCATCTGGACTTCGCCGATGATATATGTCTGATTTCCCACAAACTGGAAGATATGCAAGCGAAAAGCAACAAGTTAGCAGAAGAAGCATCAAAGATAGGACTTCTTTCAGGTGAACATAGAGAAAACAGAGGTGATGAAAATTCCTGGGCAACACCACCAACAGCAACAACAACAACAGACAACAATCAGCATAAATGAGAGGAACCTGAAAGAAACAACCTCCTTTACCTACCTAGGAAGCATCGTTTCAACTACAGGCGGAACTGACGAGGATATCAAAGCAAGGATCGGAAAAGCAAGACAAGCTTTCACTACTCCCAAGTCTGTGTCGAGGTCAACAACACTCAGCATCAAAAATAAGATCCGGATTTTCAACTCCAATGTGAAGTCAGTGCTACTATACGGATCAGAGACTTGGCCAGTGCGTCATAAAAAGCATCTCAAACAAACTACAGACCTTCATTAACAGTTGTCTTCGCTCAATACTCAAGATCAGATGGCCGGCCAGAAAAGATCAGCAACAGGGATCTCTGGTAGCGAACCAACCAGGAACCGATTGTGAAACAAATAGGCAGGAAGAAATGGAGATGGATTGGCCATACTCTTAGGAAACTATCAAGTGACATCACTAGACAAGCCCTTGAGTGGAACCCGAAAGGAAAGCGGCGAGTTGGTCGTCAGTGTGAGGGTGACATGGAGGAGGTCATGTGAAGAGGAGATGAAAACGTGTGGGCAGACTTGGAGCCAGGTGAAGACTCTAGCAGAGAACAGAACGCAATGGAGACGCACGGCTGAAGCCCTATGTTCCTGTAGGAATTAAAGGATACAATAATAATAATAATAATTCTCAATAAACGATCTGTTGCCTGGCGTTACAGATAATCAGCAAGTATTTTATTATCTGAAACGTGACATTCACTTCATTAATCTGACTTTCTTGATTCTTGATGCACCTTTTGCATCGTAAATAAGATCTCCTTAAACAATAAAACATATTATTGAACCTATTGCATGCCTAGGGAACAGTACTGAAAAGTAGCTGTGAAAAGATAATGCTTCAATTATAAAGAAAAATAACAATTTTGCTTTCCAAACTCATTCATGGTTCTGTTACATTAACTTCAATCTGGAAAACTGAAAATCCCAATAACTTCGAATTTAACTTTAGGTGAAAAGCGTCTTTATCTCAGTGACTCTGATGTACTCACCCCTTTTTACCTTACAGATTCAGGAAATTCTCAGTAATCTTCATCTTATTTTCCTCCTATATATTTTCGTCTATTGTAATTCTACTGCATTTCATTTGTCTACTTATGTGCATGCCTCTCCGTATTGAGGGGTGTTTCTTGCTTATCTGTTAGCTTTATTTCTTCTGACTTTTGCAGTCTTCACTAACTTTGTTCTTGTTAGAATGATTTCTATTTCACTCAGCCCTTTGGTGCAAGAAAAACCGATGCTACCTTACAGCACCCACATTAAGAAGCAATCTTTTACGTTTTCTTATCATTTCATCACAGTAAAAATGTCCTGAGTAGACAACATGCTAGGATAACATCTGAAAAGCGCTGATTAGGTGTCACAACTGTTTGCGAAAATATCAAAATTCAAACACTGTGTTAATTTTCAAATAATGTTCTTGGGTAATGCATTAAGATACTGACGAATAGTGAACGGAAATTCAATTTTAGATTATCTTGTTACCAGTCCCCCAAAGAAGTCAACAGATAAAGTGGGTAATTTATTTCATCACTTTTTAACCTCAGGTTTCCTACAATTTAACTTCACCTAGTTTATTAGGCAGGAAAAAGTGGGGAAGCTTGGCGTGTGGCTATTCGCCCTATCCTGAAAAATCAATCTAATCTTCACAGAAACTTCAAAGCTCCCAAAAATACAAAAAATAAACTTAATCTTTCCTGGATGGTGTAAGGCTTCGTTGGGAGAGGGATTCAGTCGATGTGTCTTTTTTCAATGAAAACAAACAGAAACATGGAGACACGAAATGGTTGCACAATCTTTAAAACTGCAAAGAATGCTCAGCCCACAGAATAAATACGAATATAAGGTGCAAAGGCTCCAAAAATTTGTTAGAGCAGACGGAACGGAGGTGGAGTCTCCAAATTGTTAGTTGGAAAGTCAGTAACCTAAACTGATCACATGGGCGATAACAAACGGTACACTGGGGTGTAACTACCACAGTGTAACCAACAGCATCGAAGGTTGTCATGCAGTACGAACCAGTCTCCACTAGGATCATAACATGAAGGTTCGATCTCGAAGGTCGGGAAGTTATGGTTATTTAATGCTACTTTCCTACAAACACCTCCGAACAAGAGGAGAAGGAAGACTTCTACAGGCCACTGCGAAGAGTAGTGGACAAGACCCTAAGAAGCTGCTTCAAAATCCTAATGGTTGATATGAATGGCAGACTGAGAGCATAAAATACAGAACAATTACTCATCACCAGTCCGTGGGCTCTTGGCAAACGCTAGGCCGATCACTTCAAAAGACCTGTAGTGGGTGATAACTCCCCGAAATTATTAGCAACAGCACTCATCACTGAATGCTGACCGTCAATGTTTAAATTGACTTGTTTACCTGAAGACTAGCGGTCAAGCACCTACACCATTTAGAGTGCTTTCATGTTACGTTTGGTTGTTCGTGCACGATCCGTAGCTAGTGTAGCAGTCACTGTCGCACTAAGATTTCGGTCCCGAAACATGCTTCTCATTTTGGACGATTAATTTGTTATTTTGATTTGTCTTTGGTTTACGCGAAACAAATACTATAGGACTTTTAACGGTTTGATAAAGCTATTAGCATTAAATAGCGAAACGTCAGTAAAAACAATATCGTTTTGTTTTTCATTCATTGGGAAATACAAAAACCTTTATTATAATAAATACTATAGGAGTTGTGGGTCTCAGATCTTCCGTTAGTATGAATCGTACTATCCATCAAAGTCAACACCCTCAGCGTCTAAAAACTCTTGAATTAATCACTACCTGAAAATCATCCAGAAATAAATTCAGCAGTCACACAGCTGCCAGTTAGCGATTGCCCTCCGACGAAGTCTGAAGACCTGAGAGACATGAAGTTATTGAAAGCTAGTCGGTAAAGCAGTAGGAGCAGGTGAGGTTCGTACAGACGCACCAAAAGTAGATCCAGTGGGTGCCCACACGCTACTGTTGCAGAAGTTTGGAGGGTAGGGAATTGCCAACTGCTTGGAGTGAAGGCTGTCTTGTTAGACTTCCAAAGAAGGCTACCTAAGCCTTTGTAAATGCTGAGGCCGAGCAAAACATTAAGTTCTCTCGTCCTGGAGAGCCCAAAAATGCCATTTATCCAACCCCCTTGGAGCAAGCTAAAATTAGGCAAAGCGGATCACATGCGGACCTAAATGCAATTCAAAGCACCATCGTCGAGTAGACCATATATTGCTACTGAAGTCTATTCCTCGTCTTTATAAATTTTGCGAGGGACCTGTCAGGGTTGACCACGAAGTAATAAGCGAACTAGATCAGCAGTACGGAAAGCACTATACCATTATCAACGTCAATCAATATTTGTATGAAGATGCCACAGGTTAAGTGACTCACAACAGAAAATTCAACGACGACTTTCAAATGAAAACAAGACTAAGGAAATGCTGCCCAACATCACCACTGATATTCCTGAATGAGGTTAACTGGATCATACAGCAAAAGATAGAGAACGGGAAAGCAGGGACATGTTAAAATTGGATTTCGCGAAGGATTCATCTTTAATGTCGCACATATTCGAAGTTCTACAGGCTAAAATCAACAACAAGAAGCCGAGACAGGACTCCAACTGAACATAGAGATGACAAAGGTGATGAAGATATCTAGCCTACAACAACAGGCACCAGTCACTAACAACAGGGGAAATTTGAAGTAAGTCACTTATTTCACTTTAGGCAATATGGTTGCAACTACAGGCAACAAAGATGAGGATGCTGTAGCCAACCAGGATTGAAAAGGCAAGAAAGACCCTCATTAATCTAAAATCAGTTCGCAAATCTGCTTCACTCAGCATAACGAACAAGATTTTAATTTTCAACAGAAATTTTAAGTCATTCCTTTCATACGTTTCAGAGATTTGGTAAGTCAATAAAAGCATTCCTAACAGGCTTGAGATTTTCGTCGTTAGCAAGCGTCTGTTAGTACTCAAGATCAGATGGCTAGCCGGAAAAGATAATCAGCAAGGAACCCTGAGAACGGACTAACTATAGAACTACTGGCCAACAAATGTGCCGAAGGAAATGGTCTGGGCAAGCGCTAAGGAGACCACTGAGTGACATCGCGGGCCAGACAAACTCTCGAGTGGAACCAGAATGAGGGACGAATAGTCAAGTGTAGGTAAGCGTGTGAAATGGAAGATATCGTGCGAAGATTAAATGAAAGCTAGTGAACAGTCATGAATCCAGGTGGAAATGCCGGTAGAGTCTAAGAAGATGTGTTGTTGAATACTACTGTTACGCTGCGAACTCAAGGAAGTCATAATTAATGTAGCATTAGTAAATTCAAGAGGTCCACTCAGATACCTAGTGACTAGCATCTAAGACTCAGGTTCTTAACATTTCTAGGTTTGGCATCCCAAGCGTGAAATATGATTCTGATGTGAGAATACACACTTTATAATTAATTACGTCTGGAGACGCATGCTGGAGATGACAGAATAACCTTCAGCAAGACGTTGCTTATCTGCTAACAATAACGAATAATAATGTACATAAAAATCTGAGTCTATGATTTGGTATCATTTTGGTTAACTGTAATTGACTGTGATATTATTATTGTATATATATTGACGGATTTACATGTTCAAGTTGGCTGAAGTCAGTGAGTCAATGATTTTGGTGTCATTTTGGTTAACTGTAATTGACTGTGATATTATTATTGTTGTTGTCGCTTGTTACCCTTCTTGTTGTGAATTATTTTCCCGTACTGGTGTTTTTCTGCTTGTTTATTCCCTGTTTTCCTGGCTTTTTAAGGGGAGCAACCCACAAGGTCGCTTCTCTCTAAATTATAAATTGATGTAACAACCCCCGCCCTTCTCAGGTGTGAGGCTAGCAACCCCATCCTGTAAACAAACCTCCTACAGAAACTTCAGCACGATGTATCTCCTTGAGACAAAAAAAAAGTCTTTGTGGGGACATGGAATGTACGTACTATGTACGAGATTGGCAAAGCTGCCCAGATTGCAAACGAGATGAAAAGATATGGTATTCAAGTACTGGGAATATGTGAAAGCAGATGGAACGGGAATGGACTCACCAAATTGTCAACGGGTGAGCCAGTGATCTACTCCGGTCACCAGGAAGATAACCACTCGCACACCGAGGGCGTGGCTATCATGATGTCACCAACGGCAACGAAGGCCCTGATGCAATGGGAGGCGATCTCGCCCAGGATAATAACCGCCAGATTCAACTCCAAAGGAAGGAAAGTGTCAATTATACAATGCTATGCACCGACCAACAACGCAGACCTCGAAACGAAAGAAGAATTCTACAGACAACTGCAGACAACAATGGACAATACTCCAGCTGGTGACATCAAAATACTAATGGGAGACATGAACGCCAAACTGGGATCACATAACACAGGAAGGGAACTCATCATGGGTAGAGAAGCTCTCGGAGTAATGAACGAAAACGGAGAACTCTTCGCCGACTTCTGCGCCTTCAATGAACTAGTGATTGGTGGCAGCGTATACAAACACAAGGATATCCACAAGGCTACATGGGTGTCACCAGATGGGCGAACCAAAAACCAAATCGACTTCATCTCAATCTCAAGGAAGTGGAGGCGCAGCCTGCTGGACACAAAAGTAAGAAGAGGAGCAGACATTGGCTCAGATCGATGAGCAACAAAAACAGGATTTGAACGCAAGCTACAAGACACTGAACAAAAGAGTAAAGAAGAGTGCCAGAGAAGACAAAAGAAAGTACTGTGAAACCATGGCAAGTGAGGCAGAACAAGCTGCAGGCAAAGGAGACCTCGCAACACTCTACCGAACTACTAGGTACCTATCGGGCAAACGTTTGACACAAATCAAGCCGGTGAAGGATGACAATGGAAAGTCACTCAACAAAGAAGTGGAGCAAAGGAAACACTGGGCTGAACACTTCAAAAGACTCCTAAATCGATCACCACCTACAACGCGCCCAGCAATACCAACAACGGAGACAGAGCTACCAGTGAACACCAACCCCCCGACGAAATCAGAAGTCCTGAAGGCAATCAAGATGCTAAAAGCCGGAAAAGCAGCAGGACCAGATGGAATCCAAGCAGAAGCATTGAAAACGGACCCAGAGACTACAGCGGACTTGTTGACACCACTACTGGAGAAGGTGTGGAAAGAAGGCAATGTACCCGAGGATTGGAAGAAAGGCTACTTATTCAAAGTACCAAAAAAAAGGAGACTTAAGTCAATGCATGAACTGGCGTGGAGTTATGCTCCTGTCCATCCCAAGCAAAATACTAAGCCGCATCATCCTGGAGAGAATCAAACATGCACTGGATGAAAAACTTCGACCGGAACAAGCTGGATTCAGAAGAAACAAGTCATGCATTGATCAGGTCACCACATTACGGATCATCATTGAACAAAGCTTGGAGTGGCAGTCACCTCTCTATCTCAACTTCATCGACTTTGAAAAGGCCTTTGATAGCGTCGATCGAGAGGTGATTTGGAAACTACTTCGCTACTACGGGGTGCCACCGACAATTACACATCTCATCCAACAGCTATACGACAATGCTGCATGCCAAGTAATCCACAATGGGAAACTTACGGAACCCTTCGAAGTGAGGACAGGAGTAAGACAAGGCTGCATACTACTGCCAATGATTTTCTTGATTACAGTAGACTGGATAATGCGACAAACGGTGGGCAATAAGGAAACAGGCATAAAATGGACACACACAAAATACTTGGAGCATCTGGACTTCGCCGATGATATATGTCTGATTTCCCACAAACTGGAAGATATGCAAGCGAAAAGCAACAAGTTAGCAGAAGAAGCATCAAAGATAGGACTTCTTTCAGGTGAACATAGAGAAAACAGAGGTGATGAAAATTCCTGGGCAACACCACCAACAGCAACAACAACAACAGACAACAATCAGCATAAATGGAAGGAACCTGAAAGAAACAACCTCCTTTACCTACCTAGGAAGCATCGTTTCAACTACAGGCGGAACTGACGAGGATATCAAAGCAAGGATCGGAAAAGCAAGACAAGCTTTCACTACTCCCAAGTCTGTGTCGAGGTCAACAACACTCAGCATCAAAAATAAGATCCGGATTTTCAACTCCAATGTGAAGTCAGTGCTACTATACGGATCAGAGACTTGGCCAGTGCGTCATAAAAAGCATCTCAAACAAACTACAGGCCTTCATTAACAGTTGTCTTCGCTCAATACTCAAGATCAGATGGCCGGCCAGAAAAGATCAGCAACAGGGATCTCTGGTAGCGAACCAACCAGGAACCGATTGTGAAACAAATAGGCAGGAAGAAATGGAGATGGATTGGCCATACTCTTAGGAAACTATCAAGTGACATCACTAGACAAGCCCTTGAGTGGAACCCGAAAGGAAAGCGGCGAGTTGGTCGTCAGTGTGAGGGTGACATGGAGGAGGTCATGTGAAGAGGAGATGAAAACGTGTGGGCAGATTTGGAGCCCGGTGAAGACTCTAGCAGAGAACAGAACGCAATGGAGACGCACGGCTGAAGCCCTATGTTCCTGTAGGAATTAAAGGATACTGTAGTACCCCTATACCAACTATAAACATACGTTTTTAATTTAATTTGCATACTCATATTATATGTTTACACATATCGATTTTATATGTACTTCGTAAACATTTGTCAATTTACTGTTGAACGTTACCTTGATACTTTTTCGAAATTTGACTACGGCTATAATACACGATTATACTCTTCACAAGTGCCTTCTGATTTTACGTTGTGGGCGTCGAGTAGCCACAACGTCTGCGCACATTGATAAACGTGAAGAAGTACTAGGAAATACGTGTACGCTCATTTAGTCAAATAGAACACGCAATAAATTGGTGAGCCCCGACGATAACTTGCTGATCCCGACGACAAATTGCTGACTCCGACGACGACTTTTGACCTCGACGCGTTGTTACACTTACTGGATTATTAAAACTCTAACTTTCGCGGATTTATATATTTATTAAACAATTCGAACTCATTTTTGTGTTTGCTCATAGCACAACCTGCAGTAATTTGTGGTAAGCACCTGCATTGCATTTTTTCTGTTTTGCCATATTCTTATTGTGCACAAATTTTGCCATTTTCCTACTCTTAAACCATTTTTTTTACGAATTGTAACATGTCTTCCAATACCTCTGATAACTTAGAGCTGGGATCTGTTAGTACTATCTCTCTTACTGTACCAGTTTTTAAGCCCAGAGACCCTCATCTTTGGTTTGCACGACTGGAACATTATATGGCTAGCAATAAGCTCACGTCACAGACAGCTAAATTTGGCATTTTGAGTACAGTACTACCAGACGAAGTCGCCGAGCAGGTACGGCAATACATCGTTCAACCCAGCACGGAAGCACCTTACGACAAGTTGAAGGAAGAGGTACTGCGATGCACTTCGCTTTCAGATAGGCAAGCACTCGATCGCCTGTTAAGCAATGTTGAGTTAGGGGATAAAACCCCATCGCAACTCATGAGGCATATGCAAAGCCTAGTTGCCGGAAGAGAAATCGATAAACGTCTCTTTTACCAAATATGGCTGCGAAGACTTCCCGCAAACATCCAGCAGGTTCTTGCTTTCGGAGATGACGACATTGACATAGAAAGGCTCACCGAAATCGCGGATCGCATGTACGAGAGGTCAACACCTCAATCTGTCGCTTCCACCAGCAGAATACCAGACACTCACGATAGAATACAGACTCTAGAACACAAAGTCGACACCTTACTGAGTCAGTTAGCAAAACTGACTACACGCACACAACCAAGCCGTTCTAGAAGCTCGTCTCGTCGACGTCTTTCTCGATCCCCTAGCACGTCACTACATCGCGATAATATTTGCTGGTATCACCGTAGTTATGGAAGCAAAGCACGACGGTGCCGTTCACCTTGCAACTTTCAGACTAAACCAAAAGATATATCGTCATGTGTAAAAAATACTGTTGGCAACCTACGATCTAACAGTCGTTTGTTTTATGTAACAGATAAAAATACCGGTACTACATTCTTAGTTGACACAGGAGCAGAGGTGAGTGTTCTCCCTCCGTCTACACAGGAACGTCAACATCCTGACCCAGCAGTTACGCTCCAAGCTGTTAATCAGTCCAGTATTGTTACATATGGAACTAAACGAATGACTTTAGATTTTGGTTTAAAGAATACCTACACTTGGTCTTTCATCATTGCAGACGTTCCATCCCCAATCCTCGGTATTGATTTTCTGCAGCAACACAAACTGTTAGTTGATCCGATAAGCCCCAAGCTAATAGATTCGCTCAATAAAACGTACATTGCTGGTAAGATTAGCCGTGCATCATCACTGAACTTGATGGTCACACGCACGCCAGCATCTCCATATACCAATTTGGTAAATCAGTTTCCTGACCTTTTACAACCTTCTTTTCGAGGAACAGAACCGAAGCATCATGTGGTTCATCATATTAAAACCACTGGACCGCCAGTTTTTGCACGTCCACGACGCCTTGACCCACATCGACTTAAAATCGCCAAAACAGAGTTCGATAAAATGCTAGAGCTTGGTATTATTCGACCATCCAACAGCTCTTGGTCTTCACCGCTTCACATGGTACCCAAAAAGTCTTCTGGTGAAATACGGCCGTGTGGTGATTATCGAGCTTTAAACAAGCAAACGGTACCTGATAGATACCCAATACCACACATCCACGATTTTGCTAGCAACTTACCAGATGTTAAAGTTTTCTCTAAAATCGATCTCGTCCGAGCGTATCATCATATCCCCATCCACCCGGATGACGTTCCGAAAACTGCCATTACCACACCATTCGGTTTATATGAATTCGTACGCATGCCATTCGGACTTATGAATGCCGCTCAGACATTCCAACGCCTAATTGACCAAGTACTCCGTGGTCTCCCTTTCGTCTACGCATACATCGATGACTTACTAATTGCAAGTGCAGACGAAGCCGAGCATTTGAAACATGTGAAGACAGTGTTTGAAAGACTGAACCAATACGGAATGACTATCAACTTAGACAAGTGCGAATTTGGTAAGACCTCACTGAAATTTCTCGGTCATTTAATCGATAGCCAAGGAATCAGACCAGTCCCTGATGACGTACAAGCTATCAAAGATTATCCATTACCAGATTCTTTTAAGAAATTACGACGATTTTTGGGTCTCGTTAATTTTTACCGGCGTTTTATTCCCAACTGTGCTAAAGCTTTACAACCATTAACCGATTGCTTACGTCGACATAGTCGTTCATTCCATTTGCCCGCAGAAGCTGTTAAAGCATTCGAAAATGTCAAACAATTGTTAAATGACAAGACACTCTTAGTCAGACGCCAAAATGACGCCCCCCTGTCTCTCATGACAGACGCTTCAGACGTTGCCATCGGGGCAGTTTTACAACAGCAGGTACACGGCGAATGGCAACCTCTTGCATTCTTTTCGAAACGACTGAATCCCACTCAGTGTCGCTATAGCACTTTTGGTAGAGAGTTATTGGCTGTTTATTTAGCAATCAAGCACTTCCGACATATGCTGGAAGGTACAGCTTTTACTGTCTTTACAGACCATAAAGCTCTAACGAAAGCCTTATCAGCAAAACAGGATAACTACTCTCCGCGTGAACTACGACATCTCGAGTTTATATCTCAGTTCACCTCCGATCTGCGACACGTAAAGGGTAAAAACAATGAAGTGGCAGACGCTTTATCACGTGTGCACATTGACAATATTGTATGCCCAGACATCGACTACGAACGTCTCTCAAACTTACAACGAGATGATGCCGAACTTAAAAAGATCATGTCTTCCAAAACAACTTCTTTAAAGCTAGACGCAATTCCTTTTGGCACGACAAAAATAATCTGCGACACCTCTACGGGTAAATATCGACCCTTCGTTCCAGCAGCTATGAGACATACAGTATTCGAGAAGTTACATAACTTGTCTCATCCCGGTGTCAGCGTTACTATCAAACTACTAAAAGAAAGATTTATTTGGCCGAACATTAATAGCGATGTTAAGAAGTGGACACGAAATTGCTTGTCTTGTCAAAGAGTCAAAATCAACCGTCACACTAATGCACCACTTGGTCGCTTTCCTAATCCCGACTCTAGATTTGAACATATACATGTAGACATAGTTGGTCCACTACCTCCTTCCAATGGTTTCAACTACATTCTAACTTGCGTCGATAGATTCACTCGTTGGCCTGTAGCAGTTCCAATAGCCGACGTCTCAGCTGAAACGGTAGCTAAAGCTTTGGTAGAAAACTGGATAGCTAATTTTGGTGTCCCATCCATTATCACTACGGACAGAGGTGCTCAGTTTGAAAGCCGACTTTTTCACCAGCTAACTGAATTACTGGGCATCAAACGAATACGAACAACCGCCTACCATCCTAGTTCCAACGGCATGGTTGAACGCCTTCATCGACAACTCAAAGCTGCGCTCGCTGCTTCTTTGACTCAAAACGACTGGTCAACCAAACTCCCACTGGTACTGCTTGGTATACGATCTGCTCTAAAGAAAGATATTGGCTGCTGTGTTTCCGAACTAGTCTATGGAACAACATTACGACTACCAGGAGAATTTTTCACCCCAGGTAACCAAGTTCCACAAGATATGACTGGTTATGTGCACCAGCTAAAACAACACATGAACGAGCTCAAGATATCACTTCCACGCCAGCAGGAACGAACGTCATACATCCCGCCACAACTGACAGATTGCACTCACGTCTTCGTCAGGAGAGAGGGTGTACAACGACCACTTCAACCCGCTTATGATGGCCCATTCAAAGTTCTAAATAGAAACGATAAAGTTATCACGATAGAACGACTGAATAAAGCAGAAGCCATCAGTGTCGACAGAGTCAAACCAGCATTCATCGACGATTTCGAAGCCAACGATAAAGACCAGCTGAACGAAGTGCCAACAGCTACATCCACGCAAGCTTCAACGTCGCCAGAGAAACCTATGAAAACTACACGTTCTGGTAGGAGAGTTCATTGGCCTAAACGTTATGTGCAAATCATCAAAATATAACTTACTACGAATTTTCATTTTTATTATCTTTATTCGTAATTGTCATTTGACTACACATTTAACTGATTAATATCTTCATACGTCAATCACGTCACTACTATGTTAACATTGATATTTCCTGTATTATTACATTTAACCATATAGCGCTTAATATTCATGTATCGTTTCCGTATACAGACCACAGATCCCCGGCTTATTGTATCATTCCTTATATATTCTACCACGATCATCAATCCTATTTCTTCTTTTATTATCGCATTTATTATCGGCCTTATTGACCGCATTAAATTGCTCATTTTTTTAGCTTAGTAAATCGCTTTCTATGTACTATCGCTGCTACGTATTACGCTGACGCATTTTATTGTCGAACACTTAAATGTATTTTTTTATATTTCAGTGTTCTGGTGGGGGAATTATGTAGTACCCCTATACCAACTATAAACATACGTTTTTAATTTAATTTGCATACTCATATTATATGTTTACACATATCGATTTTATATGTACTTCGTAAACATTTGTCAATTTACTGTTGAACGTTACCTTGATACTTTTTCGAAATTTGACTACGGCTATAATACACGATTATACTCTTCACAAGTGCCTTCTGATTTTACGTTGTGGGCGTCGAGTAGCCACAACGTCTGCGCACATTGATAAACGTGAAGAAGTACTAGGAAATACGTGTACGCTCATTTAGTCAAATAGAACACGCAATAATACAATAATAATAATAATAATTCTCAATAAACGATCTGTTGCCTGGCGTTACAGATAATCAGCAAGTATTTTATTATCTGAAACGTGACATTCACTTCATTAATCTGACTTTCTTGATTCTTGATGCACCTTTTGCATCGTAAATAAGATCTCCTTAAACAATAAAACATATTATTGAACCTATTGCATGCCTAGGGAACAGTACTGAAAAGTAGCTGTGAAAAGATAATGCTTCAATTATAAAGAAAAATAACAATTTTGCTTTCCAAACTCATTCATGGTTCTGTTACATTAACTTCAATCTGGAAAACTGAAAATCCCAATAACTTCGAATTTAACTTTAGGTGAAAAGCGTCTTTATCTCAGTGACTCTGATGTACTCACCCCTTTTTACCTTACAGATTCAGGAAATTCTCAGTAATCTTCATCTTATTTTCCTCCTATATATTTTCGTCTATTGTAATTCTACTGCATTTCATTTGTCTACTTATGTGCATGCCTCTCCGTATTGAGGGGTGTTTCTTGCTTATCTGTTAGCTTTATTTCTTCTGACTTTTGCAGTCTTCACTAACTTTGTTCTTGTTAGAATGATTTCTATTTCACTCAGCCCTTTGGTGCAAGAAAAACCGATGCTACCTTACAGCACCCACATTAAGAAGCAATCTTTTACGTTTTCTTATCATTTCATCACAGTAAAAATGTCCTGAGTAGACAACATGCTAGGATAACATCTGAAAAGCGCTGATTAGGTGTCACAACTGTTTGCGAAAATATCAAAATTCAAACACTGTGTTAATTTTCAAATAATGTTCTTGGGTAATGCATTAAGATACTGACGAATAGTGAACGGAAATTCAATTTTAGATTATCTTGTTACCAGTCCCCCAAAGAAGTCAACAGATAAAGTGGGTAATTTATTTCATCACTTTTTAACCTCAGGTTTCCTACAATTTAACTTCACCTAGTTTATTAGGCAGGAAAAAGTGGGGAAGCTTGGCGTGTGGCTATTCGCCCTATCCTGAAAAATCAATCTAATCTTCACAGAAACTTCAAAGCTCCCAAAAATACAAAAAATAAACTTAATCTTTCCTGGATGGTGTAAGGCTTCGTTGGGAGAGGGATTCAGTCGATGTGTCTTTTTTCAATGAAAACAAACAGAAACATGGAGACACGAAATGGTTGCACAATCTTTAAAACTGCAAAGAATGCTCAGCCCACAGAATAAATACGAATATAAGGTGCAAAGGCTCCAAAAATTTGTTAGAGCAGACGGAACGGAGGTGGAGTCTCCAAATTGTTAGTTGGAAAGTCAGTAACCTAAACTGATCACATGGGCGATAACAAACGGTACACTGGGGTGTAACTACCACAGTGTAACCAACAGCATCGAAGGTTGTCATGCAGTACGAACCAGTCTCCACTAGGATCATAACATGAAGGTTCGATCTCGAAGGTCGGGAAGTTATGGTTATTTAATGCTACTTTCCTACAAACACCTCCGAACAAGAGGAGAAGGAAGACTTCTACAGGCCACTGCGAAGAGTAGTGGACAAGACCCTAAGAAGCTGCTTCAAAATCCTAATGGTTGATATGAATGGCAGACTGAGAGCATAAAATACAGAACAATTACTCATCACCAGTCCGTGGGCTCTTGGCAAACGCTAGGCCGATCACTTCAAAAGACCTGTAGTGGGTGATAACTCCCCGAAATTATTAGCAACAGCACTCATCACTGAATGCTGACCGTCAATGTTTAAATTGACTTGTTTACCTGAAGACTAGCGGTCAAGCATCTACACCATTTAGAGTGCTTTCATGTTACGTTTGGTTGTTCGTGCACGATCCGTAGCTAGTGTAGCAGTCACTGTCGCACTAAGATTTCGGTCCCGAAACATGCTTCTCATTTTGGACGATCAATTTGTTATTTTGATTTGTCTTTGGTTTACGCGAAACAAATACTATAGGACTTTTAACGGTTTGATAAAGCTATTAGCATTAAATAGCGAAACGTCAGTAAAAACAATATCGTTTTGTTTTTCATTCATTGGGAAATACAAAAACCTTTATTATAATAAATACTATAGGAGTTGTGGGTCTCAGATCTTCCGTTAGTATGAATCGTACTATCCATCAAAGTCAACACCCTCAGCGTCTAAAAACTCTTGAATTAATCACTACCTGAAAATCATCCAGAAATAAATTCAGCAGTCACACAGCTGCCAGTTAGCGATTGCCCTCCGACGAAGTCTGAAGACCTGAGAGACATGAAGTTATTGAAAGCTAGTCGGTAAAGCAGTAGGAGCAGGTGAGGTTCGTACAGACGCACCAAAAGTAGATCCAGTGGGTGCCCACACGCTACTGTTGCAGAAGTTTGGAGGGTAGGGAATTGCCAACTGCTTGGAGTGAAGGCTGTCTTATTAGACTTCCAAAGAAGGCTACCTAAGCCTTTGTAAATGCTGAGGCCGAGCAAAACATTAAGTTCTCTCGTCCTGGAGAGCCCAAAAATGCCATTTATCCAACCCCCTTGGAGCAAGCTAAAATTAGGCAAAGCGGATCACATGCGGACCTAAATGCAATTCAAAGCACCATCGTCGAGTAGACCATATATTGCTACTGAAGTCTATTCCTCGTCTTTATAAATTTTGCGAGGGACCTGTCAGGGTTGACCACGAAGTAATAAGCGAACTAGATCAGCAGTACGGAAAGCACTATACCATTATCAACGTCAATCAATATTTGTATGAAGATGCCACAGGTTAAGTGACTCACAACAGAAAATTCAACGACGACTTTCAAATGAAAACAAGACTAAGGAAATGCTGCCCAACATCACCACTGATATTCCTGAATGAGGTTAACTGGATCATACAGCAAAAGATAGAGAACGGGAAAGCAGGGACATGTTAAAATTGGATTTCGCGAAGGATTCATCTTTAATGTCGCACATATTCGAAGTTCTACAGGCTAAAATCAACAACAAGAAGCCGAGACAGGACTCCAACTGAACATAGAGATGACAAAGGTGATGAAGATATCTAGCCTACAACAACAGGCACCAGTCACTAACAACAGGGGAAATTTGAAGTAAGTCACTTATTTCACTTTAGGCAATATGGTTGCAACTACAGGCAACAAAGATGAGGATGCTGTAGCCAACCAGGATTGAAAAGGCAAGAAAGACCCTCATTAATCTAAAATCAGTTCGCAAATCTGCTTCACTCAGCATAACGAACAAGATTTTAATTTTCAACAGAAATTTTAAGTCATTCCTTTCATACGTTTCAGAGATTTGGTAAGTCAATAAAAGCATTCCTAACAGGCTTGAGATTTTCGTCGTTAGCAAGCGTCTGTTAGTACTCAAGATCAGATGGCTAGCCGGAAAAGATAATCAGCAAGGAACCCTGAGAACGGACTAACTATAGAACTACTGGCCAACAAATGTGCCGAAGGAAATGGTCTGGGCAAGCGCTAAGGAGACCACTGAGTGACATCGCGGGCCAGACAAACTCTCGAGTGGAACCAGAATGAGGGACGAATAGTCAAGTGTAGGTAAGCGTGTGAAATGGAAGATATCGTGCGAAGATTAAATGAAAGCTAGTGAACAGTCATGAATCCAGGTGGAAATGCCGGTAGAGTCTAAGAAGATGTGTTGTTGAATACTACTGTTACGCTGCGAACTCAAGGAAGTCATAATTAATGTAGCATTAGTAAATTCAAGAGGTCCACTCAGATACCTAGTGACTAGCATCTAAGACTCAGGTTCTTAACATTTCTAGGTTTGGCATCCCAAGCGTGAAATATGATTCTGATGTGAGAATACACACTTTATAATTAATTACGTCTGGAGACGCATGCTGGAGATGACAGAATAACCTTCAGCAAGACGTTGCTTATCTGCTAACAATAACGAATAATAATGTACATAAAAATCTGAGTCTATGATTTGGTATCATTTTGGTTAACTGTAATTGACTGTGATATTATTATTGTATATATATTGACGGATTTACATGTTCAAGTTGGCTGAAGTCAGTGAGTCAATGATTTTGGTGTCATTTTGGTTAACTGTAATTGACTGTGATATTATTATTGTTGTTGTCGCTTGTTACCCTTCTTGTTGTGAATTATTTTCCCGTACTGGTGTTTTTCTGCTTGTTTATTCCCTGTTTTCCTGGCTTTTTAAGGGGAGCAACCCACAAGGTCGCTTCTCTCTAAATTATAAATTGATGTAACAACCCCCGCCCTTCTCAGGTGTGAGGCTAGCAACCCCATCCTGTAAACAAACCTCCTACAGAAACTTCAGCACGATGTATCTCCTTGAGACAAAAAAAAAGTCTTTGTGGGGACATGGAATGTACGTACTATGTACGAGATTGGCAAAGCTGCCCAGATTGCAAACGAGATGAAAAGATATGGTATTCAAGTACTGGGAATATGTGAAAGCAGATGGAACGGGAATGGACTCACCAAATTGTCAACGGGTGAGCCAGTGATCTACTCCGGTCACCAGGAAGATAACCACTCGCACACCGAGGGCGTGGCTATCATGATGTCACCAACGGCAACGAAGGCCCTGATGCAATGGGAGGCGATCTCGCCCAGGATAATAACCGCCAGATTCAACTCCAAAGGAAGGAAAGTGTCAATTATACAATGCTATGCACCGACCAACAACGCAGACCTCGAAACGAAAGAAGAATTCTACAGACAACTGCAGACAACAATGGACAATACTCCAGCTGGTGACATCAAAATACTAATGGGAGACATGAACGCCAAACTGGGATCACATAACACAGGAAGGGAACTCATCATGGGTAGAGAAGCTCTCGGAGTAATGAACGAAAACGGAGAACTCTTCGCCGACTTCTGCGCCTTCAATGAACTAGTGATTGGTGGCAGCGTATACAAACACAAGGATATCCACAAAGCTACATGGGTGTCACCAGATGGGCGAACCAAAAACCAAATCGACTTCATCTCAATCTCAAGGAAGTGGAGGCGCAGCCTGCTGGACACAAAAGTAAGAAGAGGAGCAGACATTGGCTCAGACCGATGAGCAACAAAAACAGGATTTGAACGCAAGCTACAAGACACTGAACAAAAGAGTAAAGAAGAGTGCCAGAGAAGACAAAAGAAAGTACTATGAAACCATGGCAAGTGAGGCAGAACAAGCTGCAGGCAAAGGAGACCTCGCAACACTCTACCGAACTACTAGGTACCTATCGGGCAAACGTTTGACACAAATCAAGCCGGTGAAGGATGACAATGGAAAGTCACTCAACAAAGAAGTGGAGCAAAGGAAACACTGGGCTGAACACTTCAAAAGACTCCTAAATCGATCACCACCTACAACGCGCCCAGCAATACCAACAACGGAGACAGAGCTACCAGTGAACACCAACCCCCCGACGAAATCAGAAGTCCTGAAGGCAATCAAGATGCTAAAAGCCGGAAAAGCAGCAGGACCAGATGGAATCCAAGCAGAAGCATTGAAAACGGACCCAGAGACAGTTTCATTTGAAAGTCGTCGTTGAATTTTCTGTTGTGAGTCACTTAACCTGTGGCATCTTCATACAAATATTGATTGACGTTGATAATGGTATAGTGCTTTCCGTACTGCTGATCTAGTTCGCTTATTACTTCGTGGTCAACCCTGACAGGTCCCTCGCAAAATTTATAAAGACGAGGAATAGACTTCAGTAGCAATATATGGTCTACTCGACGATGGTGCTTTGAATTGCATTTAGGTCCGCATGTGATCCGCTTTGCCTAATTTTAGCTTGCTCCAAGGGGGTTGGATAAATGGCATTTTTGGGCTCTCCAGGACGAGAGAACTTAATGTTTTGCTCGGCCTCAGCATTTACAAAGGCTTAGGTAGCCTTCTTTGGAAGTCTAATAAGACAGCCTTCACTCCAAGCAGTTGGCAATTCCCTACCCTCCAAACTTCTGCAACAGTAGCGTGTGGGCACCCACTGGATCTACTTTTGGTGCGTCTGTACGGACCTCACCTGCTCCTACTGCTTTACCGACTAGCTTTCAATAACTTCATGTCTCTCAGGTCTTCAGACTTCGTCGGAGGGCAATCGCTAACTGGCAGCTGTGTGACTGCTGAATTTATTTCTGGATGATTTTCAGGTAGTGATTAATTCAAGAGTTTTTAGACGCTGAGGGTGTTGACTTTGATGGATAGTACGATTCATACTAACGGAAGATCTGAGACCCACAACTCCTATAGTATTTGTTTCGCGTAAACCAAAGACAAATCAAAATAACAAATTGATCGTCCAAAATGAGAAGCATGTTTCGGGACCGAAATCTTAGTGCGACAGTGACTGCTACACTAGCTACGGATCGTGCACGAACAACCAAACGTAACATGAAAGCACTCTAAATGGTGTAGATGCTTGACCGCTAGTCTTCAGGTAAACAAGTCAATTTAAACATTGACGGTCAGCATTCAGTGATGAGTGCTGTTGCTAATAATTTCGGGGAGTTATCACCCACTACAGGTCTTTTGAAGTGATCGGCCTAGCGTTTGCCAAGAGCCCACGGACTGGTGATGAGTAATTGTTCTGTATTTTATGCTCTCAGTCTGCCATTCATATCAACCATTAGGATTTTGAAGCAGCTTCTTAGGGTCTTGTCCACTACTCTTCGCAGTGGCCTGTAGAAGTCTTCCTTCTCCTCTTGTTCGGAGGTGTTTGTAGGAAAGTAGCATTAAATAACCATAACTTCCCGACCTTCGAGATCGAACCTTCATGTTATGATCCTAGTGGAGACTGGTTCGTACTGCATGACAACCTTCGATGCTGTTGGTTACACTGTGGTAGTTACACCCCAGTGTACCGTTTGTTATCGCCCATGTGATCAGTTTAGGTTACTGACTTTCCAACTAACAATTTGGAGACTCCACCTCCGTTCCGTCTGCTCTAACAAATTTTTGGAGCCTTTGCACCTTATATTCGTATTTATTCTGTGGGCTGAGCATTCTTTGCAGTTTTAAAGATTGTGCAACCATTTCGTGTCTCCATGTTTCTGTTTGTTTTCATTGAAAAAAGACACATCGACTGAATCCCTCTCCCAACGAAGCCTTACACCATCCAGGAAAGATTAAGTTTATTTTTTGTATTTTTGGGAGCTTTGAAGTTTCTGTGAAGATTAGATTGATTTTTCAGGATAGGGCGAATAGCCACACGCCAAGCTTCCCCACTTTTTCCTGCCTAATAAACTAGGTGAAGTTAAATTGTAGGAAACCTGAGGTTAAAAAGTGATGAAATAAATTACCCACTTTATCTGTTGACTTCTTTGGGGGACTGGTAACAAGATAATCTAAAATTGAATTTCCGTTCACTATTCGTCAGTATCTTAATGCATTACCCAAGAACATTATTTGAAAATTAACACAGTGTTTGAATTTTGATATTTTCGCAAACAGTTGTGACACCTAATCAGCGCTTTTCAGATGTTATCCTAGCATGTTGTCTACTCAGGACATTTTTACTGTGATGAAATGATAAGAAAACGTAAAAGATTGCTTCTTAATGTGGGTGCTGTAAGGTAGCATCGGTTTTTCTTGCACCAAAGGGCTGAGTGAAATAGAAATCATTCTAACAAGAACAAAGTTAGTGAAGACTGCAAAAGTCAGAAGAAATAAAGCTAACAGATAAGCAAGAAACACCCCTCAATACGGAGAGGCATGCACATAAGTAGACAAATGAAATGCAGTAGAATTACAATAGACGAAAATATATAGGAGGAAAATAAGATGAAAATTACTGAGAATTTCCTGAATCTGTAAGGTAAAAAGGGGTGAGTACATCAGAGTCACTGAGATAAAGACGCTTTTCACCTAAAGATAAATTCGAAGTTATTGGGATTTTCAGTTTTCCAGATTGAAGTTAATGTAACAGAACCATGAATGAGTTTGGAAAGCAAAATTGTTATTTTTCTTTATAATTGAAGCATTATCTTTTCACAGCTACTTTTCAGTACTGTTCCCTAGGCATGCAATAGGTTCAATAATATGTTTTATTGTTTAAGGAGATCTTATTTACCATGCAAAAGGTGCATCAAGAATCAAGAAAGTCAGATTAATGAAGTGAATGTCACGTTTCAGATAATAAAATACTTGCTGATTATCTGTAACGCCAGGCAACAGATCGTTTATTGAGAAAATGAAGAGATATTTACAGATTTTTATGTACATTATTATTCGTTATTGTTAGCAGATAAGCAACGTCTTGCTGAAGGTTATTCTGTCATCTTTTTGTGGCCGTTCCTAAGAAAGTCAGGCCATATATTTGCGAATCTTATTTGCACACATTAAGTCTGCTGTGTTGGTTGGTGACTTCCTCAAGGCTAAGCGTAGTTACTGTTTTTTCCCATGACCCCGATTCGGGAAGTAAACATTGACGTAAATTGTTGTCTAAAATTTCGGCTAGCAGATTGCTCTCACCACATATCTACACTAAAATAATTTGAAAAGCAAAACACCATTGTGGACCTCGTAATCAAAGAATATTTTTGAACTGTCCCACTAACAACTTGCTCCCGATTTCTTATTCACCATGACTGAAATTTGGACGGGAAGAACTGATTCAGCTGGCAGTATGACGACCTTCCCACTTGTCCATAAGGCATTAAAGTGAGTAAAAGTAATAATTATCTGGTTATAATTCTCATAACTATTTTTATGTAAATGAGATATATAAAGCGGTAATAATAACAAATAGAATCCATCAACTTTTATAATCACCTGTGTATGTTTGAAGCATGACCTAAGTCGAAATTGATTTCTGTTGATTATTTGTAAGATGAGCTGTGAAGAATGATGTTTTTTAATAAGTGCTAGCTACCTTTAACCTCACTGAGTCTTCTGGCAAGAGAGAGGGTTTGATTTTGAGTCAGCAATTCACTTCAAAAGAAAACAACACCATTGCTACTGCAGCTTCCAAACCCATAAATAATAAATTTATTCTCTACTGGAATCAGGGAAGAAATGTCTGTAGTGAACAGAGTACAATCCAGAATCACTGTGGGACCTGTAAGTTGCACTCAGAACGTAAGTAGTAGATAATAATATTGTTAATGATAGGACGTAATCACCCTGTGACACAGAGTTATGACCACAAAATCTAAGAGCTTACTAACACTTTATCAGTCAAAGGAAGAATTTTGACAACCTATACCCGTACAGAAAGACCGAAGGCAGTTCCTCCTATTGTCCGATACACTGTGAATTTCCATTTCTAGTAGATATATCCTTTCTTTTACTTCGATTCGGGTCAAGTTTCTTTGACTGGACACTAGTAAGTATGTAGTGTTATGTGTCTAACCCTTTGTTTGGTGCAGACTGAATTCTATCAGTCAAGTTTGCGATGTGGCCACCATTCTGGGCTGCTCGCCATCAATTAACTGAGATGGAGTTCAGTGTGCACAAAAAAAAACGAATAGACAGATTACACTGGTTACTAACTAATGTCCAATTAAAATATCCAGTACAGTCCTACAGAAGGCCAATCGCGAACCCGAATAACTCAGTGGTAACATCTCTGATTGCAGCACTGGGTGACGCGGCTTTGGACCTCAAAAGGGATGTGAGTTCCTCCAAGGTTGCAAATACGGCTCGATGACGAGTGCCAGTTAGCACAAAACCCAGGTTCAAGGCTTCCTGTCGATTGCCTCCTACCATCCAATATCGAGTCAAGTTTATTTATGCAAATAAATTGGGACTGAAAAGCTCTCACTTGGATTCAAGTGTGACACACTCAACAGAACTGATTCTGAAGCATACGTCTAAAACTTAAAAAACTGTAGCAGTATTTTATTCCATATTAAAATATTAACTGGAAATATCACACGGTGAAACAGTATCATTTACTGAAAGACGTTCCGAACTCAACTGTTTGTTCATAATCGTACCACTGGGTGATATAAACTAAGTGAATAAAATCCTATGAATACTGGAGCATAATTTGAGAATCTACTGAGTCAAATGATAGATCATAAACCAACAGAAAAACAAGAACAAGTGGTGTGAGGCTTGAATGGTTGCCACTGCTGATCGATAACTCACATCACCAACCCCACTATCGAATTGCCATATTTCTTGACTTGAAGGCGGCCTTCGACTCCGTGGATCGAAAGGTACTACGGCAATGTTTGACTGTGAAGGGAGTGGCAAGAAAGTACATTGCACTAATCAAGGCACTCTACTCAAACTCACGTAGCCGTGTAAGGGCTTATGGGGAATTGTCATCTGAATTGATAACAACCAGTGGTGTCCATCAAGGATGTCCACTTTCCCCATTCCTGTTTAACTTCATCATAGATATGCTAATGGAAGTATCCCTAAGTGAACTTAACGACTTAGGAATCGACTTGTTACCAGGGAATAGTCTTATCGACTTGGAATATGCAGATGATTTAGCCCTGTTAGGGGAGGACGCTGACAAAATGCAGAGTCTTCTGAACACCTTGAGCAGCAATCTTCGTATGTTTGGCATGCGATTCTCCCCTGTAAAATGTAAGATGCTGCTACAGGACTGGACTACGTTAATTCCCAGCTTAGTGATAGGGAATGAAGTGATAGAACATGTTGACCACTTCACCTATTTGGGAAGTTGTATCAGCACCAACGGACTGATTGACGACGAAATCTCAGCACGGATCCAAAAAGCTCGAGCTGCTTTCGCTAACTTACGCCATCTCTGGCGTAGGCGTGACATCCGGCTATCAACCAAGGGACGTGTGTACTACTCAGCAATTCGCTCCGCCCTCGTCTATGGCTCTGAAACATGGCCAATACGAGTTGAAGACATGAAAAGGTTGACTGTTTTTGATCATAGATGTCTACGATCTCTTTCTCACGTTAGGTGGCATAATAAGGTAAGTAATGTTGACGTTAGGCGTAGAGTGTTGGGCAAAGAGGGAAAATCAATCGAAGAGTAAGTGGTGGCCAAACAAAAACATGGCATCAATCCATAAAATCCTTGACAGTTAAACTGAGTCAGGTAAGGAGGGAGATGCAGACTTCCGGGTTGGGGCCCGCCCTCGGGACTCTGAAAATCAATGGCTGGAGACAATATGTGACATGGCTCAAAATTGTTGTCAATAGCGCAGATATATTCAGTCTCTGTAACCTTTCATATTTTATTTTACTGACTAAACATCTTATTTCCCGTCTTATCACATTCACATTTCCGAATATACACTACTTTCTATTATCTCTTTCACACAAGTCTATTGAAATTTAAATTGACCTTTTTTATTCATTCATATGTCGAATCAATTTATTACTCATTTATACAAATGAAGTTGGAAGTTGTATTAATACCATGATATGAATACGAGCAATAAATTTTGCTCGAAATGCCACCACCAAATAATACTGTATAACACTGTGAGACTTCATAAAGTAAATTTACTCTATGATGGGACTATTCTCTAACACAGTACCGAAGTTCTGTTCTTATATGAATGACCCCTTGCAGCACGTGGGTTGATTGTCTGCCTTATCTATAATAAACCTTGAATCACATCCAAGACAAAAATTACTTCACCATGGAAAATAAAGTTGACCAATGTAATTTATGACCTTATCAGTTGACTATCCTTCCTTGTCTAGCACTCTATGCCTAACCGCAATATTATTCATCGTATTGTACCATCTTACAGGGGTCATGGTAATATGTCCTTGAACATCAGATATCCACAAAGACCTGTCTACAGATTTGGGGAAAATAAAAACAAAAGATTAAGAAACATGGCAGCTCAAATTTAAAGGTGGCGACTTTGAGGTGATAAGCAACAGATGACGTACGACATAGATGTCGAGACATCTCTGGCGATACAGGTATAAGACGTCTAATTGTCACACGACATCAGGCAGACATTTGCGATCCCTTCAAAGGAAAAAGAAAAACAAGTAGACTCAGACCTCTTTAAGTTCACCTAGTCCATCGATATCAAATGTTAAAACGAGGCTTATGTATTCAAAAAGAAGGTATAGTAAGCATTTCTCTACTTTGGTTAATGATCTTCTAACCTTAACTGATTATATCATCTTTTAATAAAGGTACTCATATTAATTAATCGTCATTCTTCATATTTCCAATAGCTAACTAAATGAACTTGACTGACAACATATTTTTAATATTTCATTTCCTCATTTTAACGATTTTCCAATCTTATAATATATGTATCGCAATATTTTCCTGCAAGCTAGTCTAGTTTTCTAGCCGGTCCTTAGCCACGGTAAAGGAAAAGGGTTGGGCGTGGGGCTAGATACTCTACCTTAAAAAAGCAATCCAAACTCTACAGAAACTTTACAACACAAGAAATTATGAAAAACTAACTTATTCTTAGGCGGAATCGTAGAAACGAAATGACGCGGGCTGGTGAAACGCTTCAGGAAGCCAGCCAGCCGATGTGTTTTCTTTCGACAAAAGCAAAAATAAGAATGGGGACGTGGAATGTTCCTACAAAGTACGAAGCTGAGAAGACTATCCAAGTTACTAAAGAAATGAGAAGATAAAGCGTAGAACTCCAACCAATCTGTGACAGCAGGTGAAATGAGTACGGACTATCCAAATTGTTAACTGGAGATTCAATAATCTACTTCGGTCATCCAGATGACATCCATGAACACGCTAAGGAGGTGACTATTACGATGTCATCAACTGCGCCGAAGGCTATCATGCAGCACGAATGAATCCGCTCTAGGCTCATGACACCAAGGTTCAACTCAAAAAGAAAGAAGGTTAAAACCATCCAATGCAACGCGTTTACAAACCACTCAGAATAAGAGTGGAAGGGAGATTTCTGTAGACAACTGCAAACATGCGAAATTGAAAAATCGAAACTCTAATGGGCAAATCATCCACGTTAGCTACAAATATTCTATTATTTCAAGATCTTACGGGCGACATGAATGCTAAGCTGGGAGCAGACAATTCAGGAAGAGAACCCATCATGGGTCGAGAGACTCTTGCTCGGTGAAATCAATTATAACGGATAACTCTTCGCAAACCTTTAATAGTGAGATGGTTGGAGGTAGCGTGCACACCCACAAGACGCAATGGATTTTACCCAACGGACACACCAAAAACGAGAGAGACTTCATCTCAATCTTAAGAAAGTGAAGCTGCAGTCTGTTAGATACGAAGCCAAAAAGGGGAGCATATGTGGGCTCAGACAATTATCTATTGCAAGGAACATTCAAGATCAAGCAGAAAGTCTTCAAAACAACCAGAGACAGACTACAATTCAAGTTCAACACAGAAAATGAAATAAAACTATCAAAGATCCCTTAACTGCAGCCATCAGAGCGAAGTAGGAAACCTGTCTGAAGGAACTCTCTGAAAGTGGTGTTCAAAAAAAATGCAACCGCTTTAGGCAGGAAGAGGGGAGACAGGAAATGGCTCTCTACAGACATCTGGAAGCGAATAGCAGAGAAGACGCTGGGACAGAAGATAAACCAATCCAAAAATGGACAACAGAAGGAGAAGCTGACTTCATTATACGTCGCACTTAATAACGAATGAAGTGGAGAGGAGTGCTAGACAGAAGACAATTCTACGACAAACTGGCAACTGAAGCACAACAGGTAGGCCACAAGTAAAAGAAACCTCAGAACTAGGTCCCTAACCGGGAAGACATCAACCCAGATGATGAAACCAATAGAAGATGCTTAAGGTAACCTGATTACCAAGGAGGAGAAACAAATAAAACAATCGGCCGGTCACTTCAAGGAAGTTCTTAACTGACTATCCTCTGCCACTAGTCCAGAAATAGCCCCAACAGCACTCAGAGAAATGCCAGTAGACACCAAACCTCCAACAAAAGCAGAAGTCTTGAGTGCTGTCAAGCTACTGAAATCAGCGAAGGCAGAAGAGCCGTATGCTATTCCTCCGGAAGCAATCAGAACTGATACAGAGATCACAACAGATACCCTAAGGTCGCTATTGCATAAAGTTTGAAAGGAAGAAAGCTACTTACTGATTGGAAAAGTAGCTAACTTATCAAACTACCAAGAAGCGGCTTAGGTCTATGCAGGAACTGGCGCGGAATAAAGCTCTTGACCACACAAAGACCTCGACAGCGAAGTAATTTGTGAATTACTTCTGCACCATGCAGTACCCCAAACCTTTATCAACCTCATTCAACAGTTATATGACAACACCACGTATCGGGTGGTCTACAGCGGAAAACTCAGTGAAACCTTTGAAGTGAAGACAGGGCTGTCCACCATCAAAAATGATACTCCTAAATGTGGTGAACTGGATCATGCAGCAAAAGACGGAGAGCAAGAAAGCAGGAATGCATTGCACCGATAAGAAGACTCCGGGAGATCTGGACTTAGCGGAATATTCTTGTCCAATATCAAATAAATCCGAAGGCTTACAGGCGAAAGCCAACAAGTTGGCAGAAGAAGCAGCGAAGACAGGAATTCAGGTGAACTCAGATAGGACCGAGGCGATGAAGATAACCAATCAACAACAACAACAAGCACCAGCCACTATCATCGTAATAGATTTGAAAGATATCAATTCCTTCACTAATCTCTATGCAGCGTTGTTCCAGCTACAGGCGGAACAGATAAGGATGTCAACACCAAAATGGAAAAGGCAAGATAGGCCTTCGTCACTCTGAAATCACTTGGGAGATCAGCAATTAGCATAAAAAACGGAGTCCAGGTTTTCAACACCAATGTTAAGTCAGTCAGTGCTTCTATATGGGCCAAAAACCTGCACTGAACGTCACCAAAACCACTTCCAACAGGTTGCAGACCTTTATCAACAGCTGTCTGCTCTATATTGAAGATGGCTGGTCGGAGAGAATCACCAACAAGAAACTGTGGAAAACGAATCAAACAAGAACTTATTGTTCCACAAATATATAGAGAAAAGTGGAGTTCGGATGGATATACGCAAAGGAGTCCCACGGATGACATATCATACCAGGATCTCGAGCAGAAACCAAATGCGAAACGAACAGTGGGGTGCCTGAGTGTAACATGAAGATAGAACAAGGAGATAAGAGACCATCCAAAATTGTGCGAAGAGTTAGAGAGTAGCGCAGAGAATACGAAAAAGTGGAAACGTGCTCTTGAAGACCTATGCTCGACTACGAACCCAAGCGAAAATTAATAATATAACATTGCGAATATAAATTGTAATCGAAGCAGTAAGTCATATATCAAAGAAGAGTTTCCAAAAGTATATTCGCTGATGCTGCAAAACAGAAATTCAAATCGCCTGAAGCTGTGGCTTACACAGTGAAACGTTCAGAAAAATCTTGTGGTGATTGTTTCTTAAACACAATGGGATTATTTGAAATAATTGATAATGATTCAATCTGACTCGGCACTCGGGAAATTCGTAACATCTACGGTCTGGAAACTCACAGAAGCTTTAAATTGAAATTTGTGCAAGCCTTTCACATTTTACTTCTTTTGTGTCCCTTTCATGAGTTTTATGCCGATTAGCAATGATCTTTTATTTCCTGCGTTTGCAACTTAATCTGTTGCTCCACCATTCAATATTCTTGTAGAAGACATCACACAAGATATAGTATGCATAAATTCTTGTCAATAGCACATACCATTGCCCCTCACTTTTGTTTTATTGAAGAAACTTCAATTGCGTCACACGCATAACCACAACAATATTCTTGTCTTTTACTTACTGAACACATCAACTTGTTTTGATGCGGTTATGTTCTCTGAGCTGGATAGTTAATTCGCGAAGCTTTCATTGCCCTACTAGGCAACATCTTCAACGCATACTTCAACTCATCTATACATCCAAAGAATAAAGGTGCATTATAATTGTAATAAAAGTGTTAACTTTTACTACTCAGGTTATAAGCAGTTGATCAGATATCAACAAAATAAAATGAGTCCCTTTTGTCCTGTTCCATATGTTGTTACTTTTTTTTCAGAAACATCACTCTTTATCAAACAATATACACAATTGTGTATAATTCAATTAAATCTAAAACCAATTTGAATCTTCTTTTTTTGTCTTTCTTCATTAATGTTAGATTTCCAAAAACAAACCGGAAGACTGACTAATAGGAGTAACCACTGTACCATACAATGAACTCAGTACAAAAAGTGAGAGAGAAAGCAATAAAAAAGACAGTCCAAAGTAGTACATATATTTATTTACAAAGACGACAACATATATAGCTTATGAGTGAGCTACATCATTGTGAATCTTTTCACTCCTGTTCTGCAGGATGACTGACTGGCCATGTAAATAAATTTCCATCAGCACCGCAAGTGTACAGTTCCATTAGTCTGCTATTCCAAACACATGACCGAACCTTAATTTGACAGAAGCATACAGAAAAAAAAACAACTATGATACAAAACAAAAAGTTATGAACGAAAAATAATAAAATAATCCAGACTAAATATAAAGCACATAGTCTTTCGTAAGGTAATTTATCACTAAAACTGTGTAAGGTTACCTATAACAGAAAATGAAGTAGTTACCGAAATAGAGGACCATTTAGGTGTAGCTGTGTTCTCTGAGATGGTTGATTTAATTGAGAGGCTTTTGTCGTTCTTCTAGATAACATCTTCAGCGCAGGTTTTTAGTATGGAATGAACTTATTTGAATTCTCCATAAATGATATCATTCACCTAGCTCAGAGAGCACAACTACACCACAAACATCCACCTGTGCTACAAATCTTCTTCATTAGAGAGAACTATTTATTAAAAGTCAAGTGGTTTCTTTAGGATATTATATATATGTATATATATATATATATCGATATTTTGAAAGATCTAAGAGCTCAAGAAACACTAGTGAAACTTGTACTGCTTGAGTGAGTTACAAAAGTAAGCTACACAATTCGACTGCATCATATATTCTACCAAAGTCTGTTCTGTTTATAAAATTTGACCGTTTCACCTGAACAACAGTGAAGGCTACTTTGGAAGGTATTCATTAAATTATCGTGTAACTATCCCATCCTTTTAAACCTTAGTAATTTAACAACTTACATGATTTCAGTCCTATGTTACTTACGGTTTCTATCAGTTACTTTTCGTCATAGTGTAAATAGTTGCAGACAGATGACAAAAACCGGGAAATAATAGAGAATGAGGCAATATTATTCTAGTACATTTTTCTTTCTTGCTTTGTTTGAATTCAAGGACATTTAATAACTACCGTAGTATATTAATTAATACGCCTGGTAAATGTTCTAGCTGTCGTTTTCGTTAGTCTGATTACTCTTGTTATAGCACATTTTATTCAATTTTAAGAGAATTAATTACAGTAACTAAGAAGCACTAATTTGTATGCGCAACACACCCTTATATTTGTATGCATGAAACAAGACTAAATAAGTGGCGAATGTGTAATGATGTTTAATTCAATTTTAGATTTTTCCTTCGATTGATTGAATTGAGGTGCTTGGTCGAAGCATCTGCACAAGAAACGGACATGTCAACCTGAGACCAAGCACTTCGGTCCAATCAATCGACGGGAAAATCTAAAATCCAATTAAATAATTAATATGACCCGTCACGCAAGAGCTGGCTCTCGTGGCCCAAGTGGTCTAGTCGATACTTACTTTACTTTACTTCGGCTATCTCCTACGAGAGGATGAGCCGGCTTCATGAACATCTCGAATCATCGCTGCCCAGGCGCGGCGATCTGATGCAAGGTTTTGCGACAGGGTTATCCAATTCTTCTTCCACAGATGGAGTCCGTAGACGGTTTGTAGCCCCAGGCACTCCATATCGGCCTTGACTGTACCAAGCCATGTTTTCAGCTGTCCATCCCTGCGACATCGCCAAGATGGTAATGGCGAGGGATTTAGAACTGATTTGAGCAGATCATCATCTGGTCGGCGCAGAACATGGCCAAACCACCGAAGGCGACGTTGTTGGACCAGTACTGGAATTTGGTTGGTGTTGTAGCAACGACGACGCACTTCTTCGTTGGAGAGTTTGTCCTGCCAACAAACATGCAGAATGTACCTGAGGCACCAATGGTCTACTACCTCAAGTCTGCGTACATCTTCCGCGCGAAGAGGCCAGGTTTCACAGCCATACAGGAGAACGGATCGTATGGAGGCTTGGTAAACCCGAATTTTAGTCCTGAGACTGATTTCTCTCTTGCTCCATAGAACGCTTCTCAGCTGAAGAAACGCATTCCGGGCGTTGGAGATCCGCGCATTCACTTCGTTTTTCGCTTAACCGTTGGGAAGCATTATGGATCCCAGATATCTGAAGGATGGCACAATTTCAATAGGTGCTCCATTCAGGTGTAAGATTTCATCATTGCTGGTGGATGTGTTCGAAAACATTTTGGTTTTGGAAGTGTTGATTTCCAAACCGATGGTAGACGCGAGGTGGTTTATCTGATCGAGCGCCTGTTGCATATCGGGTAAGTTTTCAGCTAGTAACACGACGTCGTCGGCGAATTCGAGGTCGGTTATGTGAATATCGGGCGAAAGTTGGACGCCGTGGTGCTCGGTTAGTCGATAACGCTTTGGCGTTTGAACATATGGGCACTGGGTTCGAGCCTCGGAATGCGGATACACCCATGTGAAGAGCCCAAAATGGGACGAAATGCGTATGCTGGATTCCAGTGCTAGTCACCATCCACCAATAAACTTGTAATGATGTTTTTTAGATCTTACTATGTGAAAAATAAGCTACAACTGATAGAATAAACAGATTTTTCTCTAATTAGTGAACACGATTCAACGACGATCAGTACTATCTTACGTTATTATTGAGGGTGAGTGACAATATGCGGATATACAAGGCTCGGCATAAAGCAAGATTTCAATTCGAAATAAAAGTACTACACCAAAGAACTGCAAATAGCGAAGACGACAGTGTAAAACTGTTTGATTATTACTTCACAAATCCATAAAGATTTTATGAGTATTAAACAAAACCTTAAGCGTCCACATTCCTGTAATTGAAAAATTCCGACTTACACATTCAGGAAAGATAAAATTGGGAAGAGAAATATGTTCCTTTTCAGTTTGTTTCCCATCGATGGCTCCACACTAATATATATGTATATATATATATATATATATATATATATATATATATATATATATATATATATATATATATAGTTATCTATTAAAATTATAACAATCATGTGAAGATGTCAGTTAACAAAATTAACCAGGATTAAGGTACATGAGGAGCGGTAATAAAGCAGAATTCAAAATCAATTAATTTGCAGAAACTAGCCACAAATTATCATATTATTATTAATTTATTAAACAATGATTATTACGAATAGATAAGTGGATTATGTAAGAATACCAAAGGATGAATAGAAAACGGAAAACACTCAATTGAATTTACTACAACTGAGAAAATCATGCTCATATTGAACCTACTTTCACAATTAATCAGGTATACTATGTAAGTATTAAAAGTTTAACATGAAATAAACCAGTGGATAATTACAAGCTTTTCTATCTCATAAGTGACTAATGAAAGAACTAACCTTCGAAAAATGTCGTGTAATGAGTCTGGTTGATGAATCAAGCTTAGTTGCAGAAGCTATTAATAATTGGTTCTTCACTGGGACAAAAACACATAGAGGTGGGGCTCCCCACAGGTCTCCCGTTGATCCGCTTGTAGCAGCCAGTCTCAGAGGTAGGCTATTTGATAGTTGAAGAAAACAACTGCTGTGGAATTTCTGAATAACATTACCAAAATTTACTGGACGAGGTAGAGGAATTTTCGTAGGTCCTTCGAAATCCCCCGGACCGGATGTCCATATTCGAAGACATGAACTATCTAGTGTTGATCCAGAAACACCCCATGAGATCAAATGCAATCCATCGGGTGAAAATGTGAGGCCACGTACAGGTCCAGTATATGCAGATGCTGCCAAATAAAATGAACACTACAACGTTTTAATCATAGATATTTCAAATAAAATATGCGTTCAACATTGCTGCCCTGTACTTATATAAAGGTAAAATTAAGTGAATGATTGAGGCCCCTAGTAAAATATTCGCATCACTTCAATTTACTGCATTTCAGGAAAAAAGATACAACTAGTGGAAGAGTTAATAGGGTAGAAACTAAAATAAAATTAAGTAAATTGAGTAAGGTAGTACAACTGACGTGGTTGAGAGGAATTCATATAAAGTTTGAACGAATCCAGTTAACAACAGTGCTAATAAGGAAGGAAATGTAAGAAGAATAAAAAGCACGAACATGCACAAGACAGAATAATAAAATTAAGATTACTGTCATCGTGAATGACTTTAAACACCTAATAAAGAGTCCCCACAAACAGACTTTGGTGATCTCTCACTAAGTAGGTATTCCAAATCGATACCAATTCTATCGCTTTTGGATTCGTCGTCCAATAATGATCGTGACCACTGAGAAGAGTCTAAGGAAGATTACATGTGAGCAGCTCCCAATGACCAAGTTCATCACCTCCAAGGATAAGTCAGTTTGTTTCGACCAGTTTCAATGAGGCTGCCATTAAACTATAACTTCAGGTTATCAACAGTCTCCACTACTGTAATTATATCGGCCTAGATATATCGTCAGGCTTCCTCAGGTTGGACACTACGGCTATGAATCAGGTATATGCCTAGTCACCTCCCCTTTGAATAAAATAACGTATGAACTTCTCAGGCGCTTATTTTCTATATGCCCATATACCTGAACTAGTGTACGATCGCCGTCAAGGCATGTGGTTAAGAAACAGTAGAAGTAGACTGGTCGTATCCATTCGTTAATTATTGTAGAGTTATCCACTGGTTCCTTCCTCCAGCTGAAATCCAAACAGATATCATGAAGCGGAAGACAATTGTTGAACACAATTTATTGTTCATAATATTGATAGCCGTTGTTGGTTCACTAGTATGGGAATCCATAGATTCTTCCGATATGTTTTTCGCTCGGCTCAACCTATCAGCTTCAGCATTGAAGTCTTCTGTTTTAAGCAGAAAACTAGTTAGATTTCGATAGAACCAACCCTTTACTTATTACAGATTTCAGTCAGATGGGATGAAGGCGGAGGTGATGAAAACACATGAACGGGTAGCATGGTGTTTCCTCATTCTCACTTATCATGAAACCGGATAGCACACAGACGCCTGTTCAGTGGGTTGTACTCTCAGGTAATGAAATGCATGCTCTGAAGCTCAGTGATATCCCTGCACCAACACGTTCAACTAAACCAGCTAGATAGTCTCCATCTTGATCAAGGGAGATTGAATGAATAACTATATTTGGGTCTTCCGTGATTGACTCAAAGGTGGAATACATATCCAAAGACCGACATGCAAGACTCCCAACATAATGTAAATAACTCATACTGTCCGATGGACATTTCTGGCGTGGCATGACCGAAACGAACATTTGTGACAGTAAAAACATAGCCTGCTGGTTCATTGAAATATGGAAAGAACGAAAGCAATTTCTCCTTGTCGAAAGCATAGTGGTGTAGAAAAAGAAACATTAACACGAAAACAGATACTACATCGATTTCAATAGCAACATACGGACACAATACAAACGAAATGTAATTGACTATCCAAGTCGCAAGATAACATCCCTATGCTCATGCAACCATAGGGATGACAAAAATGCGAAACACATAGTGTACTTTATTACAAAATGGATATCGCCGCAATCTTGTGAACGACACACAGTGATAAAATAAAGGTGAATGCTGTCAATAAGATGGGAATTTTAAAACGAGTGTTATTTGAAGGCGAAACGCATAGTGATATATTAAATCGTAAGATCAATACGTCGATAGTGGTAAAATTACACATCAGTTTATCAAGCAGACCTTTGTTGCCGCAAACTAAAGACAGCTGATTCGTCCTAGTTTGGGACTCATTGGCAATACTTATTCACCGGGGTTCGAACCAAGGATCTTCAGGATACTAGTTTGGGTCGTAGACCATTTAGCTAACGGTGGTCGACTCAATGCTCAAAGATAAGTACCAGACTAGAACGAAACAGCTGTCCAGTACTTCACGTCTTCAGTGATTCTCTAAGTGATGGTAATTCGTGAACAAATCAAATCCCTTAAAAAATAGATTCAGAAAATTAAAGATGAATTGTCAAGGATAGCTAAATCAATGTATATATATAAATTAACCGCTTCTGTGAGGCTAGATGTAATGACATCATCCTTGTGGATCTGTTATCATCCCTGCAGTTTGGTTTGAGGTGGAGCAAATAAATAAGACCATTTTGTTTCATTTGGTGAACAGCAAACATCAGATCAAAACAAAAGCAGGATTTTTAGAGATACATCAAATACAAGTTGGTCAGCACAGAGGCACGACATTAATTCCGATAAGCATAGATGAAGCTAGGGAAAACAGTTAGAGTAAATCTTAACTGTGCACTCGAAATCCAATTCAGGCTATGTAACTGTATTTGTTTAGTATGAAATTATCAGAGACTTATACCAACTAATTTAAATGATTAGGTTTCGACATGTACCTCAACATCTTAATCGCCCCTCATTCGCTACTCCTATTCCCCTACAGAGCACCAATTTTATATCACACCATCACTATTTGCCACCCTGTCAACCAGCATTGAGCATTTCCTATTTGACTGCTGCATTCACACTTTCTGCCATTCTCTTGATAATAAGTCGTCCTACGAAACCCGTATTTTAAGTAGCTTCAAATTCCCATTTTTCTAAATATGCAAATGAGAGTTACAGATCCACTGACGCTTCATTGCACCAATTTGTCCTATATTCATACCTATTTTAAATTATTCTTCATGTTTTTAAATCAATGTCGAAATAACCCCATTTTAATTGCATCTTTTAATTTAACCACATTTATTTATATTGACAGTTTCCATTTTGATCTTAATTCAGGAAGAAATATCCCTTTGAAAGCGATTTCATTCTCAAAGCTGTACAACACCTTTTGTATATGAGTCACAGAAGATACTTACAAATAAATTTCCTTTTTATGTATTAAAATTCGTAAGTAAGTGGGAACATTGAAGCGCGTTGCTATGGTCCTAAATGAATATGAAATCCAAACTGTTTGGAAACATGAATACTTCGAGGTCAGCACTGACTACAATAGAATTTAGTAAATAGATGATTGCAAGACTCAGTGCATTTAGTTTATCACGTTAAATTCAGTAAGTTAGGAAAATAAGGTGAGAAAAGTATTGTCAATAAAATAGAGAGTATGTTAGATCACAATAACGTAGAGCGAAATAGTACAACCTATCTAAAAAAAATACGAATAAGGAAGTTTTACGAATGACATGGTAAAATTAAGCCCAAGTTAACAAAAGGAATCTTACGAATTATTTTTGCACACAAAATTCTGTCTTTATGTTATGTGTTACGAAGACTTTCTCTGTGTTAACGGTTGCACTTATGCCACATGCTGTAATGCGGTTGAATTAACAGCTTAACGCCCTCCTTTGCTCAGCCTGAATGGAACGTGCTCCATGATGCAGCAAGATATCTATCCAGATGAAACTCCTATATAGATAGTTTAACAACAGAAGGCTTACATATAACTTCAGGTAGAAGTGGATAATCGTTGTAACATCCCCTTAACATCAGGGTGCAAAAATGGAGGGCTTGCATAGGTTATTCAGAGAGTCAGTAAAGAATAGTTTCCTCCGTTACCTCGTCAATCAGTTACTAAGGTCTCACACATGCTGTCACTCCAAATTCTACCTTTGGCTGCAACATCTTCTTATGTATATTCTTCCAGTCTGAATTTCTTCCAGACAGTTTACCAATTGCCCCAAAAAACTGTATTGCACATTCATACTCCACGAAAGTTCCTTTCATTTGTCTAAGCTTTTCATCAGCAATGTCCTCACTACAGACTCTCTGAACATGTGCTGAACAATATCGGATTAAATTTGTTTTTCTGTCAGTGGAGGAAAAAGTGCACCATTTATCAGTTACCCCATCCATACCGACTTCTGCATTTGATCTTTTCAATGTTTCATCAGCTCTCTTTGTGTGTAGAATATCAAGGAGAGATACTTTACTACTAATTTCTTTTTCTAACGTAAACTGGAGAGTAGGATGGCTACTAATGAATACTGTCGGAGTGTCTTCCAAATTGCAGTTACCATCACATACGACGAACATTTCATTCGCATATTTTTTTATCGCTCTCTTGATAGCAGGCACAAGATTACACTGTACCAGTTAAAAAGAAATCTGTTAACAATTTTACTAGTGCCGAACCCATAGTGATCAGCACCCAAAGGAAATTAGAGCTTCAATATACACCGAAGTACAAGCTCTTTCAAGTATGAAATAGGCATTCCTACGTTCGCCTTGTGTAAGCTAATGTAATTACAAATGAATCGTGCTCCTCCATGTAACAGAACATTAGTAAAAAACGAGCATGCATTAAGTAACGAAAGCGTTTTGAACAAATGAACTGCAACATATCGTGCAAAGAATAGCTTGTAGGGGACTTATGTTAGAGTTCACTAGTATTACAAAATATGAGAAATAAAATTCAAGTCAATGGAATGTTAAGTGACAGTATATTACCAAAAATGCAACGACACGTTATATCAACAAAAGGTTTACTTGGAAATAAAGTTGAAGTCCTCTGCTACAAATTATTTATATAACCCACGGAGACGTTAGTTCTTTGGACGGAGTAGGTTGTAGCTGCTGTGTCCCGGTTGTATAATTGTCTTCTGTTGAGCGTAGTGGACTCCTACAATAAATCCGAAAGATGCAACACGGTGAGAGCTGAGCTAGTAACCCCAAAGAAACCAAGGAGAAGACGAAGTCTCCAACAGCAGAGTGTATTTTCCAATCGTACACGGAAGACAAGGGTATTTCAACCAGAAGCGTTTTAAACAAAAATTATGTACAGTATGTCTAATTTCTACAAATAACCAAAAAGTGTACAATCACATTGTTACGCACTCCACAGGGCTCCCCCCTAGAGGTCCGGAGAGACCATCGGAAAAGGTTAAGTAAAGCTGTGAAGTAAATAATAATAGTAATAACAATCTTTGCATAAAATTAGGGATATATTACAACATGCATAAACGTAAGAAGTTATGGGAGTCATGTAAAGTCTGAAAGCATATACAATTAGTTCAGCAATCAAAAAATTAAAACAGAAAGTCATGTCTTTTAAATTTGCACTAATCATGAGCATAGGTTTTCAATGTATAACGAAAAATATATATATATGGATGAAAGATCAAGAGTTTCTGAAAAGGACAATGCCTGTTTTATAGGTGAGGTACACATAAGTAAATAATAGTGATAGTAACATCAAAGTTTACAACGAAATACTAACGGCCATGATAATAATGTCTAAACGAAAAAGATAATAATAATTTTTAATACTTTTTTTGTTGTTGTTGTTTTGCTATGTTGTATACAGATATATATATATATACATATAGAGAGTAACAACACGTAGATTTATAGACAGACAGTTCTTGAAGGAATACATTAATATGCACAAAAAGAGAAGAGTCAAAAGAGATTCGGTGAGACACCAACCATAAAACAGGCAAACATAATAATAATAATTACTATATATATGTATATATATAACAGCTGCGCGCATGAGTAGAGGAGAGGAGAGGAGAAACTCCGTTTGCACAGGGAGTAGATTAATTCAACCACCAACCAATGATTGGTCTAGATGTTTTTTTTTATGGTGAGCGGAGGAATTCAACTTTTTGCAAGGAAATTTTTCAGATAATTATCTACTTCTTCGATATTATTCAAGGGTTCTTTGAAGTCTGGATCGTATTTCTTCAGAAATTCACAAACATTGGACCGTAATTCTGTCAGTTGATCTGTGACTACTGCGGTTTCCTTTCGGAAGGAGGTTAACAGATTTCGAAGACCTTGTTCATATCTATCAAAGAAATCTTCTAAAGGGAAGCTTGCAAGTTCTGATTCTGTAAGTGTATGGATTCTATCCTTTTCCACTGACCATGACGGCGGTAAGAAATATCGTAAACAAACCTTGAATTTCTCTTGGATTTTTCTATTCATTGCAATATTCGTTTCTGAGGGAAAAGAGGTTACTACAGTTGAAGAGGAATTCACCTCTGTTGTTTTATCTCCAACTGAATTCTCATTTACCAGCGGATCTTTTTTCGTTGGAATCGATGCTACTCCACCATTATTATCACGATCCGTTGAATTTCTGTTTCGATGATGCACTGTAATTACATCTTGTACAGGACTCTTTTCCGTTTTACTAGCCTTCTTTCCATTTACTTTATCAGTGCTTCTCGACGTATTTCTCTCTTGGGATTGAGAAGTACTCGGTACTGTTGAACTACTCGCTGCAGCAACAACAGGATTATTCACTTTTGATGGAGGAGTACTTAGTTTGTTACGATTAGTTTTCGGAGTTGTCTGCTTAGTAACTTCTTTCTCTTTCTCCTTCTCCTCCTCCTCGTCTTCTTCTTCATCACTAGTCTCTTCATTGCTGCTTTCATCTTCAGCTGTTGTAACTCTGCGTACTTTAGGAGCAATTGAATTACGCTGTGGGATTTTAGGGACTAATCCACCAGGACGTGGTTGGCGTTGATTAATTGTTGGTAACGGTAAACCAGTACGCTTTTCAACTGTTGAAGATGAAGGACCATTGGATGATGCTAATCCAGCAGCTTGACGTTTCTTATCAGCAACTGTCATAGCACGAGGAGGCGGCGGCGGCGGAGGAGCATGAGTAGATTTTTTGTTCGGAGGATCTGCAGTAGGTGGAGGTGGTTGAGAAGGCCGTTTACGTGGAGATTTGCCATTGGCAGATCCACTTAACCGACTACTACGGTTAGAAGTGGCACTGGAATCATCAGTTTTTTCATCATCAGGATCTTGAATTAATTCAAGTTCCTCTTGTTTTTTGCGGATTTGTTTTTCAAGTTCTGCTTGTCTTTGTTCTTTCGTTTTAATTTTTCGCTTAAGAACTCCCATTGGTGGACTCATATCTTCTTCGGGATCTTCACATTTTTTATGCTTATGATCCGTATTATCTCGACATTGCCAATTATCTGGGACATCTCGTCCGACAAGACTTTGTGAGAACGGAAGTATTCTCCATTTTAGACATTTATCACACTGGACACATATAGAAACGGAACAACAACGACGACAGGCATATTTATCCTCTATACTAGGTGGATCCCGCCAACGTGCTGACAAATAACCAAAACTTTTCCAAAATCGTATTAAACTATCTGATTCTTTATCGATTCCAAGATCATCCCAATACTGCATTAAATGATCTGCCATTGCACGCATTAATTGACGATATTCTTTAGCATCTGCAAAATCTTGTTTATTATGTGTGGGCTCAAGGACCATATAGGGGACATCAACAATGCCAACGACACCACGGCACATCATGCTAGAATCTTGTTGTGGCCCAATCCGTTGGTACATCTTGATTAAACGGGAACAATTATAAACAAACATACCATCACAAGCACGATTCATAACATTTACACCGAAATAAAATGTAAGCGTCTTAGGATCCTTGATTGATTTTGATTTTCTTGCAACAATATTCTGTTTCATTTCCACAGCTGAACGTAGCTCGGCAGCAGCATTTTTAAGACGACGTATTTGACGCAAATGTTCAGGGTCTTCAGAGCCTTGGTAGCGAAGTTCACAATCCCGAGCCTTGCTTTCTGCCTCTTGAGCACGAAGCTCAGCTATTCTCACATCATTTTTAGCTTTTGCTAAATCTGCTTCAGCTCTGGTACGAAAAGTTTTACTAGCAAAATTGTATTTTCGAGCACTATGTAGCGTTGCAAGTAGTCTTTTGGTTTGTACTTTCCGACCTTGTAAATACACCTTCATACGAGGGTCAGAATAGAGAATTGATACATACGCCCGAAGACTGCGTCTTTCAGGTGGGAGCATAACTTCTGCATCCCGTTCAACGGTCTCTTCTTGTTCTGAACCAGGGCTAAGAAGTATATCTCTGGTATTTGTAGTTACATCCAACTCAGGTCCTCCATGGTCGAGAAGCTTCATATTGTATATAATCACTACGGTCCCTGAATTCTCTTTAAGTTTATCAAATTGTGCGAAGAAATCCTTCGTGCAGCGGAATGGCGAATACTTCAGAATTATAAACATTTCGAGTTCATGTTTCTTCCTCTCTTCAGGAGTGTCCGCAATAGGAGTTTTCTCTGTGCCTTTAAACGAGGGCATAGGAACAACTACCTCATCAAGTTTCTCCTCTTCGTGGAAAGTCCTTGAGAGAAATAAACATGTGTATATGCCATCCTTTTTGGTGAACAAAATCAAGTCCTTTCCAATTCGCATAGAACCAGATTTTAAGCCATTCCCATACATACCTATGGCGGCACTGTCCTCACACTTCTTTAGTGACTTCCCGAATATTATGACATTTTTGACCTCATCTGTTGTCATGCCGCAACCATTGTCTGCAAAACAGAGTAGGAAATTCCCACGTACGGAACTGTCCTTAATTGTATATATGTCCAGCTCTGTCGCACCAGCATCACGAGCATTATCAATAAGTTCCGCGATTGCACCAAAAAGAAACTCATGGGTCGTCGAGTTGGTGTGGAGATAGTCGTAACTAAGCTGAGCACGGTTAAGCTGGGAGTATAATTCCATGAGACAATCCGAAAGAGTAGTGAGTTAAGTCCCTGGGGATTCACAAACAACACGCAAACTGGTAAATGTGCGGAACACACCGCTTATAAGAAAATCACGTCGGGCTAACCAATGCTGAAAATTCCACACTTGTACTGAAAGTACGGTGTGGAATCAAGCTGTGAATCAAAATAAATAAAAAAATAAATAAAAAATAAATTAATTAATTTGTAGGGGACTTATGTTAGAGTTCACTAATATTACAAAAGCCAGTGCAAACTTTATGGAACCATAGGTTGCAGTTATCACACTGCATCCCATCCTCCACCGGAAAGTGGCAGTCCGGTCGTCCACAACTATTTGTGGGATTCATGCTAGTATAAGCTGCTTAAGTTACACACATATATGTATATATATATTTACCTAAATACAGAGATATAAAAACACAAAAAGTCACAAAAGTGCACAAAAATATACACTACTTTAACTAATTAAACCAGTTAAAATAAACCAAAAAGCTTCTGATGCGATTTACACAACAAAAGCAGAAGTTACTTCACAACAGAGTGTATTTTCCAATCGTTCACGGAAGACAAGGGTATTTCAACCAGAAACGTTTTAAACAAAAATTATGTACAATATGTCTAATTTCTACAAATAACCAAAAAGTGTACAATCACATTGTTACGCACTCCACAAGCTACCTACTTGTTTCCTTAACAGTTTCAGCAGTTCCGATATCAATGGACATCAATAATCAAATAATCTTGTTTTGTGTCTTTTATGATTACTGTAATGATGATATTTGCGAAAGTTACAATTTAGAAACTGAGAAAGAAGTTGACGAAAACAAACATTCCACAAAATATTCCTTGCACTTCTTGACAGCTTTGCTCTGTAGAACGTTAACACCGATTCGTAAGATGAAGCGGAGTCCCCGAAAGGAACTCTAAGTCCCTAAGCATACAGCAGCCAACGCAAATAACTTACTCCGGACACGCTTTACAGATGGTGATGAACTTCCGCCAGTCAACTGGCGAGATTATTTGCGAGTGTAGGAAACTAATAGGCGATCACTGTATCTACCTTTAAACAGGGTCTACGTAATGCACGTCGTAATCAATGGGGTTTGTTACCGGTTGCGTCTAAAGTACTATCACAATCTGAAAACTTTGTGAAATAAATAAAAACTCGACATTTAATGATACTATTTATTTGGAGCACAAACTTGGTACAATATGGAAATGAATGAATGCACGAAACCGAAGAAGGAACAGCAACATGAGGATAAGAACAATGAAGTAGTTGAGCACCAAAGGAACGAAAACAGGTGGGTATATCTGTCACACTCGGAAAGAAGAGTAAGGAAGAAATTGCAGCATGTTTGTCATTGATTTCTATCCATCTACGTCTTCAGACAGGTTCAAATTGTCTTCCGAACCTGATCTAGAGAGTCAACATACAGCAACAAAAGTTAACACAACAGTCCTTGACGCCACGGCGCCACCTAACAGGCTGACCAACTCTTCGTCTCATTCCTCAAGTCCCACGGATGGATGTCGCTGAAAAGCCACAGGTCTACGAAATCAGTGATTCACAGAGGATCTCGGCTCTCTCTCCAGGCGAATGCCGTCGTTTATAGACCTACATGCTGACATCACAGAATGCAAGCCATTCTACAAGGATGGTAATGAAACATACAAAGTGACAACACGTATCTGTTCGATAAAGCCAGGTTTTATAGATTTGGGGCAAAACTGCTTGTGACGATGGGCTGTAATCCTGACAAATTGTGATTCAACAAATCGGAAGCCTTCTTTTAGATTTTATTTATCTGTCTCTCTCTCATGACACCTCTTAGTCCTTCGGAATCGCAGTTTCTGACACAATATTTATTTCATAGTGGATTCATCCATTGTCTGAAACGTATTTCAAAGTTTATATATGTACGTACATAAAGTGAGAAATAAGTTGGCTTTCAAACATTTCAGAAATAGCTTATACCAATATGATTTATATTTGGGAATGTTTTGCAAGTAACTATAATGCAGATTACATAATTCCAACACATATTCTTTCATCCGTAAACACTCTACTTTCTTGTGAATTTGGATTTCATTCACTTCAATAAACTCAAAATAAAAGAGTGGGGGTGGGCTTGTGACGGCTGGTAATTCCCAAGAATGTATGAAGGTATGTCTCCACAAGTAACATCTGTATTCGACAAATCATCAAACGAAGGCATAGAAGCACTAGAACGTAAAGTGGACGTTCTGACCGGGCAACTAATGACGATGAGGTTTAATAGGCAACCTATTACATCATACAGAATGCAGCATAGTCGCTCTCTCAAGGTATGTAAATATAGCTAACAACGGACTATATGCTGTTATCATCGAAAATTTGGTATACAGGCTTAATGGTGCACACAACCATGTGCTTTCTACCTGCCTATGGTGTCGGGAAACGAAAAGGCTGGCTGTCGGTGACAATTGCGGTCGCTGGCCAACACCTGTTTCACAGTCGTCTCTTCAGGGTGACAGAAAAAATAAAGGGAGCACAACTCCTAACAGATACCGGTGCAGAAGCTAGTATACCATTTGAGCCGGAGCTTGCAACTGCCGATATAACCTTTCTTATAACTAAGATGGATTTTCTTCAGCACTCCTAATTGCCAGTCGACTCCAGTCACCATAGATTGATAAATAGCAATCGCAAACTATCGGTTTCGGGCATCTTCACCGATGTCGACAGTATCCGCTTGATTGTAGCTTCATCAGATCAGTTATGCAAGTACGAAATTTTGCTACAACAAATTCCCTGAACTCACATAGAGTGATTACTCCACAGCCTCTCTCAGAAACAACGTAACGCACCAAATTTTTACCAAAGGTCAACCTGTCGCAGCGAAACCACGTCGTTTAGATCCAGTAAAACTGCAAATCGCAAAGGAAGATTTCGACAGATTGTTGGATCTAGGAATAATACGACCATCAAACAGCCCATGCTCATCACCACTTCATGTGGTACCAACAGAGATGCAACCATGTGGAGATTACAGAGATTTAAATAAGCATACTAAGAGGCACTATTCTAAGGCGCTTGGCTATTTGAATACTTTGGCATTTTTGCAAATTCCCACAATCCATGCTGAAGTCTTGAGACTCAAAAGTGATTTTTGATGTCCGACATACTGTAGTGATTCTCTCTTGTAGAAACTGGCTACACAACTGGCCAGCATCTTCCACCGTTTCCGCACTTTCACCTTCGGTTCATATGTGTTTGGGGCACTCCGTAGTGTTGAAGCAGTTGCCAATTTCTGATATCCTTCTCATTATCTAATATTTAAGGCAAATTGGTTCTCTTCACCTCGTTTCTTGTTGCTGGTTATATTGTCTGAAATCACGTTAGCCATCTGTTACGTGCCCAAACAGCCAGTAGCACTAGGACCCTTACATATATTGAATCTTTGCAAAACATGCTTCGTTATATTTTCTAGGTCTGTTGGAAAAGAAGGCAGATCACTCCGTTTTCATGTGGAATGGATGACATTAGATGCATTGACATGGAAAGACGCCCACTCCTTGCAGCGAATCAACTAAATGTTGGAAGCCTTGACGTGGCCCGTTTGATTTTCAACACTGGAATTTTCTTCAGGTTAGTAATGGGTTGAAGTGCGTTTTCGTATTTACTCTAAGACCGCTTTTCTTATACCTGAAGGTTTGCATGAAAGCGATATAGTGCTTTTTGGCCTAAGGAATGAACATATAGCGGGAGCGAAAGGAATGCCAAGCGATTTAGGAAAATTATTAGCCATTAGAGAGTGGTCCATATGAAGGAATGAGAATGAGGTACATAGATTTCGTGGACTGGCCTCAAATTGTCGTCGTTTCGCGAGCAGTTATTCTGAAGCAGCAAGCCCGTTAACAAGGTGAACGGGGAAAATCATTCCCTTAGAGTGCATAGGGGATTGTGATCGTGCTTTCAGTCTGTTGGAGAATTCACTGTGGCAAGCATCTATTTTAACCTTCCCAGATACATTTCCAGCGGCCGATAAGTCCATCTTAGATACTGATACCAGCCAAGCATCAACTGGCACTGTATTATCTGAAGTTGGTAGCAATAGCAAAATACTTAGTATATAATACAGCAGCCATACTTTTAATTGAAAATAAAAGAGTTGTATCTACAGGAAGATGCTGGCCATCAGTAGAGACCCTATATCATTGGTAAATCCATGCCCAAAGCAGCTCATAGGGTACTGCATTGGTTGTGGAATTCTTAAGACCCTAAAGAACACATGGCTAGGTGGCGTGCATTGCCATGACAGACGCGATTTAATTATTGGTGCATTATCTAGATGGCCATTCAGACCATATGGAAATTGCCCTTTGTGGGAGGAATTTGATATCTACGCTGTATAACTGGCAGGGTTGAGCAGTGGGTAAACGTCTGAGCAACGGACACTGAAACGAAACTGTTTATATGGAGCACTGCACAGCCATAATAGAACACTAACCAGAGCTGCTTTAAGAAAGAGGGGTTGATAGGTGAGTCGCTTTTGAGCCTTGTGGGACTATCTGGCGATTGCGGATGGTATTTTGTGTTCACTCAGGTGCTAATTACTTGGGGAGAGTTGCAGTCATTCAGTCTTTCGTTACAGCTGTTTTAAAAAGATGAGTATTGTGACTTGGGGCAGGCAGGAGTGAAAAAATTCTGCGGGCAATCGCCCAAAGATATCGGTGGCCTTGGCGATCACAGGACGTTCGAGACTTTGTCCGTCTTAGTATGACATGAGTTACGATAACGAAACCAATGAGAGAACTTATAGCATCGATTACCTATATGAAAGCCGATACCTGAATCAGATAGCTAGTGTGGACATTTTGGGACAGTTATAACAGAGGAGGCTTGCGAACAAATGCACCTTAGTCTGGTACATTCCTTGGATACTCGAGCGAACTGATGTTTCTGTTGTAGCCAAAGTCATATTGACTGCTGAATTTCCCGAACAATTGCATTCTAACCAAGGGAAGAAATTCACAGTCTTGACTGGAGAAATATGCCACTTATTCCGGATTTGAAAACATAGAGCCACATTAGGTCATGCTGAAGAGCGCAGATTGATGGAAAGTATGATTTCAGCTATTAAGGCGCTTCTGTAAACGTTTGCAGACACACAGCAAGTTTGTTACCACATCGCCCGTTATCATACAGATAAAAAACGCCACAACTTCTCTGCATTTGTCGTGAGTAATACCCTACTAGTGATACGCTAGTCATTCTATTTTAGGATGACTCCCCGACGATTTTGAAAATGGTATTGACAGTGTCAGGCACCATACTTTTGCACACAAAGTATTTCAGACAGTACAACACAGATAGAAAGAGTACAAAGATAGAAAGAATTAGAGGACACCGTTAAATACAGGTGAAACAGTGTGGTTGCAAAAGGCAAAGATTAACAATGGGAATAATAACACGGACAGTATAGCCGCATATTTTATTCAGTTGAAACATTTCACATAAACCCAAAAGGTACCGAATAATTATCCTTCTTCTAGTAATTGTCACATAAATGGTCACCTGCCTCTTTCTGAAGAAGGGTTATAGGAAACAAGCAGCTAAGGGAAGCCTGTCTAAAGTGATAGGGTGATGTAGCAGCCTAGGTTTTGAAAAGGTGAACTCTAACTTTGAAGATGTCCGTTGGTTCGAAGCAGTCTAGCTCATTCCGTCGCATGAGCTCATATCTCATCGTATCTAGCAGCACTGTGGCATTCAGGAGGGTAGAACTAATCTGAAGCAACAAGAAGTCACATGGCATATGCATGTTCATTTAGAGGAGCATTGGATATTGGAAATATTCCGCGGGCTGGACAATAAGTTCGGAATACTAGGGTTATGTTTTTTTGTTAAGGCAAATAGTTCCTGTGGTATGGAACAGTAGTTTCAGGAAGTATATGTGACGTACGCATTTTTCGTTATTTAGCACATGATACTAGTAAACATTACAAATCAAGGGGATTTACGGCAACTCCACACATGAGCAGCCCGAAACGAAACTACCTGTAGCGACCAATCAGATTCGTAAGAAGTGGAAGTGCGCAATTCGAAATAAACACCGTTTTGGAATGCTAGAGTGTAGAGTCACCGGACTTGCATTAAAATTTGGGTATATATCTGAGACATATAGAAAAATGGAAAATCTCCAGCAGGGAAAATTCTTTTTGATGGATTTCTTATCCGGCTCTGTAGTCATATATGTGCACGATATTCTAGAGTTCTCTTTAGTAACGGTTTTTATGTTCTAAAAATATCGATTTATTAAGATCAGTGAAATTACAGTCCGAAGGAGATGCGAAAGTCACAATCCTAAAAATATAACACTTAGTTGCATGTCAAATGGAATTTAAGAAAACTGCGCATTAATTAAAGATTATTAAGATATTGATGATTGATGTGGGGAAAGCATCGGGACGAACTCAAGTTAGGCTTCAGCAGTATGTAACACAATACAGTAAGTTAAAATCCAGAGTAGTGAGTAGTGAACATGCGAAACATGACTTTGAAAGTTGTAATAACATCAGTTTTCTCTGTTGAGTAATTATGTCAAAACTAACGGTTGCTTATTTAAACAAATGCTAAAGGTATATACATTGTAAGTATTTTGTTAACATGGACGTTTAGATATACAAGATTTCATTGTCATCTGTTAGTTGAGTGGAGTAAGCATAGTGTTTTTTATATTACTGGTATTAGAGTATAAGTGTGGTCATTTCATATCAGTATTACTGTTGAATTGTAACAGCTTCTTCTCACTGTTAGGTCATGGGAGCCTGTGAAATTTATCGTCCTTTACCTTCTGAATCCGATGATAGTTGCGTTCACAGGGTGAACAGTTTCTCCGTTTCAGAATCAGATGTTCTACATGTAGTCGTTTCAGAATCAGAACTAACTGAATTACCATTACCAACCTACGTGTGCGAACTATGTGGCATCAGAGTGAAAACAAAAGCAAATTTGCGAGCTCATCAAATCAAAACTCATAAAATCATGAAGGTAACCACAGTTTACTCATTGTCGACTCTGTTCATCTTAGAATGCGAAAGATATCGCATTCTATTCCAAACAAAGGTATACTGTTAGCCACATCTATCACTGTCCAGTGGCTACATGTAAACATAACATTAGTTTAGGTGGTGGATTCAGTACTTATTGGAGATTGAAGCAGGTATATTGGATTTTTCTAATTCATGCTTTTCATAGCACTATCAACATGTACATATGCAGAAAAGTTACCAATGCGAAAAGTGCAAACATTTTTTCCCAACACCTTCTTACCATGCTTATCATCAAAAATTGTGTGGAGCGACGTATTCTTGTTCAGTTTGTTTTAGATCTTATTCCAATAAGAAGCACCTACTTCAACACTGTAGAAGAAGTGGGCACCCTAACACTTCATTACCTGGTTCCTTTACGAAAACCAAAGTGGCTGCAAGTGTACCACCTACAAAATGTGCACAAGTTGCTGGTTTAACTACCTCCTGCAATTCTGTTCCCCTGACCACGTGTGCACCAGTGTTATTTCCGATAATTATTTTACCAGTGCCTGTTCCCAATACAAACGGATTAAATGCGGGAAACATGGACAACAACATTATGAGCTACTCAAATATGAATTCCTTTTTGTATACAAGCACTTTATCAGCTCTTCGAACACTTTCAGCGGAAATTTACCCCAATACGAATATGCAGGTGAGATTCTTTTCTTTTGTTAAGGAGAGTAGCAAAATCCGAAATTCACTTCCAGATTGTAGCAGGAAGTATGATCGAAATTGCCATCACTAATAGTCTCACTCCTATTGTGCATGGTTTCTTTACTTTCAGATTTTAGGGATACAACTGCCATTTGTAGATGATTACTTATCCGTATAATCAGATAGATATCACACATATACTGATAAGTAATACAAATCTGTAGAACTCTGATGGCATGATTAACAGAGCTAGTCTTTCAGTTGAATTCGTCATTTGCAAATTACAGTTTGAAGTAAAAATTTATTATTATTATGGTTTCCTTCGGAAACCGAATTTATCAAATCAGAATGTGACATGTTTTGACATCATAAGCAACATGAAAAAACCAAGTGAAACTTAAAGACTGTGTATCCTCGCAGTTCATATGAGTATTTAAAAACCACGTATGTCAATATATGTGTAAAACTTGGGCACTGTGGTAGTAAGTAATTCCATATTAGTTTGTTAACTAATATGGAACTACTAACTAACTAACTAATATGGAACCACGTATGTCAGTCAGCATTGCTTGCTATCCAGAACGTGGTGGTCTGAACCCCAGGTAGTCATTTAGAGTGATTTGGCTGTCAGAACTATGTCTGACCAAATACATCGCTGATGAACTAGGCCGTCTGGCGTCTGGAACAACTTAATCTTACTGATAAACATTACTGGTTGTTGAAAGTGTAGTCAGCACTTTATGCTGTCTTACAGAGTAATCTTGTTTTATACTACTCATATTTTGGTTAAAACAGTAAGGCCGGTAATTTGTATTTCTCTTCGACAGTAATTACCTTTATTTCACCTCACTTTAAAAATACTTGGTTATGCAATACAATTCAAACTGCGTGTCTGAATTCTGACAGAAGTAGTCTACCATGTTTCTCTGCTATTTGGAATGTGTTTTATCATTAAAAAAATCAAAAGGTCGGAGCACCTGAAATAAATGACTATGGGTCTTAGTGTATTGCCGGCTTTCGAAGTGTAATTGTACTGGGAGCTCATGGTTGTTAGACATGAAAGGTAGTTACTGAGACTGCAATAATTCACTTCTGGTCCTTCCAAAAGACTCAATGCCCATCAGTTCTTTATCAACAGATGTTTTCTTAAGTAAGGAAAAAGTTATGGGAAAGATGCACTTAATAAAGTGAAATTGAGGTCCGTTAGGGTGTGACCGAAATTTAAAAAGGAATTTATTATTTTTTGCTTCAAAACGTACACTGTCTCGTATAAAAGCCACTTAAGAACACTCTTAACATAATTAGTATGTTGTTTTATAATGTACCTTGAGCTACAAAGCGTTATGTTTTAGCTTCTTTTGAGGGGCTGGAGAATGGCAATAAGTATTCTTCACCTCTTTTCGCAAACTATAGCCTTCTGCACTAACGCTAAAGCTGCATTCATTTTACGGATACTAATAATTCTAACTTCACAAAATAAATTCGATGCATTTCGGTTTAAATCTCTAACGGAATACCCAAAATTTCCGTACATAAGCTTAAATTCATTGCCTTTAAAAATAATCAGAAAACAACTAGGGTGTTCCACATTAGTTTGCTTGAATGATATATCGGACACACAGTGAAACGGTATTATCTAATGGATGACGTTTCGAAGAAAATTTATTGTTCATAATCATATCAATTATAATCACGACTTCGAAACTTGGGTTTTAATTTTTTTCTCTCCTATTTGTCGTAGGGGTATTAGAATTTTCCAGATATCTGGAACAAGTGTTGAATCATTCCTAAAGTGAATAATAATAATTATTATTATTACACGTGTTTGCAGTTGATTCGATAAACAAAGCTTCCGTTATCAATCTCTCCCTCCATCCCGTTATATTAGATTTTAAAACTGTCATCTTATCCCATCCTATTGTATGGTTGTGTGCAATTGCATGTAGTGCTATAACTGAACTATTCTCTAGATTTCTTATCTTATTCGGGTCAACTAGTCTAGATTTTGCTAGGTTTTTATGCTCCGCTAGTCTGACTGCACCTGTTCTACTACTTTGACCTATATTTCTGACCTGATAATCATTGCAGGGTATTAGATAAACTAAATTGTTTTGTTTTAAAGGTTCCACAGGATCCTTTAACCGTCAAAGCTTGTTTCTAATTGAGTTTATGGGTTTGAATGCCACTTTTATTCCTGTCTTGTTAAGAATTCTGCGTAAGGTTTCCGAGGTTCCTTCTTTGTATGGAAGTACTACTGACGATTTAGATCCCTCATTGTTGGTGTTGTCATTACCCTGTGTATGTTTGACATGCATGTCGTCATTAATAATATTATCATTATTATCTTTATCACTATCACTACCACTATTATCTATTTTATTTTTAAATTTCCCTACATACTTTCTGCCTAATGTATCAGGCTAATTATTAAGTTTCAAAGCTTCTCACATATGCCTCACTTTCTGTCCTAGATTTCCCTTGGTACTACTTAGTTTTTGTGCTCTGTTACTTAAACATCTCACCAATCCTATTTTTACTGACATAGGATGTCTGTCAGTTTTCGACATATAACTTTTCACCGATGTGCAGCAGTTCAAGTCGCCACACTCCATGTAGCACACACAGCAAGAGAAGAAAGTAGAAATGCAAAATGGAGACAGTAAACAGAGGTGTGAGACAAAGGATTAGTAATAACGAAGAACAATATAGTTTCATTGGAAATGATAATTCACAAGGAGTGGATGCATCTGCGCCATTGAGAATGATCTTGAGCCATATCACCAATTGATTAAAAATGCCCATTAAAATTTTCAAAAAAATAGACACGGAACGAAGAGTACTCTTTTCGATAAATTCATCATCAGGTTCTACAATTATATATACATCATAATGAATGTTTACAGATAGTGGGTAGTCCTTTTCGGCTTTCTTTGTCATATGTTTCTTGATAAATTTGTCAGGATAACCATTTTCGATTAAAGTATCATATACCATGCTTAATTCATCTTTGATTACTTCTTCAGAGCATATAGCTCTAACTCTGTGGCTAAGGGTCTTCACTAAATTTTTTTGTATTTGATGGGAACGAAGCTATGAAAGTGTGTATATTGTCCCGTCCAAGTACTTTTTCTATGTAAATTTCTTTTTATGCTACTGTCTGGTTTTCTTGTAAGTAGGACATCCAAGAAGGCACTTGTGTCTTGGGATTCCTCTTCGCATGTGAATTTCATAGCCGAATGTACTTCATAGAATTCAGTAATTATTGTACTCCTATCGGAACCATTATCACAAAGAATAAAGGTATCATCCATATATCGGCAATAAAATGAGAGCTTACTGATAAGGTTGTTCAGAGGTCCATTTTCTAGGTTACTTAGAAAGAAATCAGCAAGAATTGGACCCAATGGGGAGCCCATTGCCACCCCGTCCACTTGCCTGTAAAGCGTGCTCCCCATGGGGTCCAATTCTTGCTGATTTCTTTCTAAGTAACCTAGAAAATGGACCTCTGAACAACCTGATCAGTAAGCTCTCATTTTATTGCCGATATATGGATGATACCTTTATTCTTTGTGATAATGGTTCCGATAGGAGTACAATAATTACTGAATTCTATGAAGTACATTCGGCTATGAAATTCACATGCGAAGAGGAATCCCAAGACACAAGTGCCTTCTTGGATGTCCTACTTACAAGAAAACCAGACAGTAGCATAAAAAGAAATTTACATAGAAAAAGTACTTAGACGGGACAATATACACACTTTCATAGCTTCGTTCCCATCAAATACAAAATAAATTTAGTGAAGACCCTTAGCCACAGAGTTAGAGCTATATGCTCTGAAGAAGTAATCAAAGATGAATTAAGCATGGTATATGATACTTTAATCGAAAATGGTTATCCTGACAAATTTATCAAGAAACATATGACAAAGAAAGCCGAAAAGGACTACCCAATATCTGTAAACAAGAAGGCACTTTATATGCGACTGCAATTCATGGGGGATATACCAAGTGAGTTAATTACGAAGAAATTAAGAAAATCAGTTCAAAGAACTTTTAATGCTGGCGAACTACACATCTTATTCTCTACACGACCGATGGTGCTACTTCGACTGAAAGATGAAGTACCTAGACTAGCCACTTCAAATTGTATTTATCAATTCAACTGAGCTTGTGGAGCGAGTTATGTTGGCCGTTGCTCTAGGAACTTGATTTTTCGTGCTCGAGAACATATCCCACTATGGCTAAGTAAAGGTGTAGTCAAAACTATTAACAGCTCGATATTAGACCATCTGGTGCAAACCGGTCACAAAGCCAGTGTAGAAGAATCCTTCTCTATAATATACCGGGTGCCTAACAAACTACCAAAATCGTCGAAGCACCGCTTGCTCCAAACAGCAGAGGCTATTGCAATTCGCCTCAAACAACCAGTGCTCTGTGTCTAAAAGAAACAAGTCCAGCCCCTACTACTGCCCTGGCCCTCAGTACTTTTGGAAGCGTTCAAAGTCAATTCATGCAACTATACTCCAAGGCAACCCAACTTTACATTCCTTTCACAGGCAGAAAACATTACTATATAGGGATTATCCGAAAAGTTCTTGCACAGCTTATGTGTACACACGCGTGCTGGAACAATTTTATGAATTCTACAGCCTTAGATACGTGACAGCTGTCTGCTGCTGGAATAAACACAGTTACTGTTGGAAATTGGGGATCTCGAATGGAGTGAGTTAGGGTTAAATCTATTAGTACATCTATAATGAAATTAAACAGAAATGGGGATAGTGAACATTTAAGACGGTCACCACTAATTGTCACCACTTCAGATGACAACTCGCCGTAAGCCCTCACCTGGCTGCATGAATTCGAGTAGATTGCCTCGATCAATGCGATATATTTTCTCGGCATTCCTTTCACAGCCAAGCATCGCCAGAGAACCTCTCGGTCGACAGAATCGAATGCCACCTTTAGATTAAGAAATACAACGATTGTTGGACGCTGGTAAGAATGCCTATGTTCCATAATCTGTCGAAGGGTGAAGATATGATCAATACACCCTCTTCCTGATCTAAAGCCTGCCTGGTTCTCTCGAGTGTGTGCCTCCCAAGCACCACTTAGCCTACATATTATTATTGAGCTTAGAACTTTAGATACCATATTGGTCAAGCTTATCTCCCTGTGATTATCACAGGAAGACTTGTCTCCTTTCTTGTATATGGGGATAATCAGTGACTTACACCAACCCAATGGGACTTCCTCTGATTCCCAGACGCTGCCTAATACCTCAGTTAACGCAGACAGTAAAATGTCTCCACCGTAATTAAATACCTCTGGAGTCATTCCATCAGGTCCTGCTGCTTTAGTAACCTCAGTTAGGGACGGAGGACCTGTGTCTATATCCCATTCAGGGAGGTGTCGGATGTTCGGTAACTTGAGTGTGGCTGAAGGGAAATTTAACTGCTTCTCAAAGTGTTCTTTCCAGCGTTCCAGTCGTCTATCCTGGGAGCTAATTATGGTGCCATTTTCCTCAGAGATTGTTTCACTTATCATTTGCCTTGTGCCACATGTTTCCCTGATAAATCTAAATAGTTGTCTGGTGTTACCAATCGCCGCTGCCTTCTCCATCTCTTTCGCTCTTGTTGCCCACCACTATTCACACTCGTTGCGAAGACTTCTTGTTAGTTTTCGTTTGAGTAGCTTTCGCTCCTCATCATAATCCGAGCTCGCCGGAATCAGTCTTCTTGCGTCAATCAGTTCGGATGAGGTGATAGAAATCCATTGGCTCTTACTAATTTCTGGTTTTAGCTTATTAACAGCTTTTACAGCTGTGTCTACAGCAAACTGTATGTTGTGCCAGGCTACCTCGGGGGAAGTCCTGCTGTCGATCTCAGACACTCGTTTCGCTATTTGTTCCTTAAATAGGAACTCAGTGTTTCGATCTAGTTGGGGACGTAACTGTTTCGCTGCCATCAATTTCTTATGTCCATTTAGTCGTAAGCATAAACGTGCACGAACCAGAGCGTGATCAGAGTCTACGCACGTGTTCCAGAAGGAGTGGCAGTCTTCTACTAACCCTCGCCAACGATACCCTATCGCTATGTGGTCTATCTGAGTCCAGCGTTGATTTGGTGATGGAGGTCGCCAGGTTACACAATGTCTCTCTTAATGCCTAAAGTTAGTGCTGACTAGGAACAGATGATTATCTGAGCAAAACTGTAGAAGACGATCACCGTTGTCGGTTCGTCGGCAGGGAACTCCATACGTACAACCCACATACTTCTTAGTCTGGCACAACTTCCCTACTTGGGCATTGAAGTCGCCTGCTAAAACAACTATATCTGAACGTTTTGATTTCTGCAGCAAATTAGACAGTTTCAGGTAGAAATCATCCTTTAGTTCATCTGAACTGTAGTCTGTTGGAGACTACGAAAAGACAACGACGGGTAGCGCCGTCTTTCTCTCTTTTAACGGACCCATTCAGACGGACCGCACATATACAACTATCTACCGGGATCCAGTCAAGAAGTAATTTTTCTGCCCTAACACTCAGTGCTATCCCTACACCTGCGAGTCCTTGCGAGCTGGCTGAGGGGTCTCCTGACACCCTTAAAGTGAATTTTGCAGATTCATCTTGTTGATCGGGTGAGGGTGAATGAATAACCACACTCGGGTCTTGTATGCGTGTCTCCAGAACACAACATACATGCATGGCTTGAGATGCCAGAGTTCTTGCTAGTGATGCCTGTTGTCCGGTTTGGCAGAGGGTCCTGACGTTGCATGCTTGTATATTAAGTTGGTGACGTAGCTTTAAAGGCTATCTGGGGTGTTTCCATGGCTCTCATCGTTATGTGTGGTCACAGAGTGAAGTGAAGGTGCCTCACTAACCCGAAGAATAGTACTAACTGTAGTAGGGGAAAAAGATATTGAAGGTGATGTGGGTAGAGGGGAATGATGCTCACGAAGGGATTATCGGAAATCCAAATATCTATTTGAATGTGTGGGTTTCCAGCAAACACTAGTGTTTAACTTCCTATCTTCTTTCCTTTTTACCCTACAATCTAACATTAGAAGTTCCCCTTCCTGACTTTCCAATTCAAAAGTGAATTGAATTGCCTCCACCTTTGAGTTAATGCATTCGGAAAATCTATCTATATCCTGTGTTCTAAGTACAGTGAATGTGTCGTCTACATACCTCCTCCATACTTTTGAGGTGGGTGTGAAGGTTTCAATAGCTAAGTTTTCCAACCTATCCATGAATAGGTCTACCGCAACCGGGGATATTGGTAACCCCATGGCAACTCCTTCAGTTTGTTTGTATATTTTCCCCTAGAATTTAAATACTGTGGAAGTCAAACATAGTTGCACTCCCACCAGCATTATGTCCTCAATTGGCACTTTCGTTCTAAGTTCAAGTTCTTGGTCAGAAATGAGTTCGTTTCTGACTGCCTCAATGGCCGTATTTATTGGTATACGTGTATATAAACGGACAATGTCAAAACTAACCATTTTTTCTTCATTATCTAATTTAAATGATCTAATCTATGTTTTAGTTCATGAAAATTATTTAGTCTACATTTTGAATGGCTTTTAAGGGTATTTAATACCATGGCTAAACATTCAGACAATTCTGTCTCTGTCTGTCTGCCTGTCTGGATTCAACGTAGAACTTGGCACCGAAGTGCAGCAGTTCGAGTTGCCACGTTCCAAATAGCACACAAAGGTAGACAAGAAGATGAGTGAAGAGAATCAATAGAGTTTTGACAGGTATAAGAGTGAAACAGAATGAGTAATGGTAGAAAGGAATATGAAAGATTACAGAGACTGAATACATCTGAGCCATTGACAACAATTTTGAGCCATGTCACCTATTGTCTCCAGCCATTGATTCTCAGAGTCCCGAGGGCGGGCCCCAACCCGGAAGTCTGCATCTCCCTACCTGACTCAGTTTAACTGTCAAGGATTTCATGGATTTATGCCATGTTTTTGTTTGGCCACCACTTACTCTTTTCCAACCTGCACATATATGAGCTAGTAATGCCCGTTGGGGGAGACGATGGTTAGGCATGCGCAGCACGTGGCCTAACCATCTCAATCTATGTAACTTTATAGCCTCTTCGAGTGATTTTCCCTCTTTGCCCAACACTCTACGCCTAACGTCAACATTACTTACCCTATTATACCACCTAACGTGAGAAAGAGATCGTAAACATCTGTGGTCAAAAACAGACAATCTCTTCATGTCTTCCGCTCTCAATGGCCACGTCTCACCGCCATAGAGAAGGACGGAGCGAACTGCTGAGCAGTATACACGTCCCTTGGTTCACAGTCGGATGTCACGCCTACGCCAGAGACGGTGTAAGTTAGCGAGAGCAGCCCTAGCTTTCTGGATCCGTGCTGTGATTTCGTCACCAATCAATCCGTTGGTGCTGATACAACTTCTTAAATAGGTGAAGTGGTCAACATGTTCTATCACTTCACTCCCTATCACTAAGCTTGGAGTTGACGTAGTTCAGTCCTGTAGCAGCATCTTACATTTCACAGGGGCGAATCTCATGCCAAACATACGAAAATTGCTGCTCAAGGTGTTCAGAAGACTCTGAATTTTGTCAGCGTCAGACAATTCATAAGTAGGTGAATTTCTAAAATCGACTCTAGATCTAATAGGGTATCCTGACTTATGAACTTTAGCAACACCATACATTCTACTGGGGTTATTAGTTTTTGGCATTAAATAAAACCATTTAGACTCACTTAGAAACGGCTTCATTCGGCGTATAAGGTTCGCTGTGGATTTCTTAACCTTATTCATAACAGTGTCTATTGATTTACTAATTTCTTCATATAGTCCGGTTTGTATGTGAGTATTCACCTTGTCCAAATCGTCTGATTTGTCTGATATTACTGTTGCATTTCCTTTGTCTGACTTTGTGATTACTATATCCTTGTTATTCTTAAGGTGTTTCAGGGCTTCTCTCTCTGATTTTGTCATAATAGGCTTTCCTTGTTTTTGTCGTTTTAATTTTAGTTCACTTCCTCAGCCAGGATTGGTGAAATGTTTAAGTAAAAGAGCACAAAAACTAAGTAGTACCAAGGGAAATCTAGGACAGAAAGTGAGGCATATGTGAGAAGCTTTGAAACTTAATAATTAGCCTGATACATTAGGCAGAAAGTATGTAGGGAAATTTAAAAATAAAATAGATAATAGTGGTAGTGATAGTGATAAAGATAATAATGATAATATTATTAATGACGACATGCATGTCAAACATACACAGGGTAATGACAACACCAACAATGAGGGATCTAAATCGTCAGTAGTACTTCCATACAAAGAAGGAACCTCGGAAACCTTACGCAGAATTCTTAACAAGACAGGAATAAAAGTGGCATTCAAACCCATAAACTCAATTAGAAACAAGCTTTGACGGTTAAAGGATCCTGTGGAACCTTTAAAACAAAACAATTTAGTTTATCTAATACCCTGCAATGATTATCAGGTCAGAAATATAGGTCAAAGTAGTAGAACAGGTGCAGTCAGACTAGCGGAGCATAAAAACCTAGCAAAATCTAGACTAGTTGACCCGAATAAGATAAGAAATCTAGAGAATAGTTCAGTTATAGCACTACATGCAATTGCACACAACCATACAATAGGATGGGATAAGATGACAGTTTTAAAATCTAATATAACGGGATGGAGGGAGAGATTGATAACGGAAGCTTTGTTTATCGAATCAACTGCAAACACGTGTAATAATAATAATTATTATTATTCACTTTAGGAATGATTCAACACTTGTTCCAGATATCTGGAAAATTCTAATACCCCTACGACAAATAGGAGAGAAAAAAATTAAAACCCAAGTTTCGAAGTCGTGATTATAATTGATATGATTATGAACAATAAATTTTCTTCGAAACGTCATCCATTAGATAATACCGTTTCACTGTGTGTCCGATATATCAATTAAGCAAACTGAGATAGAATTACTTACTGACGCAGTGACTATATTTTACACATATAAATACCAACTTTTATTTGAGTATATTCCAACGAGATGGAATTCACTGTTCATCTGATTTTAGCTCGTTGTTTGAATTTTACGGATAGTTTACTGATCATTGTTATTGGAAGGCGTTGGATGAAGATGCAACTACAAAAGTGATTGTTAGTAGTTTGTTATTCAACTTATGTGACCTCATTGTATCTTAAGGATTAAGCATTGAGTTGTTTCGAACTGGCTAAATTATCCTTTTTTTTTCTAATTTCAGGTCGGTTCGCCCGAATCATTGGCAAATCCCAGTGGAACTTCAGTGGTACTCAAACCAAACTTGAGAAATTTTTATAATCTGTATACATTGTCTTATGCTAAAGTTCCCTCCTCAGAAGCATCGACTCAAACAGACGAAGCGTATACATCGATGGCTGTATCACACCAATGTTCACATAGTGCACAACCTCATGAACTTATATCTGTCAATACATGCACTGACGAAGATGATATAAGTTCATTCATCGGTGGACTATTCTGTAATGCCTCAGTCGAAGCGAATTTTCCCCAACATCATGCAATAGAAGTTAAGTTTTCCATTCACCTTCGTCATATTCATTATTTATCAAGTGATCATTTTTAACGTTAGAAGTTGGTTATTGTTATACGCGTTCACAGTTTCTTGAAATGATTCTTAGAAATGTGTTGAAAACATTCTTGTTATGTTTTTGATATTCAACCACAGACCATGTACTCTTAAAGCAGCCAGTATTTCAGACCATGTGGTTGTGGAAAAAATACATGAAACCCAGATAGCTTTCGATAAGACTCATCCTTAGCTTCTGGTGAAATGCAGTCTGTTGGTCCGTAAGTGAAGATTATAACAGACATTGATGAGTATAACAGTCTTTCTTTCTTCTTACGGATACGTTCAGCTGGACAACGTGTATATAGCTGTCTACTGTAGTCCAATCAAGTAGCGATTTTCCTGCCTTAGCGGTCAATGTTATTCTTACACCAGCAAATTTACGCAAACTGACCACACAATCTCCTGACACCTGTAGGATGAATTTGTAGATCACGTGAGGTTAGGTAAATAAGCACAATTGAGTTTTGTACGATCACCTTCGAGACAAAGTGCATTTATAATCCGAGATGCTACACCCCTATTATAGTGTTGATAGGTTATAATATGATGCTCAGTCTAACCTCTGTCCAGGAGACTTTTTTGGTGTGGTGAGACTTTCATGAACATTTGTTCCAGCCAGTATATCTTGGGATCACTGCTGTTTACAAGCCCAACTACTTCTTCAGGGTTATTTTTGTAGTACTTCTTGTTAGTAAAAAAAGAAACAAACTGGAGCTTAATAAATATAATTGTTCATTTTGAGCTATCTCTGTCTGCAATGTCGGAAGGAAGAGTTTACGTCTCACAAACCTGGGGTGCGATTATGTGCATTCGAACTGGTCTGTGGTTCTCAACAACTTCACAGGAATTCCTAGATAATCAGTAACATCTTTATTGTATGGAAGTAATGAACTGAGATGTAATATTATCTGACTTATTTCAGTCATTTAATATTCTAGGCATCAAGACAGTATTTACTAGCATATGACCTGTCATTGTTGTGTGGTGCTCCAATTTGTTACACTAATCCGCCCATGAAGTGGGAGACAATAAAGCGGAAAACAAGGAATGGGAACAGTATCATTTATGTTTGTAGGGTACAGTAAGGCGGACGAAGAGGCGAAACAAGTAAAAAAATGCAATATTGCGGTAAAGATTGAAGCTATGTGTACATCTATGTCACTACGATTATTGATAACTGGAATTTAGGAACATCAAATTGAAAAATCGGCATACGATTTTAGCTGATGTAGTTTTAAGACTATCGCACTGTTTTGATACTCCGGTGTTTTATCTTCAGCTGTTGTATTCTCCTATTCTTATTTTTTTATTTGTCTCTCTCTTAGCGTGGTGTTTCACGATGTCTAATACCGTTCCAATTTTCGTCTTTCTTCGTGTTGCCTACCATTTTACTCTACCTATATAACTTGAGCTGGGTGCTGTACAATGCTTAATCATTCATTGTTTATTTTTCTGTGTATTCAAGCCATTAGACTTCATCATTTTCATAATGTTATGTGTGTCCTTTTACCATTGCATCTTTTTGTTTAGAATCGTACGAGGCTAAACCAGAGGATAATCTATCAGCCCCCGACAAACACCTTCATCATTTGGATTCACTCAATAAACATCAACCAAATATGTTGGAAAATTCAATCGAAAATTCGGTTCAGACAGTCAGTTACATTCCACTTGCCGGATGTTTGCGCAGTGGGGTAGATCAAGAAATTCAAGCAAAACTGGTACCGCCACATGAAAATGCATCTATACAAACTGATTTTGTAGAAAAGCTAAATGTTGAAGCAGCTACTGATGATCATCACGTCGACCGTAGTACTTACTTTACCCTCAACAGAATGCTTGAAACACCTCCACCACCTGTGTCTATGCCACAAAGTACTGTTTCTCTTGGTACTCATCTAAGCACTGCATGCCAGACTTTACATCATTTATTGGAAGAACCAGGAAATCTAGACAGGCAGCCATCAAGTGAGTTTCTATGACAAATTTTATAAAGCTCTATGTTTATCTAACGAGTCTAGACATCTTGCTTCATTGTGTCGATATTCCGTTTTATGATTATTCTTTCTGTTATTCCATTATCCCTCTTGAGATTCGCTTAATTGCTATTGGCTATTATTATTGGCAGAAGTTAAAATTTACGGGTCGCTTAATCTCAAGCCCAAATGGTTGAACGGCCAACGAGATTGACCTTTCACTCTGAAGGCCTCGGATTCGATCACTGGCGGGGTCGTGGGCGTGTGGTGCTGAATAGCCCCATGTTGGGATGAAACAGCTGCTCCATACTCCCTAATTTTTAATGGTTCCCTAACCGATATTAGTCCGTGATCAAACTTGAGACAAATCAGATCCCTAAAACCTAACTCTTGAAAACCAGTGTAGGCTATGCACAACTGCCGTCAACTCCTAGCTTAGTGATAGGGAGTGAAGTGATAGAACATGTTGACCACTTCACCTATTTGGGAAGTTGTATCAGCACCAAGGGACTGATTGACGACGAAATCTCAGCACGGATCCAAAAAGCTCGAGCTGCTTTCGCTAACTTACGCCATCTCTGGCGTAGGCGTGACATCCGGCTATCAACCAACGGACGTGTATACTGCTCAGCAGTTCGCTCCGCCCTCGTCTATGGCTCTGAAACATGGCCAATACGAGTTGAAGACATGAAAAGGTTGACTGTTTTTGATCATAGATGTCTACGATCTCTTTCTCACGTTAGGTGGTATAATAGGGTAAGTAATGTTGACGTTAGGCGTAGAGTGTTGGGCAAAGAGGGAAAATCACTCGAAGAGGCTATAAAGTTACATAGATTGAGATGGTTAGGCCACGTGCTGCGCATGCCTAACCATCGTCTCCCCCGACGGGCATTACTAGCTCATATATGTGCAGGTTGGAAAAGAGTAAGTGGTGGCCAAACAAAAACATGGCATAAATCCATGAAATCCTTGACAGTTAAACTGAGTCAGGTAGGGAGATGCAGACTTCCGGGTTGGGGCCCGCCCTCGGGACTCTGAGAATCAATGGCTGGAGACAATAGGTGACATGGCTCAAAATTGTTGTCAATGGCTCAGATGTATTCAGTCTCTGTAATCTTTCATATTCCTTTCTACCATTACTCATTCTGTTTCACTCTTATACCTGTCAAAACTCTATTGATTCTCTTCACTCATCTTCTTGTCTACCTTTGTGTGCTATTTGGAACGTGGCAACTCGAACTGCTGTACTTCGCTGCCAAGTTCTATGTTGAATCCAGCCAGCCACGCACAACTGCACTGCGTAGTGGTTTCTATATTTTAGGTAACATTATCTGATGGTGTTTTCTGAGTTAACATCTATTTTTACGTACACACGCTAATTTTGCACTCACGAAATATCATATTACTCATTTTTGTCCACTTTGATGTATAAACTGTATCGATTCTTTGTGTTAGATATAAAGTCCGCTCGCATTTTGATTAAACTGTAAGAAAAAGTTGGAAATACTGTGCACTTCTAATTTCCGTTGAACAAGGTAACGTGCGGTGACAGCTTTAAGTCATTTACTGCATATTTATGATGTTATCAGAGGACAATCACGATTTTCATAGTTTCATAAGTTAGATCGTGTCTCATAACTGATAATAAGAAGACATAGATAGTTTTCTTTTAAAGAATTACTTGTTTCCTATCTTCCTGATAAGTGTATTATGTTATACCTTTTAAAACTGCAGTTCCAAAATGTATTAAGTGATTGGTGTCAAGTTCTAGCTGGTATACAGGAGCTTGAAATAGAATGTTTTACGATTAATGTCGAATCTAACTACTTGTCTTATTGACACTTAGAGCCCCTTATACTGCCTTTCCACCACTTTTTATATGAATTCATATCTGAAATGTCGTTAGCTGTTGTATCACTTTACCGTCACAATGCATGTTATTATTATTTTTTTAAAGTTATAGAAGCATTAAATATGGAGACATCAGTTGCCTCCGATGCTTGTACTGGTGCCAGTTTGTTAAATTATGGATACAATTTGTCCAGTGCAACAGATCAAATGCTAAGATGTAAGTCGTCATCGTCTCCTTCAGATAAAATTTTTGCAACAACTAGTACTATGTCTGTTTTACCTAACAATCAGCAGTTTTGTTACCTGAATTCTATCGACACAACAACACAGCATGATTGGTCAGTCGGTGTGGACTTCACGCATAACCAAACACAGACAATCGATGAAGATATAGAATTATGGTTGAACAGTGTGGAAACACAAACTAATCTTGCGTCATTCGATCCAAGCTTTTTCTCAGATATATGTGTTGGTGTAGATGATGACTTTTTTCAATCGTAGCTCCTTTCCTATTACTGCACATGCATTGTCACCTTTACTTATAATTATGACTTATATTCTATATAATAACTGACTTGAATGTGATTTGAAAAACAACTTAGTGCCCTTTACCAATACATATCAGTGCACATTGAGATATATTTGTTCTCATTTTATTTATTTATCATTGTTGCTGCTCCTCATATTTCTCTATTTTGTATATTTTTAGAATCTTATTTATAATTCACTGTTTGGACTGTTTTTATATTCACTTATCTTGAGTTTTATTATTTTGCTGCTCATTCATTTCCATTCCATGTTACAAATTTTGTACATATAGGATAATTTAATAGGAACTACCGGTAGATCTACAGTTGATAATATGAGTTATTCAAATGATTTTGTTGCTTTTACTGACATTTAAAAAAACAATCTTTTTGCATACTTATTTGTTAACATTTCGCTGATTAGTCACTTGATAAAACGCTACTAGCATGTATTTCTGTAAAGAATTTTTCAGCGAAATTGAGTATCTTAGTGTTAATATTTTTTTACTGACTAGTGAATTAAAAGTTTGCGAAATGAGCATATTGAACTTGAATTATACCACACCAGTCCAGTGTTCTTAATCACATCACACGGGGATTTTTCATGCCTTGAAGAAATCCAACTGCCTACTGACAGTAGAGTAGCTCAGCGGTATTTTCTAGTCGTCTGTCAAGTTTTATGAAGCAAAGTCAAAAAGCTAGCTTCTATGTTCTCAACTACCCTGGTCATTTGAGCAACTTGTGGGTGAGTTTGTGACATAAGTGACTGGGAATTGGAAAATTGTTATCACATTCTTGTTTAGCTGTGTGACAGTACCTATTATTCAAATAACTCGATATGAGCTGTATGCTTTACTAATATTAATTAATGGGACTCTTTGGAGTGCTGTGAAGAATTCTCCTCACTTTTTTAACTGTTATAGATCGCCAAAGCACGTATTTTCCATATTTGTGTTAGCTCTTCTATTTATTTATACATATGTGAAGTTTCTCTTTATCGAAATCCACCCATGGATGTACTTATTTAGGCAGTATTTAGCTAATGCTGTTATTCCCACTTGACAGCTACTACTTTGACGCGATAATTAGGCTTGTAAGCAGCGATGATCTAAAGACATGATGACTGGAACAGATGTTCATGCAAGTCTTGCCATACCAGAAAAGTCTCCTGGACAGCAGTTAGACTAAAAGCACTTACCATCATATTGTAAGTCGTTCATAGTGGGCTACCAATGTATTTTATGTTTCAGTTGTGAGGCTCCATCGATTGGGTTGTCTGTAATATGCATTATGCATTCCAAGTCATCGCCTTCATCGAGCAGTATTAGGTGACGTAGGATTTGGTTGGAAAAGAATTCGAGGTGATCAAACCGAAACATGACATCAATTTATGAAACTTTTGACTGTTATTTTAAGCCATGTCTGACGGATTTCTTGAGACGTTAAAAGTTAGCGGTTCGTGACTGTCGGTGACATGTTTCGAAATTGTTCGCAATGGCGCAAATGTTTTCACTCTTTTTGACCTCACAGTTCCATTAAATCCTTATTATTCGTCATGTAATTATTATTTCTTCCGTAAATTCATTGTGTCGCAGTTCATTACATTTGTTTTCTCTTATTTCCTACCTTTATGTGTCCTTGCATGAAGTGTGAGAAGGTGAACTTTCGCTCAGTTCTAAGTTGGAAATTTTGTTCAGTTTTCAATACTGTAGTGATGCACTGGGTGAATAACACTGAAGAGAGTTCAGCAAGTAGTAGACGAGTCAACAGAAATTTATTCATTTGATAACTGAAATGTCATTACATGTATTTATAAAGTCAGGTTTGTTAGATTTTTAGTGCAACCTTGTAAGGACTTTATGTTGACGGAGTGGTTTTATTGATATCTAAAGATTATGGAAAAAGCCTGTCTGAGCCGTCGACTATTTTGAATTCCAAACAGTGTTCTGCGTAGACTGTTCAGTTGGAACTTGGGTTTGCTGTATCACAGTTAAGTGCTTGGAAGATAAAATAATCATTAATGTAAACGTTGTCTAACTTAAGTTGTGGCTGTCTAGTAATGATACAGCCGGTGACCGTTTTAAGTGTTGCATATTGTAGTCGTTTAAGGAGGGTTTTTCCGTAGAAGTACGACTTTCTGGTAGTTATTCTGAAACGCAGTCTGATATTGGAAAATATTTTCAGGTTTAACAAAATTATCACTAAATTTGGTTCAGTATACTCAGTACCAACCTGTATTATTATTATTTTTCTCTCGGGTTCCGAGTAGAACATAGGTCTTCAACAGCGGTCGTCTCTGGCTGTTCCCACGATTTTTTATAGTCCCTCATCTTCGTGAACGATCTCCATGTCACCCCAGGACACTTCACTTGCTGTCTCCTATTTGGGTTCTGCTCGAGAGCCTGATGTGATATGTCATCCGACTGTCTCCTCAGCGTATATCCAACCCAACTCCACTTTTTTCTACATATTTGTGGAGGAGTAGGTTCTTGGTTGGTTCGTTCCCGGCCATCTAATCTTCAATATAGAGCAGACAGCTATTGATAAAGGTCTGCAACCTGTTGGAAGTGGTTTTGGTGACGTTCAGTGCAGGTTTTTGGCCCATATAGAAGCACTGACTAACTTAACATTGGTGTTGAAAACCTGGACTCCGTTCTTTATGCTAATTGCTGATCTCCCAAGTGATTTCAGAGTGACGAAGGCCTATCTTGCCTTTTCCACTTTGGTGTTGACATCCTTATCTGTTCCGCCTGTAGTTGGAACAACGCTGCATAGAGATTAGTGAAGGAATTGACATCTTTCAAATCTATTCCGTTGATAGTGGCTGGTGCTTGTTGTTGTTGTTGATTGGTTATCTTCATCACCTCGGTCCTATCTGAGTTCACCTGAATTCCTGTCTTCGCTGCTTCTTCTGCCAACTTGTTGAATTTCGCCTGTAAGCCTTCGGATTTATTTGATATTGGATAAGAATATTCCGCTAAGTCCAGATCTCCCGGAGTCTTCTTATCGGTGCAATGCATTCCTGCTTTCTTGCTCTCCGTCTTTTGCTGCATGATCCAGTTCATCACATTTAGGAGTATCACTTTTGATGGTGGTCAGCCCTGTCTTCACTTCAAAGGTTTCACTGAGTTTTCCGCTGTATACCACCCGATACGTGGTGTTGTCATATAACTGTTGAATGAGGTTGATAAAGGTTTGGGGTACTGCATGGTGCAGAAGTAATTCACAAATTACTTCGCTGTCAACTCTGTCAAGTGCCTCATTACCAACTCGTAGCTCTTGGTTGAAACTGGTGGAGAAATCAGTGGTTTATTTTTCAGAAAGTGCAGGATTCATTACGTATCTAATCGTTGGTATTGAAACTAGTTGTTAAAAAAATTGTATCTAATGTCTAATCGACTAGCCAACCCCTTTCATTTTACGCCAGATTCACTAAGTAAATAATGTAAGCAAAATTTATTAAACTTTGAGACCTGAGGTAGAATAAAGGAGATCAATATTGATAATTGTATGTTCAAAACATCTCAGAAATTAAACACAAAGAACAGATTTGTCGTATACAGTTATACACAAATGAAATGCCTGTTATTTGACTTAAATCGATAGGCTCTTTCACTAAATTATTGATCTAACAGATGGTTTGTAATAATATATATATATATATATATATATATATATATATATATATATAACGTCTGTGCACAAAGTACTTTGTCATATGACTGTCTTTATCATAATCTTGTGTAGATTTCCATTTTTCTCTCCCCCTCACATATACACACACGTACTCCATTGCTTGATTTGAGTCCAGTATCTTTGTGTAAGCAGGTTATGCTAAGCAGAATTATTGACCAAGAGATTAGTAACAAAAAGGATGTTTGTGGTTATGTCAACAAATGTATGTGAAATATTTTTGTTTCGAAGTATTTGTCACTTTTTTACCACTTATTTGTTGAAAATAAGATTCTACACTTTGTTTCTTCTCAATGGATAACACAAAAGAGACACATAAGATGAAAACCAATATCAATCGTGCCAATTTTCTTTGTTAAAGCAGATTTAGCATTTAAGCGTTGATTTTACTACTGTCTATTTGTTCTTGACAGCTTACCAGGATGTTTTCATCCTCTCTTTCATCTGATTGCGTAACACCGAAAGATTTCATTCTGTATTATTATTATTGTTTCCTTTAATTTCTAGAGGAACATAGGGCTTCAGCCGTGCGTCTCCATTGCGTTCTGTTCTCTGCTAGAGTCTTCATCTGGTCCAAGTCTGCTCACACGTTTTCATCTCCTCTTCACATGACCTCCTCCAAGTCACCCTTGCACTGACGACCAACTCGCCGCTTCCCTTTCGGGTTCCACTCGAGCGATGGCTTGTCTAGTGATGTCACTTGATGGTTTCCTCAGAGTATGGCTAGCCAATCCATCTCCATTTCTTCCTGCCTATTTGTTTCACAATCGGTTCCTGCTGTGTTGGTTCGCTCCCAGAGATCCCTCTCTGTTGCTGATCTTTTCTGGCCGGCCATCTGATCTTGAGTATTGAGCGAAGGCAACTGTTAATGAAGGGTTGTAGTTTCTTTGAGATGCTCTTTACGACGCGCAGTGCAAGTCTCTGATCCGCACAGTGAGTAGTACTGACTTCACATTGGAGTTGAAAATCCGGATCTTATTTTTGATGCTGAGTGCTGTTGACCTCCACACATACTTGCTTTGGTATCCTCGTCAGTACCGCCTGTAGTTGAAACGATGCTTCCCAGGTAGGTGGTAAAGGAGGTTGTTTCTTTCAGGTTCCTTCCATTTATGCTGATCGTTGTCTGTTGTTGTTGTTGCTGTTGGTGATGTTGCCCAGGAATCTTCATCACTTCTGTTTTCTCTATGTTCACCTGACGGAAGTCCTATCTTTGATGCTTCTTCTGGCAACTTGTTGCTTTTCGCTCGCATATCTTCCAGTTTGTGGGAAATCAGACATATATCATCGGCGAAGTCCAGATGCTCCAAGTTTTTTGTGTGTGTCCATTTTATGCCTGTTTCCTCATTGCCCACCGTTTGTCGCATTATCCAGTCTACTGCAATCAAGAAAATCATTGGCAGTAGTATGCAGCCTTGTCTTACTCCTGTCCTCACTTCGAAGGGTTCCGTAAGTTTCCCATTGTGGATTACTTGGCATGCAGCATTGTCGTATAGCTGTTGGATGAGATGTGTAATTGTCGGTGGCACCCCGTTGTAGCGAAGTAGTTTTCAAATCACCTCTCGATCGACGCTGTCAAAGGCCTTTTTAAAGTTGATAAAGTTGAGATAGAGAGGTGACTACTATTCCAAGCTTTGTTCAATGATGATCCTTAATGTGGCGATCTGATCAATACATGACTTGTTTCTCCTGAATCCAGCCTGTTCCGGTCTAAGTTTTTCATCCAGGGCATGTTTGATTCTCTCCAAGATGATGCGGCTTAGTATTTTGCTTGAGATCGACAGGAGCATAATTCCACGCCAGTTCTTGCATTGACTTAAGTCTCCTTTCTTTGGTAGTTTGAATAAGTAGCCTTTCTTCCAATCCTCGGGTACTTTGGCTTCTTTCCACACCTTCTCCAGTAGTGGTGTCATCAAGTCCGCTGTAGTCTCTGGGTCCGTTTTCAATGCTTCTGCTGGGATTCCATCTGGTCCTGCTGCTTTTCTAGCTTTTAGCATCTTGATTGCCTTCAGGACTTCTGATTTCGTCGGGGGGTTGGTGTTCACTGGTAGCTCTATCTCCGTTGTTGGTATTGCTGGGCGCGTTGTAGGTGGTGATCGATTTAGGAGTCTTTTGAAGTGTTCAGCCCAGTGTTTCCTTTGCTCCACTTCTGTATAGTCATTATAATTTGGGATAAAGTGGTTATTATTATTATAATTGTATGCATATATTGATTTTTTGTTTAAACTCTGCAAGTATGTTAAAATTATTTCTGTAGACATACTGAATAATATCTTAAGACTGTAAGCAGATGATGAGAAGCCAACGAAACAAATGTTGGAACTTTTTTATTCTTCAAAAACTGTTGTTCTTGCTTTATTCAAATTAATTAAGGCGAACAAATGTATGAAGTACCAGGAGACTCTTGGTTTCGAAGTCCAGCTGTACTTTTCTGATTTTTACTGACTGACCTTTAGTAGTCATTAATCGACTCCATTTTGGTGAACATTAAATGTTATTCTAATCTAAAGAATACCGGAAACACGTTAAGGCCTATTTGCTTAACAGATTTGGTAGAAATAACACACAAAAACTCTTCGCATAATTTTTATCTTTTCTCATTCAGCTTAATTATTCCTTTCAACTTTTGCATTCAGTGGTCGAAACAGGAAATCATATTACCTCATTCAGTGGTATTCTCGAAATCACCCTGAAGTTGTAATGTGGTGATAGTTAAGTATAGCCTTCTAGTCTGCAACAATATAGTTGTATTATACGATAACATACGGGCCACGGTTTCATAATCAGTGTATGTGTGAAGGACGCGTATGTTACTCTGTGGAAGTATGAAATACTTTCGCAGAATATTTATTTGAATTCGTTCTTCGGGACTAATCATTAAAAACACTCGGGAATTTTTATAAGTAGGTATTTAAGAAGTTTTAGAAGGTGTATACCAGGTTAGATTTGCTGTCCATTATGGATGTCATGGTGAAGTACGCAGTGTTCGTAAAGCCATATGTTAGTGAGTGTGTACAAATATATCAACTAAGTACACAGATACTGTATCCATAACTATATTTTATGTTTATATGGTTTTTCTTTTGAGACAAAAATAGTAGAAGTCAGACATAACTAAGTGCTCGATTAACATCTTAGGTGAATTAATGAGCTCCTTTATGACTATTTCCAAAGCTAAATTGATGTGTGCATCAATATGTAGTTTGGAATACTTGATACCATTCGTCCTATATGTTGTATCCGAGTGTATGCATTTATCCTTCGACTTCTTGAATTGCCATTTACGCAAAATGCAAATATTTGATAAAATGAAGCAGTTTTCAAAATATTTGCTTAGTACTTTACTGTGTCATCGATTCTATATGTATATTTTTGTACCAATAAGATGAACTTTAATCTTATCATAAAATCGATTAAGAATAATAACTTTAAATACTACATCAAGCCATCCGAATTTGTTTGTTAGGTCGGTTTACGTAGCGAGTGTTGAGATGTGAAGTATGCGTTATTTTACAAATTAATTTTCTCATAGAAACTTTATCACGTCAGATAATTAGAAAGAGACTGTCCACAATACCTATTCCTCAACACTGCCTACAAAACAAGAACACTTGCACTTGTTTGATTATTCATATGATAAATTATAGTGTTGGGTATTGGTTTTACTAGGTGGTTGAAGGTGGTCGGCAGAAATTCCTGGCTAGACGTAGGTACCGTGGTTGTTAGCACTCACCAGTCAACAAGGCATATCTTCAATCTCGAAGGAACTCACGTCTCCCACTGACATTCGAACCCGTGTCACCCAGTGTTGCAGGTAGAGACATTGCCACTGAGCTATTCGGGCTCGTGATTGACCTCCTGTAGGGCTGTATTGGACACTAGATAGTAACCAGTATCATGCGTTCAGTCCTTTGTCTAGTACAAACTGAATTCTGTCGGTCAAGTTTGCGACACGGCCACCATCTAATAACAACAGTTCAAAGTGCATTGTGATGGCGAGCCACCTAGTGGCGTGGTGGCCACATTGCAAACTTTACTGATAGAATTCAGTCTGCACTCAACAAAGGACCATACACATGATTCTAGTTACTAACCAGTGTCCAATCAAACTGTTGAGTACTGTCCAGCTTCTTAAGCCATACATTTCACATTAGTTAGTTAGGGAATAGATGTCTACAGGGGATGATGGTTGAAGGTGAAAAGGAAACCCGTGTAACGCGAGGGTTTGAGCCGGTGACGTCAGGATTACTAGTCCAGCGATCTACCAGCTGGGCTATGTGACGCATGTGTGTGTGTTAATAACAGTAGGACTTTTATAAGTAACATCGAACAGAAGCTTCCATGTGAGGATGTGTCAGAACAGTTATACAGCCTCCTCGATAAAACATTTGCTTCCATTTGAAGGCGTGTGTGAATTCAAAACCGAGTAGTCTGTGTTGAGGTAGATGATCTCAAATGACAATGAATTGTATAACAGTGGATTCGTGTGATAAGTAGTGTTTAATTTAGATTTCTACTCAATGTGATAATGAAGTTCATGTGGATAAATGTGAACACAAATAGTGGGAAGAAGAAATATAATTTGTGTGTGTGTGTGTGTGCGTGCGTATGGACTAGCGAAGTTGGTGTCTGGAAATGTAATTGACACAATGATGGAATGGATGCATGAGATAGGTTTGTTTGTGAAGAAAGGATGATATGGGAGGATATATAAAAGTCGGATGAGAATTGACTGTTGAAAAGTGTGAGATGATCGGACGGCTAATAGTTTATAAATTGCTAGAGAAACCTCATTGGTAGTGGTGAATTCACTTGTTTCTTTTGTACACGCAGTTTTGTCTTCGTGATTTTGGTTAGTGTAGCTTCTGTTGTATGGATTACTCTTGAAGTCTATGATCAGTCATTTAATGCGCTACACATGGTGTTAAACAGTTGTTCAATTTTTGAGCGGTGTTAACCATTCTCGATTTACGTATCTATGGGCATTAATGCAAGTGTAGAACCTGGACACTGTGGTAGAATGTAATTCTACATCAATTCCGATATGATTATGAACATTATATTATGCTCGAAGCGTCATCCAGTTGTTAATGCTGCATCAGTTTGTGGTTATTAAAAATATCTTGTTCAATATGGAATGTCTGTAGGCAACCTAATACGTGTTTCCGATGATGAATGGTGTAATTCTTCGTTGCATAGAAGCAGTGTAAACAATAAACACTTTAAGAAGTTGTTAGCCGTGGTAATTTGATTTCCAGTCTTCATATCAAAAGTGCAAACTCTGTGAATGATTCTGTTAACTCATGAATAAGTAATTTTCCGATTACTTCACCTCTACATAATACTCCCTTGTGAATCCTCTTCATGTTTGGAAGTAAAATAAATTTCTGTCATCCTTTTTTAGCCACATACTTCTATATAGAGTTATCTAAATGACCGTTTTAGCACGCCATATAAAGTGTTTAGTCACTTTTTCACAACATTTGGTTCTCATCTGAAAAATATCTCTCTCACAAATATTTCTCTTGTCCTGGGAAGGATTTTTCATATAAACCACAGCGATTCAAATCAACAATAATCGATTGTTGTCATCAATATATGGATACAAAACCAAAGGTCTACAACCACTTAACAAAACAACACAGAGAAGAATTAAATCAACTGAAATACAACAACGAACACAACTTCTAATAACCCGCCCAGATAAAGGAACTGGCGTGGTCCTTATGGACAGAAAAGGCTACATAGAGAAAATGAATAACATACTGTCAGATGAAACTAAATTCTCACAACCACCCAATAAAAGAATTAAAACAGAACAGATCGAAAAACAGCTCCTCAAAAGAATGAAAACCGAACAGTTAATCAGTCATGGAGTTTATGATCAAATTCGACCGACAGAATCAATAATACCAAGACTATGCGGTTTACTAAAGATACATAAAGCTGGCCTTCCACTGCGTCTAATTTTAGATATGTCAGATCACCCGTACCATTCAATAGAGAAGTGTTTAGCTGATATTGTAGAACCTGTACGAAAACAGATGTGCCACTATTCTCTTCATGACACCTTTCAGTTCGTCGATTATATACAAGAAATCAACGTAACAAACAAAAATATTCTTTATTCCATTATAGATAGGATTATTGCTTGAAACGTCATATTACTGTACAACACTGTGTGATTTATCAAAATAAAATCTTATCTATAATGGAGTTATACTCTACCACAGTGCCCAAGCTTCATACTTATATCAAAAGTATGCTTTCTCTTGACATTGAGTCACTATTCACCATCGTTCCACTCACAGAAACTGTTTGTCACATTTGTCAATATAGAGACGAAAACCAGCTGAAAATCGGATTACCAACAGCTTCTTTAAAAGAACTACTACTGAGATGTACACTTAATGTACAATTCACATTCAGCGATGTTATTTGCAGACAACAAGATGGAATCTCCACTGGGCCCATTTCTAGCAAATTGCTTTATGGTAAACCTCGAGAATGACGCACTCAAATCAACTATTGATAATATCCAGTTGTATGCTAGATATGTAGACGACATCTTTATTATCTGTGATGATGGTCACAATCTTAATCAATTACTACAAATATTCAACAACTGCGATTCAGCTACAAAGTTTATTCTTGAAATAGAAAACGGATCTAAAATTCGTTTTCTTGATGTTGAACTTACGAGAAGAGCTGACGGAACTTTAAGAAGATCCATCCATAGGAAATCCACGTGTAATGACCAACTGACAAGCTTCTACAGCTGGGTACCAAACAGTCGAAAAAGAAACCTAATTAGATCCGTTGCTACTCGCGTCTGAAGCATCTGCAGCTCTGATACTCTGGAAGAAGAACTACACTTCCTGGAAGAAATCTTCATACAAAACGGATATCCACCAAGATTCATGGACAAAAACAGAAAATCCAAAAGCAAGAGACGCCATCCATCCCAAAAAAGATACTTTATATGAACCTCGACTTCAAAGGTGACCTACTCAGTGATGTCCTTAAGAGGAGAATTTCCACTTCTTTAGGAAGTTTCTTCGCGGCAATACTGAGAGTAGTGTTCTTCAGTCGCCCGCTGATTTGCAGGGCCCCAAAGGACAAGATCTCGCCCCTAACCACTTCTGTGTCTTTATATCAGTTCACCTGTTGCTGTGGAGTGAAGTACATCGATCGTTCGATGCGCATCCTGTCAAAAAAGGTCAAAGAACACTACCCAGCGTGGCCGCAGAAAGTAGTGGCTGTATAATAAGTGCAGTAATCGAACATCTTGTCATCACTGGTCGTCCCATCTCAACAAAGGCCTCCTTCAAAGTAATGTACAAAGTGAAGAACAACCTGCCAAAGACAATACGTTTCCGTCTTCTTTGCATTGCAGAAGCTCTAGTCATTCAGTTAGAAGAACCACGACTATGCATACAAAAGAAAATTATTCAGCCAGTTCTACTATCATGGTAACAACTCTGTTGATCTGACTTAACTTTTGCTTGTTTTCCTAACTACTTAAAACTCTTACGTAATTCCGTATTTTATTTTATTTCCGAGTTCATCCTGAGCACAACTCTTCCATCAGACTAATCATGTTATTACGTAACTCTTCTTTAACAATCGTTTGTGACAACTGATTACTTTTGTTACTACCCTCTTATTTCAACAACCAATTCGTCTGAATACTTTTTGTATTACTTAAGTCTAACAAATAACTTAATAATTGTATTTTATTTTGACAAAGTTAATGTACATGCACATGCAAAATAATGATATAAATTTGTCTGAAGGATAATTTTCGATCAGTGTCAGTGAAAATTTTGAGCATTGCGGAATAAATCAGATAAGTTATAATTATATTTCAATAGTTTACACATAATAGTAAGTTTTTGTTTTTGGTAATATTTCAAGCGAAAACAAAAACTTACTAATGTGTGTTAACTGTTGAAATATAAGTATAATTTATGTGATTATTTTCTAGTCTAGATAAGAGAATACTTGTCAATATGGAACCCAGTGAATTACTCATTAGACCCTGTCCAACTATCTGCGTAACTGCAGATGTAAATTTTTAAGCCTGTAGAGTGGTAAAATGTTAAGAGTCGGCCATTCATAGTCAGAAATCCAGCCTTAAACCTTTATAGTTGGTTTTTATACTTTCCACTAGGTGAACTCAGAGAGCTTGAGATCTATGGCATATGCGTCAACCATTTGTGAGAACAGAAGCAGGACGATAATCTTTGACTTGTTAGAAAAGCTGTAGAGGTGTACAAAAAACAAACACTTTGCAAGGTACATTGATATTCTGGTATTTAGAGTAAATCTGACATTCGGTGATGTGACCTACTTTACAAACTTGTTTTTTTTTTAGCGACCAATGATGCACCTCCATAGTATTTACACGTATTAGTTATCAACGGTTGCTATTTAGCATGGTCATACTATGCATGATTCCGACTTCCTAAAAAAATGTTCAATGGTTACATTTTGTTGTTTCTATCTTTGTTGATCCTTGGTTGTGTAATAAAAGGCCTATCAACAGTCTTTAACAATATTTTCACTTTTAGATACAGAGATTTAACAATTATTGAAAGGATTTTTGTAGTAATGTGCATATTATTCCTTTTTATAGTTTCAAGTTACTCAGTACTAAAAAGTTTCTTCTCATAGGTTTTCCCAATGCATAAAATAAAGAAATTTTTTATATTTTCCTTTCTGGGTTTCCTGTCTCTCAATAACAAGAAAATATACTGTAATATTTACTATCATTTAAATTTTATTAGCAATGGGGCTAAATAAAGTATATGTAGACAGAAATTGTTTGTAACCACCAAAATAGTGCAGTGGTAAACAAATCAGAATCTGCATTCTGTGGACAGGATATTTCATAATTCTGGTGGTACTACAAACAGCTAGCGTGAATGCTAATCTCACAATTAAATCACACCGCTGTCAGATGCATTCTTCTTTACAGAACATACGAAATAAGCGAATCAACAGCGTTTTATTAGCTGAAGCACTGTACTGATTTGTAACTGTTATAAAAAAGAAAACAAAAGCTGCAGCAAAGATGTTTTTCCGGCAATTTCATTCTCAACAACTGTACAACCACGATTTTATACATTTTTGTTCTACAGCTTGACAGAATTATAAGTATTAATTAATTGAAAAACAACACTCATATCTCCCATACTCCTTTAATCAATCAGCGTATAAATTCAAAGCCAGTCTGTCTTTAACAACAAACGATGGGTTTTAAATACAACATAAGCAGGCAAGATAATCTTTGTGTAATACATATTTACTGTAAACAAAATACCAAAAGAAATAACATTATTTTGGTAGCACTTAACTTCCTACTTAAAAATATATTAGTAGTCAAAAGTTGTTAAGAAAAACTATCGAGTCCCAACTTTTTAGTAACGATTCAACGTGAAATATTATGTATTATTTCTAAGAATAAGACAAATAAAACAACATACAAACACAGGTGAAATTAAAATATTTACAATAAAAAACACTCATCAAACTCAACAATAAATGCATCTAAAACATGAAGTTGTTCTAAAACAAAATTGATCAGTGAGGCAGTGTTTCTTTGCTGTAAACCATAGTTGATATATAGACGGTTAAAAGATATCTGTTCAATCTATTTTCATCGCTGCCTCACTAAAGTAATGGATGATAGTCGAACAATAATATAGCCAACAGCTTCGTCAGAGCGCGTAAAATAATGTAAGCGATTGCAAGTCAGGGCAAAGAAGAGAATAGAAACAAAGACTAGCTGAGGAAAATGAAAGCAGAGGAACGAAGTTACATCTTGTCAAACGAAAGCTGATATAAAGTAAAGCAGTGTATCAAAACACATACTCCCAGTAAACTCCGGATGAAAAAATACTGATGGAAAAACAAGAAACATAAAAAAGAGTCATTGCTGTACTGTAGGTTCGGTTCATTTCAAAATAGTGGCAGAAAAAAAGCTGAATTTCACTCAATATTATTTTTTACCTGTGATAATTGCAGATATTTAAAACAAAAACAACTGAAATAAAAGCATCTGAACTATTTCAGTTCATATTTGGCATAGTTTACATTCATCCAAATAATTAGAAACAGTCGACATTTAAAGTATGATAATAATGCTAGAACGGATTGTTGTCTTACCGCTCGTAGGGCTGCGGTGATTTGAACAATAGTAATTTCTCATTGTCTAACTCAGTACACTAGATGAAAATAGAAAACTAGTGTATAACCGCAAATTTGTCTTGGAAATTTATAGACGGTAGATTAGAAGCATAGATAAAGATTAAAATTACAAATCAACTGCTAGTCATATTTGTAGCAGTATTTTTAATATTCTCAATAAAGTAACTGTGTAGTTACTTCTCAGTGTTAGAAACACGAGTTTTATCAGCGGAAGTGGCAACAGTAATGGCCGATACCAAAATAAAATGACTTATTCCTGGTTTGTTTTATTCTGATTCTTCGACGAATATGTTGAGTCACTAGTGGTATTCCTGATTTGTTTCGATATATTCTCCTGATCGCATTCCTGTTGACCGCTATTGGGGTACATTAAGTACTCTGGATTGGTTACACCAAATCCACTAAGAATTGGAGATAAGTACTCTTCTGGTTGTTGTATATTTGGGTTTAAATATTCATCTGAAAAGTAAAACAAAGGAATAAAATTAAGGGCACGAGTGACTGTTTTCTGCTCGACTGACAATTAGACAGTCAGTTGTAACAATTTCAGAGCTATATTGTGAAGCACTACTTAGAGATGATCGCTTAATAGGTCCATTCTAAGACGCATAGCACTTTATAGATTAAAGCAATAATCAACTTATATTTGATAATGAAAATCCATTGAGATGTTGTTAGGGTCACAGTGGCTTAATGGTCTACGAGCTCGCCTAGTATCTAAAAGGTCCTGGGTTCGACCCCCGGCAGGTGCGTACTGATGAAAAGTACCGAACTAGGAGGAAACAGCTATCCAGTACTCCCATGTTTTCCAATGGTTCCCTAACTGAGGTAGGCTCATGATGAAATCGTCCAACCAATCAAACGAAATCCTTACAGAAAACCAATACTTGAGAAATTTCTCTCCTAAGAATTCCACTTGACTGGCAGGTGTACAGGAAAAGGGAAATTTTTTAGTTTATCTGACAAATTAGTTCTCATTCTTTAATAAGGTGCATGTATAGATGTAAATATTGTTTATTAAAGAAAAGGTTTAGTAATGGTTGGTGGTAGGATCTGACTGCGTAACATGCTGTGAGTTTTTGTTGATAATAACTGCCTCATTACCGAATGGAGACTTTTCATATTGAATTCTATTTTCATTTCCTTCATGTGCAGGGTTTAATAACTTTTATCTAACACTTTAAATCAGCTTCTGCATAATCAATTAATCATATCAGTTAAACTGATACTTATGTATTTTGCTCACTTTCATCGAGATTATGTTCAGCTTATTGTTTAGTTAAGGCGATGAACTTTTCAATGCCTCACGTAATTCGGTCTGTTTTTATAGTATATCCTTACTTAAACAACTGCGTCATCAACTAGGGCTGAAAACATTAGAATCTTAGTAATGCTACTCAGTAATTTCCGTCGTATCGTCCCATTTGCTCAGTATACTGGCAAACTTATGAATTCACAGATTCATCATTTATTTCAAACAATGCAAAATTCTGAGCTGAATTAACCGGATTAGAAATGACGCTCATGAGAACTAATATTATATTGCACGGAAGTGAATCGCTGTTACACGACACTCCGCATTATTTACGAAGTTTCTTTTAGTAAATTAATGGTAAAATATTCCAAATCAAAATAAACTTTGAAGGCAAAGAAATTATGAATGTAAATGTACAAAAAAAAAAGAAATATGTACGTGAACAAACCTGTAGTAGGTGTGTTGTGAAACGTCGGTGGACCCAACTCGGTGTAATTCATTTGTTTCGTTAATCCACCATCACATGTATTTGGGCTTTTTGAAGGAGCATTAGTTTTAGGTTGTAAGTAGTCGTCTGTTATACCTGGTTGTTGGTTAGGTGGAGGCGGAGGTGGATCAAGCAGATATTCAGCGTCATTATTCGCTCCAAAGTTCTGACCTGTGCTGTCATTTTTATGAGAGTTAAACTGGATACCTTCCAAATTTTGACGCCCAAAGTTAAACTCATTACGCGATGGATTACTAGGAGGTGATATCCCGGACATGTCAGTGGTATTATTACCTGTGGTAGTTGCTTCGGATGAGGTAAAGGACTCTGGATGTCCTGACGATTTGGGCATATCGCTTAACCAAGAATCTTCCCGACTTGCCAAAGGCGCCTTGGGCCTGTTCGAAGGACCTTCGAAGAAAAGAGAAACTAATAATTTGAAGTAACAACTGTGCAAATTCATAAATCAATAAAATAAATTGTAATGAATTGGTGAATAAATACCCGCGTTTTGACTTATAGTAGTTATTTACTAGACATAACAAGTTAATGCAGAACGAATGATGTCCGTTCAAGTAAAACAATATTCCAATATGTAGAACGCATTCTTCAAACCAGGTTAAAAGTAAAAGAACTGAGGAGTAGATTGACTGCAATTCATACTTACTCATGTTATCTGAATTTGTTTTTTCGTTGACATTTGACTTTTTCCAAATCCTACCTAATCCTGAAAAGTTGGTATCAGAACCTTTTGTTGAGGCTCCAGCACCTACTCTGCGTGATTTTGCCTGCCATGTAGGATGGTTCCCGATGGTACCATTATTTGATCGAGTAGGAAGCAAAAGTTGTGTTTCAGTAGGCTCATTGAGCTGACCAACACCATATGGATCAGATTTTTCACTTGGCTGGTCTGATAAAGCTCTCTGTAGCTTTCCTGAAGAATAAGGTCTGTTCATACTTGTATCTGTTAACATTGTGTGATGACGATGTAGACTATTATTTCTACTCGATGCTGTACCATCATCGGAGACGCCTCGAACTGATAACATTGGCTGAAGTTCGTGTGATTCAGTTGAGAAGTTGACAGATCCTGAGTTTGCATTATGAAAGTAGTTAAGAGCATATTGGTCACCCTGCAAAACAAAATTGTAAAATTGTTTCATTATTCCAATTTCGGGTTAAAGTAAAAATATGTAGTGATATAATAAGGTGTAGAAATGTGTGGCTGAAATAGAAAACATTCTTTACATACGAAAACTTTGGTAAGGAAACAAAGAATATCATCAGGGTTTGTTAAGTTTTTATTTACTTACAATAAGTCAAACTGATGCCAATGTTTTGTAAAACAGTGATTCTGTGTGAATGCTTCCCTTCTGACATTAACTACATTGCCTACAGTACTGAGATAATTACTGACAGTGTAATAATAAACGTCTGTTTTTATTTACTTCAGTGTACAAGCATCACAGTGAATATGTTACTTCAAATTCAGCGGTCGCTATTACTTATTCAGAAGTAAATTTTCTTTTCGACGACGTCATCAACTAGGTTGTACATTTGTGTAATTATAATAAATGGGTGGGAAAGTTTCAGAATAATTTCCCGTCAAGGGTCAAATTAATAAAATTACAATTACGAATTAAAATGCCATAATAAGCAGGGGGACAGATAAAACTCAAACAAAGTAGCATCATAATTACTGAGACGACTGACATATTGTGCAATTAGGGATTAAATATGTAGAAATAATAAAATGATAAAATAGACAGGAAGTTCGGATATGAAAATGTGGTAGTGTGAATAGGTGTTAAGAAAACTAAAAATAACATGAATAAACAGGAAGTTTGGATAAGAAAGGCAATAGTGGGATAGTTACTATTAAAGGAATTACCTGTTTATGATGACCATGGCAGGGACAAGGGTTGGACGCATATCTTTTAGATACATAGCATGGGTTTGAGCTTCTGGATGGCTAGTGCCTTGGCTATGCCCAGATGTTTTTTTATTTTACACCCACCCATTTATTATAATTACACGAATGTACAGCCTAGTTGATGACTTCGTCGAAAAGAAAATTTTCTACGCTGCAACTGTCTTTTTATTATTCCTTATTATTCAGAAGTCTTACTTTTGAAACACCTCAGCAACAGTGAATTCCATGACACCGAAATGGCCGAAAATTTTAAACGTAAACTTCTTGCCATTTGTTTCATCGGTAGCCAAATCAGTCAACGATAGCATGCGATCAGTCTTCAAAATAGTTTGTTCACACATTCCAAGAAGATATCCTATTCAGTACAGATTTTACTAAGAGTTTACTCTATCTGCATAAAAAAATAATTTTCATTGTCTAGTAAACAGCCTTTTTGGCTTTCCAAATGTAAAGAGTGAAAATTTGCCACTGTATATGATGAAAGTAACAGTAGTCTATATACTGGTTTTTTTGAAATGTTGAGGTTCACCTTTTGTTTACACTTTTTATAAGTCTGAATATTTTATGGGATCAGAGAAATTGTCTTACTAAGTTTAGTCCTTCTGTTGTCTAAAGAAATCTTTTCTTCATTAAAAAGTATTAAATTAATTTCCTCTCATTCTTCAATCGGTGGTAAAAGTATTTAACCAAGAGACTATTATGTAAGATGAAAGTAAAAAGTAAGTCAGGTATTTAAGCAAAAAAGGGAATCCTGTTCTTAATGAAGAACAGATATTTGAGAAGTTTTTTTTTAATAAAGAAAGACTAGATTAGCAGCATGAAATGATATCATTCTATTTCACAGGTTCTCATCAGCTGCAAACTACCTAAAATTACAACGGTTATAATAATACTTCATACTTCAATGTTTGAAAGGTAATAGTGAAAATACTATAAGATGAACGCATCCGGAATATAAGTATTACAATTTTTAGTTTAAGTTACCATCAATTTATACGCTATCAAACTATGAAAAAAGGGGGTGATGAGAGAAGACAGAAAACGGAAAAATCTAATAAACAGTGTTAGCTTGTACGTCAACATGGCAACTCAAGAACGTTAAATTTCAGCAAATTGAAAACTTGCTCAGTGAGCTGAGCTCACTAGTGTATATGAATAATCAGTGTAATGAAATTAATATGGTTCCCAAGGCAGTGAGAGATTGACTACACTCTCTTTCTGTGTGCATAAGTTTGGTCTGAAGCGTTTGATTGCAATTGCTTCAGCAAATCTTAGTAGATTCGTTGTTGTTTAATATTTTGAAGGATTTGGAAATCTCGACAAAAAAAACCCGTATCCACCATGTGTCTCGTAATAACACTTCGTAAATATCTGCTTCCTTTAAGCATAAGTTTCTTGGAATACGTTCTGAAAACCGGACAGAGGCCTTTCTTTCTGTCCTTCCAATGTACTTGCTGCGGCAGGTGCACGTAAATTTATAAATGCAGTTGGAGGTAACACCAGCAGGTTGCTTATCTAGTTTTGATTGGCTTATAGAAGTAGTGCTGTAAAGTGCCACCAACTTAGCTGCAGGGAAGCATCTCTTTATTGCTCCTTTCATCCTCTTTTCCATCTTTTTCGATACTGCTTCTCCTTTGTATGGGAGGCAAATGAACACTTTCTTCTTTTCAACTGTTGGATACTTCTCTTTCTCATCTCTTTCTTTGCTGTACTTTAGGATAAATCCTTTTGGATACCCGTTTTCCTTAAGGCATTTCTCAACAAAGCTTAATTCTTCTTTTACCTTGTTAAGCAAAAATAACTTCCTCGCCCTGTCGTACAGTGTCCTTACTAATCCCTGCTTATAGCTTATAGGGTAGAAGCTGTTGTAGTAAAGATATTGATTGCCCAGTCCAGGTTTTCTTCTGTAGATGGACTTGTCAACCGTTCCATCGTTTCTTCTTTTCACATTTAGGTCCAGGAAATTAAACTCGTCGTTGTGTTCATATTCCATAGTGAATTTAATGTTTCGGTGGATCTCATTATGGCGGTCAAATAATACGGATGCTTGACTCATGTCGTTACAAACAACAAACGTATCATCGACATATCAACGATAGTATGTTGTTTCATTGATAGAGTCACCCAGTTGCGTCTGTTCGAGATAACCCATGAAGATGTCGGCTAGAATAGGTCCTAGAGGTGAACTCATGGCGAACCCATCAATTTGTCGGTAGAATTGGTTGCTGAGTTTGAATTGGATGTCTTTTGAGCAAAGAATTAGTAGGCGCTTAATCTCTATTTCCGGTAATGGCAATAGATCTGTTTCTTTACAGATAATGTCTACCTTTTTTTCATAGTTTGATAGCGTATAAATTGATGGTAACTTAAACTAAAAATTGTAATACTTATATTCCGGATGCGTTCATCTTATAGTGTTTTCACTATTACCTTTCAAACATTGAAGTATGAACTATTATTATAACCATTGTAATTTCAGGTAGTTTGCAGCTGATGAGAACCTGTGAAATAGAATGATATCATTTCATGCTGCAAATCTGATCTTTCTTTCTCTATCGACATTTATCATGGGAACCGAATGTATGAAATTTTTTTTTCAATATTTTTTTCAAAACAGAAATTGAACAGTTTTCTGTGCAGACGGAAATGAAGTTTTTAGAATATATAAATTTAGCGTTAAATGTAGCTGATTCTATGTCGCGACAGATGTTAAGCATTTTTATGAGTTTTGTCTTAATGATGAATGAATAATGAATGCCTGTATATTGTACATCTTTCTGGGATTAGATATCTTTTAGTCTGCATAGTAAATATAACATCTATGAGGCACTGGTAGTTCTGTTGATAAGCTACACTTTACCAGTCCTTACTAAGCTAATCAACCTTGTTACCCAATAACACAGTACTCTACGTAACCTGTAAATACTGACGATAAACACGAATTAAGGACTCACTTAATTGAAAATGTGCTCTGGTTAGCAGTATATTTGAGTAAAATAAAAGGTCGAGGTTATCCAGGCAAAAAGATATAGAACTTATCTAACGAATATGGCCGTATAGCAAACTCAAAAAACGTATGTATTGACAGCACAACAGAAAAGCTCCAAATAACCCGGGAACTATTCTTAAAACACTGAAAACTCCACTACACATCCCTGAGTCACACAAAGTAAAAGTGAATCAGTGTTGAACAGTCGAGTTCCTTTTTTTCCTACAAGTTCTGAACACTACCAAGAATAATCTGAAGTTTCTTTCTGCTAGCTATGTTGAGAACTAAGAACACAAGATAAAGGTTTTGCTACTAACATGATACTTTTGATAATTGGTACATGAAAAATTTTCTGATCTAAGAGAAATGCTAGTCTTCAAATGGGTGATGATTATTTTGTGTAATGGAATGAACGGAATCGGAGGACATCATCACAACAGTGGTTCAGAAAGAGAGTCATCTATGAGTTAATAAGATATCTCAATATAGTACTTTGTAGTGTGACAAAGATTTCACAAATAAAATTGACTAATTATATGCATTTATCCGATCAAGGATAGTTAACAGTGTAACACTGAAATCAATCACGGCAGAAAACATCTGAAAATAGGTTCTTGCACAATATTAGACACCAATTTATTGGGTTTCATTGATTACTGAACTTACTTCAATGTACAGGTAACGTCCAGGAGTTTTGCAAAAGTTGTTAAATGTACGCATTAGTTCAATGAACGTAGGACGAGACTCATAATCTTCCATCCAACCTACAGGACGAAGGAGAGAGAATACAAGAATACTACTACCCTTAAAACTCTTCAATATTATAATATAAAACTCACTATTAAATAAGACTAATTCGAACATTTTTTGTACAGGAACAATACTATGTAAAATGTTATTTAGCGAATAGTATACACTGAACTTGTTGTCTGACAGAAATCTACCCATGACCATATGTTCCTGACTTTCTTACGTAGCCAAGGTTGTCTTATATGAGTGAATAAAACAGAGTTTTATGGCCAAAAAGAACTCACCAGATTCCTGTATCTCTCATGGAATTAAGCAGCTGTTTTCCAATTTTCATCTTCACCTAATATTTTTGTCTTCATTTTCAGGTGCAAAACAGCATTTTTATTGTTTCAATGCATTTCTTAATCATGATTTGTCTCTCAAAATTATATAAAATATTACTCAATCTCATTGTCAAGTCTTACCAATTTTCGGTCCATTCTGTGATTTTCCTTCAACTTTTAGTAAACCGTTCTCATGTCCTATTGTCACTATTTAGTTTCGTCTTGTGACTATGATATGTTCTAGCAAGAAAATATATAAAATTTCGAATTTACGTCTGAAGAGAATCAGACTGCGAAAAACATATCTTCTCTGTACACCTAGTATTTTGTGTCGAAATCATCATCCAGCAATTTGATAGGCGATACGCAGAAACTGGTTACCTTCCATTATTTATAAAATTTGTATATATCTACTAGCATATGAAGCTACTCAAAATGCAACTAAGTAGGGAAATCAACAAGATCAGTTCATTTTAGAACAGATATTTGTATAAGTGAATATTCAGCTGTAAATGATTGGTCTAACAATAAATAAATTAACTGGTAATGTTTATTATGCTAATTTGTACAAAACTGCTTAAATCTCAGCAACTCTTGATTTTTACTGCCATCCTCAACCCTTCATATATCGAAATAAGAACAAGCAGTTCAGCAAAGAGACTCATTCCTAAAAAATGCAGTTATTGGCTTTAAATAAAGTTTCGAAAAAGCCAATAGCTGATCACGGAAAAGGTTTCTCATTATCAAACTGTTTATCCACTACGAATTCCGGGTCATTTTCAAAATGATGAGCGAAGTTCATCTACTAACTCAAAGAAGTGATCAACTATTATCTCAATAAGGTATGATCTTGGAGCAATAATTAAATCGTTGAACAAAGAGCCTCTGTTTACCAGTGTGCCACTCACAGAAAAAATTTGTATCCTTTGAAAATATATGGAGGACAGGAATCTGAGCATCGGAATGGCAACCTCATGCCTAAAAGACATGTTACTGGGGTGCACATTTAATGTACAATTTACCTTCAACGATGATATCTAGAGACAAAAAGGCAGGATTGCCAAAGGCTCTCCCCTTGGTTCACTTTCGGCATACTGCTTTAAGGTCAGTATGGAAAGTGGGATCTTAAAATCAGCAATGGACAAATTGCTGGTGTACAAAAGGAACGTCGATGACAATTTCATAGTTTGTCAAGATGGTTCTGATTTAAATTGTGTCTTACAGGAGTTTAACAATCACCATCCTTTAGTTAAACTTACAATGGAAGTTGGAAACGAATCAAACATTCCATTTCTGGATGTCGAATAGGCAAGAAGAGACGATGGAACTATGAAAAGATCTTTCCATAGAAAACCATCTTGGAATGGTGAACTGACAAACTCCTAAAGCCAGTCAGTCGTAAAAGAGCTCTCGTCATCTCGCCGGCCCACCGTATCAGAAGAATTTGCAGTAGTGACTGCTAAGAAGAAGGGCTTCTATTTCTCAAAAATATCTTGGTTCAAGACGGATATCAGGCACATTTCGTCGATAAGAACATGAAACCAAAGCCAAAAGGGAAGAAAGCACTTCAGTGGCAAATAAAACAGTATATTTGAATCTGAACTTCAGGGGGAACCTAGCAGCGGATATCCTTAATAGGAGAATCTCCAGTTCCCTAAAGATGACCTTTTTTACAGCAACTCTAAGCGTGACATTCTCCAGCCTCCCACTTCTTTGAATTAATGTGTGGGACAGACTTCCGCATATGACCACTTCAGTATGCATATATCAGTTTGCTTGCTCGTGTGGAGCTAGGTACATAGGTTGTTCTATCCGGGTCTTATCAAAAAGTGTTAGAGAACATCATCCAGCCTGGCTGCAAAGAGTAGAGAATGGTCCAATCAGAAGCGCCTTAACTAAAAACCTCATCAATACCTGTCACAGCATCTCAACTAACTCATCATTCAGAGTCATATTCAAAGTAAACGAAAATCTACCAAAGGCAGTGTGTTTCTGACTTCTTTGTACTCCAAAAGCCCTCGCCATGTGCGTCGAAAAACCGAAGCTGTGTCTTCAACCTGTACATTTACCATGGATCTAGTTTAGTTTGTTTCCTTAGGTCTCTTTTGTTCACCCCCTTCAATGTTTTTCTTTTCCTTTGTTCACTTTCACTTATAAAATATTATTATTTCAATTCTTTTCCATGCTCATCCCATTTACACCTCTATTCGTTAAAAACTATTTTCTAATCCAAATAACTTTGTTTCTAAGCCCCTTATAATCTGTATTCACACCGTTGAACTTTCACATCAAGTCTAAAAAATTATTTCAATTATTAAAAAAATATAAGAAAACAACTATTATCTCAACTTGTTTCCGTGCTCATCCTGTTTACACCTGTATTCATTAAAAAAAACCTATTTTAAGTACAACGTAACTATTTTTTAATCCTGTGTAATCTTGTCTCTAAGCCCCTTGTGATCTATACTCACACCTTCAAACTTTCATGTCAAGTCGAAAATTATTATCACCTTTAATCGCCTTCATTAAAATATGGAATTAAATAAATAATAATTGTATCTATGTAAACTTATGCATATAAATGCGATTGTACAGCTTTTGAGAACGAAATCACTGAAAAGATATCTTTGCTGAACTTATTGTTCTTTTTTTCAATAATGACACTGTCAGTAACAATAATGAGCTTTTCTCCAGAATAGGTTGACTGAAATAACCGAATTTGTGAAAGTTAAAGTAGGTTTAGGGTTTTTCATGTAATCTACCGTGTAAAACCTGCAGAAATAACAGGAATTACTCAATAAAAAAAATAAGCACGTAAGAAATGCTCTCGTCTTGTTTGTTCAACTGATTTACTTACATTTAACTAAGACCATATATACGTCTAAGGTGCATATATCTGGTTGTGTCAGGCGTCCACCTTTGATTACATGGTCCTTGATATCCACAGTATCGACATCTTCGTAAGGTCTTTTGCCAAACGTAAATATTTCCCATAGTGTAACACCTAGAAAGTAAGTAAGTAAATGAATTTAATGTCCATATATCATTGATATTCATTTGCAAATGCAGAATACAAGTTGAATTTCGACATTTCGTCGGTAGTAAAATGAGAATCCATGAATAAACTTGTTAAGATAAATGCAAATAGGCTGTGGATTTCCACTCATCTGTTGACGACTTCGTAAACACTTTTGCAATTGAGTGGCCAGAGTATTGAAATGCCCTGACGAGTTTAAGCAAGGAGCTGATTCTTTCAAGATAAATCTGACAATAAACAAGTAAAGTGGTTGATCACCCCCTAGATTCATCTAATCAGAAATAACGTTTATTACAAGTGCTCCGTCAGTTTTCTCCATGACCAGTAGTAAATGTCATAAGGAGACATTTCCTCTGTTTTATTCAAGATTGGAAAGGATCTTCAACTATGTTTACTTTCAGTTGTTTAACTTTGAGGTTGTAAATATTGACTCTATTGGAATAATTTAAATTTTTGAAGTAACAAATAAACACACTGAGATGTGGCTTCAGCTAACCAGGTGAATTTTATATCGAATTACTAAAAGTACTTAAAAAAGCCGATTGTGCTTGTCTCACTTCACTGTAGACAGATTTTATGACGTAAATGTTTCGTCGCTTACTTCTAGGCCAAAGTGAAATACGTCTCAGATTTGTTTATTTTTTCGCTCTAATGGATAAATATTATTTCGGTGTTTGTACCACTGACGATGGAATTATTATCATTTCTAGACTTCTTGGCACTCTTAAATCACGTTTAAAATAGTTAAACAAAGATACTGTTTATCCAACTATCCAATTCTTGTTATCTTGATATCGCCACGTTGTAATGTGTTAGGAAATATGGGTACACGTTATGCTCATAAACGAAGAAGCATTGTGCTAGTTGGTTAGAGCAGTGTATTTATTAAAGCACCATTGTATCGCAGGGAAATATATGCCTTTATCATATAATAAATTAGAATACCTAACTAGTGGAAAACAAATAAAGACGTGGAAATGCGTGTTCAGAATCCTGCTGTTAGACGAAACCAAAGATATATATAACCTAAATGAGTCACCAGCTACTTAGCCTCAAATTGTTTTCTAGCGAAATATCATAAAATGATTAACTATGTTAATAAAATAAGAAAACAGCTATTTACAAATCCGATGAGTATAATCTATTGATGTTGAAAATTTTTTCATTCACCCTAACAAAGTGTCTTATGAGTGAAGAAATGTAAGTTCCAAGAAATTCAGACACTCTTCCACGTAGATATAACTGTGATAACAATTAATCTATAATGCGTTAAAGGTGGTATACTTAAAAGAAACGACGAAATTCTTTTCATTTAGCTGACATCAAGTTTACTTAGTTTGAGATGTGTGTGTATGTGTAGGGTGTAAATGCACGCGTACACATAAAAAGCTGATAGATTAGGTAACTTCTCAATAACGATTGATGATGTAAACAATCGAATCAATTTGCCGACAACTGGATGTATTTATTTACTAAAAATACTGATGAATACTGAATTGTATATATATTTCTTATTATCTACTTATATTTCCAGCACTACACAGTTTTTGAGACAAAATGATATCGCCTGAAGGAAAGATTAATATCTAGATAATAAGACTAATAAACTAGTTTGCCCATTCGCTGAAAAGGTAAAAGACCCAGTTGTTAAAGTAAGTAAATAGCGTAGAAATCGAATTTTTCTACTATTTATCATACATACAAAACAAAGAAACCAACATTTTATTTTCATATGAAGCCAAAGGCATCAGATTCTCTGTCCTGACCAAAAGACATCCTTGCAGTGTTACATCAGCAGATTTTTCAGGACTCTGTTACTAAATGGCTAAAAAATCATCATGAGAGTCTAATAAATCATAGAACTCATTAAACAAACAAGCTTAACAGTGTATAGAGTGATGTTTACCTTCGAAATAATACAGAAGATTTATAGTTCAGGTCGATGATTTTGATGTGCTCGTGTTCTCTGAGCTGTGTTTTAATTGTGAAACTTTCATTGTCCTTTTAGACAACATGTTTAGTGCAGACCTCAATATGCAGCAATTACTTTATACTGATGCACACACAAAAGTGCAGTATTCAAGTTGGATAGAACTTATAGATTTATGTTTTACAACATATTTTCATTTCAGTAGTTAAATATACGGACAGATAAAAGTACTTCCAACGGGACAACTCATGTCACTGCTACTCTCTGAGGCTGTTATGCAAAGACTGAAAACTATACTTCTACTAGTAATAAGACCGAAAATCTCGCAACGTTACGTAGACGACCAGTTTTTCATCATTGGAAGAAGTGATTTAGAAAGCACTAATAAATTAATCAACAACGTATATAATGACATCAAATTCACAAGAGAAGAAAAATCAAACGAAAAATTCCTTTCTTAGATGTCTTAGTCAACAGAACAAATACAGGAAATCTAGAAACTCAAGTATACAGGACACAGATCAACAAAATAATCAAACAATATACAAGAAACTGTGTACAAGCATTATTTATAATAGCCGAAACACACTGCAGCACTCCAGTTATGAGGATAATGGAAGAGAAATACCTCTAAAACTATCTTCAAGGAATCAAACTATCAACTAAATATTATTATCGGAATCTACAAGAAAATTCATCCTACTACATATGAAGAATATTTATGAAATAACAGCCAGAATACTAAAATCATTCAGAAAAGATATAGCAGAAAAACCAACACAATCACTTCATTCAGCACTATGTAGATCGAAAGACAAAACAGAAAAGGAGGGCAAGATCAACACTGTCTAAAAATTTAAAGCAATTAGTTCCCTTTATGAATTTCGACAGCACAATAAGAAGACGTAGTTTATCTGAAACGTGTAATATATTGGCGCAACACATTTCGGAAATGTGTTGCGCCAATACATTACACGTTTCAGATAAACTACGTCTTCTTACTGTCTAAAAAATAAATGGCAACGTTTTGAAGGCTGGGCGTCCTGTTTGACTCCGTGTCCAAGATCATAAACTAGTTTGATAAAAGACACGACAAACATTCTTTCATACTGATGCATACAGACAATTATAAATAGCGATAAAACTGACAAAATGTAGGCATGTTAAACAGTGAAAGCACCAAAAGTGCCAGAAAGCTTGTAGAAGTTCAGTGCTCAGAGGAATCTGTTATCAATACCCACACTGACATAGATCAAATCTGTCAACTAATAAAGCATAAGTCATATGACGATAAAGCGAAATTCCACGTTAATAAAACGATCGATACTAATGTAATTTAACAATGAATTACAATAAAGATCATCAACAGCTTCAATTAAATCAGTCATGGAGAATTCAGATAAGTTGACCTCGTATTGAAGTCTCCACTGAAGATGTCTAAAAAGACTACGGAAGTCCGTAGAAGTAACTGGAATGCATTCTAATCCCAGGTTTTTTTCATTGAGGCTGAATACAATTAATATGTCCTTAAGTCAAACAACCACCTTCGTATATAAATAAAGGAGAATCGAGATAAATTTATCCTAGTGTTAATTTAAACCTCCTAGGAACATGCCATTTATCCAAACACATTGTTTTATTCTTATCGAAAAAGAATAAATTTGTCTTGATAAATATATAGGAAAGATTCATGCTTATTAAAATAGAGATACTAATTAGTTAGTATGAGGAAATACTCTCAAATATTTGGAACATATTCGACGTCATCAAACAAGAGATGGTAAGAAATCCCTAACCATTTTTTATTGTCAACATAACATCTTATTCAAAACAGTATGATTCCGTTGACTTAATTGTTCACATCTTGTCCCTATAAATGTAGCGCCATCTTTTTTCTCTGTATGCGTGCATACTTATGGTTGTGTATATGTATCTTCGTTTTCCTCATTTGGGTGTATATTCATTTGCAGCTCATTTATCACTCTTTTGACAAAACATAATAATAGAATGAGTCTGTAAATAACTATCAACGAGTAAGAATTAGTAGAAAATGAAGGCAACTCTCAGAAATCGTTGGTGTTTTTCTGAGTTATTCCAAATTAATAAGCTGATCAATATCTCAGAGATAAAAACAACAGATAAACGGTGATACAGTATGCGTATCGTATGATTATGGGTGTCACACTTTTCTGCATACATTGATGAGTGAAACACCGTTGTCTGTCTAATTCAAATTTGTTTTGTTTGACTTCAAAGTCAAAGACGGTATAAATAAACTTCTTTGAAGCATTTAAGTACATGAAACACAATTCGACTATCTGGTGGCCAGTCAGATGCCATAATATTGCTCTAAGTACACCTTTCTTACCTATCAGACCTACTATCTCAATGACACTGGAGACACTAGCATGAGAATATTCAAAATAGAATGAATGCTTAACAAGCATGCAGTAGAAAATGATAATGGAGTCAAATAACAAATTACTAACTCCAGTATATATATATATATATATATATATATACAAACATCTGATCCAGAGTAAAATGAAAAACACAGTGTTACAAGTAAATATAACTCTTCTTGTTGTAACCAGGAGTTTCATTTCTACTTGTATCTGGATCTCATAAGCAAGCAGCCTTTTAGGTCCGTAAATAAACTAAATCACTGAAATGTAAACTGTTACCAAACCATAAGAAAGAGACTAAGAATTAAATCCAGAAAATCATGGGGAATTAGCAGAATTGAAGGTAAGAACATAGCTCACCGTAACTCCAGACATCAGTTTTGTGCGAGTATATTCCATACTGTAATGTTTCTATAGATAACCAGCGTATTGGAACTCGACCAGCTTTAACAATAACACTGTCTTCATCACGACGTTCCAACATTTTAGCCAAACCAAAATCAGTAATTTGGACGTGCTCACGAGTTTGAACAAGGACATTACGGGCAGCCAAATCGCTATATACCACACGTATGTAAAAAATAAATAAGATTTATTATAAAAATACATGAAAAAATGGATTATATTGTTGTTTTGAAGGAGTGGGATTTGTCAGTAGACTTTGAAGACAACTGCCGTCCTTTTCCATAAAAGTGAAGACGTAAATAGTACAGTACGGTTCCGCCTACAACAAACAGTACATATAGTTGCTCTTTCATTTACACGATAGCTCTATTGAACCTTTCTTAACCGAATCTGTTATCCATGTACAGCGAAGCATAAAAAGCTATAACTGGAATATATGTAAGTTATTCGACATCAGTAAGGAATAAAGAGACTATTTTCTAAAAATTAAGTGCTGACTGGACTTGGCATTGTATAGTAAATTTAAGTGTGAAGCCTTTAGGCATGACCGTTTCATCTGTATGCATATAAAAAGTTTCTTGTCAGTTTTGTACGACTTTTATTTACTCCAGGTGAGTCTTCATCTTAAAGCGTCATACTTAACACTTATTTTACCGATTGTATCAGTCAATCACGTATTACAGTTATGAGATAATTAGAGAGAGATTGTCCACAATACCTATTCCTCAACACTGCCCACAAAACAAGAACACTTGCACTTGTTTGATTATTCATATGATAAATTATAGTGTTGGGTATTGGTTTTACTAGGTGGTTGAAGGTGGTCGGCAGAAATTCCTGGCTAGACGTAGGTACCGTGGTTGTTAGCACTCACCAGTCAACAAGGCATATCTCCGATCTCGAAGGAACTCACGTCTCCCACTGACATTCGAACCTGTGTCACCCAGTGTTGCAGGTAGAGACATTGCCACTGAGCTATTCGGGCTCGTGATTGACCTCCTGTAGGGCTGTGTTGGACACTAGATAGTAACCAGTATCATGCGTTCAGTCCTTTGTCTAGTACAAACTGAATTCTGTCGGTCAAGTTTGCGACACGGCCACCATCTAATAACAACAGTTCAAAGTGCATTGTGATGGCGAGCCACCTAGTGGCGTGGTGACCTTATTGCAAACTTGACTGACAGAATTCAGTCTGCACTCAACAAAGGACCATACACATGATTCTAGTTACTAACCAGTGTCCAATCAAACTGTTGAGTACTGTCCAGCTTCTTAAGCCATACATTTCACATTAGTTAGTTAGGGAATAGATGTCTAGTGGATGATGGTTGAAGGTGAAAAGGAAACCCGTGTAACGCGAGGATTTGAGCCGGTGACGTCAGGATTACTAGTCCAGCGATCTACCAGCTGGGCTATGTGACGCATGTGTGTGTGTTAATAACAGTAGGACTTTTATAAGTAGCATCGAACAGAAGCTTCCATGTGAGGATGTGTCAGAACAGTTATACAGCCTCCTCGATAAAACATTTGCTTCCATTTGAAGGCGTGTGTGAATTCAAAACCGAGTAGTCTGTGTTGAGGTAGATGATCTCAAATGACAATGAATTGTATAACAGTGGATTCGTGTGATAAGTAGTGTTTAATTTAGATTTCTACTCAATGTGATAATGAAGTTGATGTGGATAAATGTGAACACAAATAGTGGGAAGAAGAAATATAATTTGTGTGTGTGTGTGTGTGCGTGCGTATGGACTAGCGAAGTTGGTGTCTGGAAATGTAATTGACACAATGATGGAATGGATGCATGAGATAGGTTTGTTTGTGAAGAAAGGATGATATGGGAGGATATATAAAAGTCGGATGCGAATTGGCTGTTGAAAAATGTGAGATGATCGGACGGCTAATAGTTTATAAATTGCTAGGGAAACCTCATTGGTAGTGGTGAATTCACTTGTTTCTTTTGTACACGCAGTTTTGTCTTCGTGATTTTGGTTACTGTAGCTTCTGCAGTATCCATTATTAGTGAAACTTTTGATGAGCCATAGGATGCAGGATTGATGATATATAATGTTTTTCTCTGGTTGTTGTCCATCTTTAGCGTGACTATTCATCTGTAGTAGCAGTCTATTTCGTTTTTTCTTCAGTGGTAATATACTTCTTGATAAGGATATCTGAATAGGCAAGCCACGCTTGCATAAAAGACTGAGTTGTTAGATTATACTTACAATAGGTAGTATTTCAATGACATCATATATATATATATATATATATACATAATCATGTGATAACAGTTTCTGATGGTTATTTTTGATAATACGATATTTTCGTTTTCTTCACTGAAGAATGAGAATATCAATGTGAAATTCATGATCAATAATTAATTTGATCTATGTGATCTGTATGTCAAGAAATTAACGAGTTTTTAAAATTGGAGTTAAATATGACGGATTAACATGTAAGAGATACATTTTTTAAAATGAAGTCAATATTTGATTGAACCAGACTGTAATTGCGAGAAGTAATTTGTAAGAATGGGGTTTAAGACGAATGTGTGGTGAATGCACGATAGTATATCATCAGTTAGTGCGATGACTTAACCATGCACTCGATGAATGAATTTCTGTAGAAATTTATGACTTAATAGTCATCAGGCTACACAAGGATTTGCTACGATTTCGATACTTTGTTGACGAAGTCTCATGACTCATAACCTGTTGATGCAGATGACGATCTCCTTTAAAAATAATTTTCTTGAAATTTCGAGATGTACGTTACTGACGGGAATTATCAGAGGTAAAACCCACATGTAGGATTGCCTGTTGGTTGGCCGCTTATATCACATACCAAATTATTGCTTGTATTCCATAGGAGTTGACAACAGTCGAAGAAATACTGATATACAGCTGTTTGGATGAATTTGTGATTTTGAATATTTCGTACTCATTATATTTATTGAAGTCAAACTGATCGCCGTTAAGCTTCTGTGCAGCATCTCCAACTGGTTTTTTTACTAAAAGTATAAGTGTAATTTGACCTTCTGAATTCCGAAGACCTCAAGATAAAGTCTTAGGTTTAACTGGATGCAAAACCACAGCTGAGTGCGAGAACATTTGACAGCTCTTTCACAAGACGTTTTAGAAGAAGGTTTGAAAGAGTTATAGATCTCAAAATCTGTCAGAAAGCCAAGTCACTTAAAAGGAATAAGTGTTAATACTCTGTTGAGAAATCAGTTCCGTAACATACTTTTTATCTGTTAGGGGTTACGTCAGTCTGTCTCATGCGTTATGCAAAATTCTCATTGAGTCAGTTGACACTGAATGTTTTCTGAACCGAGGCTTGATATGTGATTTTAACCTACCGACTAAGAAGTTTCAGAAAGATGATTATTTTAAATACAATTCATTGTATTGTAGTTGCCCAGTTACAAGAACATATGATAAAAAATAAGGCATCTAATAACGACTAACCGGTGAATAATTCCACGCATTTCCAAATAACTCATTCCATCAGCAATTTGTTCACCCCAAGATAAAAGTGTAAGACTGTTCAGTTCATTTGCGTGTTGTTTAACATAACGATCCAGACTGCCCAGCTCAACAAAAATTGAGACTAAACAGTGACGTTCACTGGAAAGACATATTCCGATTAGTGGAAGACAATGACGGTGCATAACAGATGCCATAATCTAGAAGATAGGGAAATAATATCAACAAAATGAGGAGAAGAAAACATAACAGGAAATATGTTGCTGTCTAACTAATCTGTTACAATGCGTGAATAACACTGACAATCATAATATTTTTGATAAAACGAATTTATTTATGAGAAACATTTGTAAAACAAAAACATAGTCTTTTATTATTTTGAATTGTTTATGAACAAATATGAACACATTTTTAGATCATTGGAAACTCTTACCCACATACTTAAACAAAAACTGCTAGGAGTCAGTAGCCAACGTCAACATAATTATCGACGAAAGTTGAACTGCTGCTAAAAATCAGCAAGTAAACCTCTACTTGCTTCTCTTATTTTTAGGACATGTTAGTAAATTGTGGCAGAATATTTAGGGATTTTGAAAAGCATGTCGCACTATACACACCACTATTCAACTTTACAGCTATTTTTATATGAATTAGTGTCATATTAGGATACTTCATTGAATAAGTCATAAGTTCTCATGAAGATGTTTATGGATAAGTGCTTAGGAAGAAATACCCTTTATAAGTTTCATTCACAAAAGCTAAACTTACCTTGCAGAATCTAGAGATTTTAAGTCTCATCGTTTTACTAATTCTTAATCAATTATTAAAAATTTTGAGAAAACAGAGAAGTTACCTAGGTTGATGGAGATTAACCGCGGGATCCAGAACGTGCCTTTCAACTTATTTAGTACTCGCCGTCTGGATATATCTGCATTTCAGGAAGTGACACTGTTCCTACTGAGATTCGAAAGCACCACCTATCGTTTGAAACACCAAAGCTTTCACAACTAGGCTACTAAGGCACAATAAATTGGGTTATCTAGATCTGTCGAATTTTATTCATTAAAACATGGATAATGGTAAACTTATTATTTGTGTTCACGGAACATACTTTAGCTTCTTGGAGCAGTTCTTCAATATTAGCTCGTGCAGATGCTCTCTTTGATTCCTCAGGCGATGAATTATTGAACACAAATGGAGAAGATGGGTTTGATGTTACAGAACAATCTGGTGTATCATTGAGGATAACTTTTATAGCAACATCCAGCTGAGCACCCCGATTCCAGTTGTAGCGAAGCAAAGCATGCTTGGGTACTTTCCAAATACCTTTGTATACAGCTCCAAATGATCCGGTTCCAAGAGGAGCTGCATTGAAATCACAAGCTAGATCATCTTGGTTGATCATTTCCAAACGTCCCATGTTTGGTTCTCGACTTACTGATTGGGTCTTTTATTTGAAATTGTAGAAAAACAATAACAGTAAAGTCAAAAACAACATTAACTTGTAGCAAAAGTTGGTTTCAGATGATATCAGGAGACGTCTACTGGTGGAAGTTAAGGTATTTCCTAAAAGCGTAGTCATATTCTGATTAGGCAACACATAACTTCTTTCATCATTCTTCTAAAGGAGTAGGGACAATACACATTTTCTTAAATGATAATATTTTGATTTTAGCCAACAAAATATAATACTAATGCAACAGTATACGCCTACACATTCTTCTTTATGATACAAGGTTCATTGTAGATGTAAGCATGTTAAGTAGTGGGTGGCTATTGCAATTCAGAAATCTAATGGACTAGGTCGTATACTGTGAAGCAATAAACATTGACATCCGACTGAAGTGAAAAAATACCTGGATCTGCTACATTGAAGTTGTTCCATCTGATAAGTAACGGATAAAATATACCTTCTCCTATTCTAATTTACCTCCAACCAAAATATTAACTTAAATCAGTCCAGAAATCTTTATAGTGGCTTGATGAAAATAACCAAAATAGATAAATCCATTTTTATTGTCTAAGTATATTCTTTGCAAGTATGGTTAATCAACCCGGATCTCAAAAATGACTCTTTACACGTGGTTGAACAAAACAAATTAATTACTGAACATTTGAAAATTTTATTCAAGTATAGTATGGGAAATAAAATTTTCCCTGTTTGCTCTAAAATCTTACTTTCAACTTTTTGACGATTCAATAATACACGTGTGTTTAAATTTAACACAAAAGTTAAAAGTAAATTTTCGGTTTTGTGTTATAAAGGTATGGAGAGCAAACGGCTTGTATGTTATTCAGATAATGTTTAAGAAACAGCTTTTTAAAAACTCACTTTCATATCAGGTTCCAGCAAGTTAGTATAAACGGAGCGTAGCTGTTCACGAACTTTTTCTGCTTCAGCCTTTCTTTTCAAGCAAACAACTAGTATGATTGTAACAAGTGCAATAATTACAAAAACTGAAACAGCAACACCGATAAGTATACGATTTCGTAGTTCTCGAGCTGTTTGACCAGATAGACGGGCATGCTGTTCAGCTGTTAAACACATACCATGAGAAATGTGATTACGATCCTCTGGACAAGATGAATTACAGATGAACTGAAGCAAAAGATGAAAGACACTAAAATTAATTATTAATTAATTTATGAAAGCTTAACTAAAGTCCTGCTATTTATAATGACTGCTTTGTTTATTACATCTAAATGTTTAATTATTCAGAGTGGAGTGACAAACATTCTACTTATCGATGTAGATCCTAAAACTGCTACAGAATTAACATGCTATGAGAGGTTGTATACATCAAAAAATCTACTCGTTTATTTTACATTTCGCAACAATATTTTTCCCTAACCAGCCTAATCCAGTAGTCATTGGGATTTGAGAATAACAGGTTTTGGTTTTGAGGTAACTGTCTGTAGTTAGTTACTGTGCTGTGACGTACCTAAAGTTTCGACTGCAGCTTTTACCAAATGAAATGTATGAACCAAGTTTTAACTTGGAGGTTGATGATAAAAGCATGGCCTACTGAACTGCAAACTATAAAGTCACTGGTTTCTGGTACTTTTGGATTTTATTCACCTTTCGGTCAGAAAAAGTTCCGGAAACCATTATGTTTTGATATAACTATTTATTTCACAAAAATAAACTACTGTTGTCAGAAATATAGCCACTATTCAACAGTGACACTTTTATAAATCTCACCTAGAAACCTTCTTCCTGAGAAGTTACATGAAGTGTTTCTACATTTGCCATCCAAAATAATTTAAAACTGGCTCTTAATAGAACACCTAATCGTCATCTGATGACGACTAAATACGTTGGAGGAAATTATGATGCTAAAAATATATGTTCCCAACATCAGTGTTAAAGACACAAGCTGATTTAAATACATTTCGTTTCATTTACTGTTATAATATAGGCTCTATCTTTTATTAGAAGACGGAGTTTATTTATATTCCGGCTCTTTTCTGCTGTCTTTTCAAGAATAATAATGTAAATAACTTCAATCCATTTTAAAATTATCGTAAACGTATCGGCATAGGAAATGAAGGGATTAGGATGGGTAGCAGCCTAGTTTCCTGTTAGATATGGGTTTTATTAAAAAGAAGTCTGGCTTCTTGAAAATAAACATCATTCGATTAGCATACAGTTGATTTAGAGTCAAAGAATAACCACACCTTATTGTTTTCTTCATCTATAATTATTTGGTAGTTTCGGCATTTCACACAGTCTTCTGGTCCAGGCCCAGAGCAACCTTGAATACACTGTTCATGACACAGGAGACAACGACGTTGCGAACGTTTCAGCTTGACCATAAATACTGGGGCAGGTGGCTGGGACATTTTATTTTGAGGCTGATCGTCAGCAGTGGCAGAGCTGGTATTAGAAGTGGTAGTACTATTAGATAGGAACATGAATTCTTTTAGCTGAGTCGATGAGAGCTGGGTATTGTTACTAAAGGTGATGAAGTCATTTTTGGAACTTTCTTCATTTTCTGACGAATTATCTGACTCAGGAAGTGAATAAGTTTCCGCTATAATATTGGAGAAAATAAAAAAAATCTTACCATTAGTGGAAATCATAAATTAAACGTTTTTCTAATAACTGATACAATTTTTTTACAAAGTAACTATACATCTAAGAATATTCTCGAATCAACTTCCGACCTTGACAAAAACACAAAGGTATGAACTAAGTAGTTATTATATCTTCCAAAGACGTAACATACCATAATTTGAACTTCATATATCAAGATACTCTATAAAATGCTGACAAGAGAGATTTGTCTTGAACTCGTTCAATAATACACAATGTTTGTCATTGCATATATCATTTCGTGATGCTCACTGTCTTATTCTCTCTGTGTAAATATGTGTCATAATACTCACTCAGCATTTAAGTTATCATCCACTAACATGAACTTATCGACTGCATTATTCAGTTATAGTTGAAATTATGTGCTTGTCAAAAATAAATGAAAAATAACATATTCAACCTTGGTGGAATATGGATACTTCCACATGCATTGATTGTGTGCAAATGATGCTGTTGACAACACGTTAGTCTATTTATAATTATCACTTGATGTTTTTTCTGTTAGCATATCGAACAGCATTCTATTTCAAAATGATTTGATTACTTGTCTGTTACATTTTTATGCCTTCAGGTAAAACAAAGGTAGATTAAATTGAAACTGTTCAGAAAAGAATTCATAGGTAAATAGACAGGAATGCGTTGGAAGAGGAAATATATGTTGAAGGATCGATCATTTTCAGACAGCTATTGCGTCACCGTCTTACAACTATTCCATATAACAAGTGTCGAGATTTCATCAATATCAGTACTGCGCCTGAATGCAATGGTCTTCTAGTCTTGCATAATGTCTAACAACTTTTATCCGTAGAAACTTGCTGTTTACTAAATTGCTTGTCACAAATAGTCCAGTTGCTTTCACTATCTAAAGGTAAACAGCAACTTGTTGAATTTTGTTGTTCACTTGCTATTTACTCCACTCAAAAGAAAAAAATTATTTTTGAATGTTAAGTGAATAAAATCCGCGTTTATTCACCTTGTCAGGCACTGGAGCTGTGCATCTCCGAAGTATGAACTACAGTTTTAGAAGGAAGAGTTATCTGTACGTAGTACTAGACACTGGAAATCATTTCCTCTGTGTATAATTTAAGTCGGAATAAAACGGAGGGTAAATTTTATAACTTAGACTCATTTCCGGTATATCATGTTTTTTTGTATTCCTTCAAGTTCTCAGTGGAACATAGGGCTTCAAACTAGAGGTTTGAAGTTTCTGTAGCAGTGCTTATTTTTTACAGGATGGGGTTGCTAGCCTCATGCCCAACCTTTCCTCTTTACCATTTTTTACTACTGGCTTAGCGAGGTAAAGGAGTGCGTCGGCCGGGGATCGAACGCTGGACCATGTGCATGGTTGGTGAGCGTCCTAATCGCTGTGACACGGACGCACCCATGTATATATCATGTATATCATGTAGGCGATAAAAATAATTTCAAACTGAGTTTTTGAATATGGATATTTACCAGATAGTGAAGGTGAATGCTTCCAACTTCTGAAACAAAGAACAAGTAGTTTTCGAGAATACTGGTGATGAAATACCACAAGTGAAATCCTCAGCGGAAATAAGAAGAAATAATAATTCTGATTCCAACTAGATTAGTAAAAATGTTATCCTAGGCCTTTTAAATGCTATAAGATTATTATCTGAGTTGGTGGATACTGGTAAAGCTTTCCATTAAACAGTCGATGAAAATTGTATGTTGTGTACTTAGAGGTTAGGGATGCCACCAAAAATGAGACATACGGTTGTTAACAATAAATGTAAAAATGACTCGATCAGCCACATTGCACAAACTTAAAATTATGCCCAACTAACTGCTGACTTGGATTATCATTGAAAGCTGCAAATCAAAGTTTTATAATCCCTCTGAATTTTTTCCTAAACTGGTATTCTCATTCTATGTAGAGTTTTGCACCCTGAATAAGTAACAGAATTTTGTCTTATTCTAAATCACGACAAATTAATGATTGCATTCACATAAAGCGAAACATTGAATTGTGTTTCTTTCTGGTTTCATTTTGAATCATCTAGTGAGGAAAGCATTTAGAAGCTAAAAATGCCAAAAATATACTGGTGAAGTAGTGAAGCAGACCCACTGATTGTTGGCATGCAGAATATGACGAAAAATCCTATTATTTATGGGATTTAATCTCAGGACCACAGTGGATTATAAATCATTTTACTAACAATTTCATTACTGTTATTCGCATTTGAAAGTAGACGTCTGTTTTTATGATATTCGTATCACAACCATAATTTACTTTATTTACTGAGGTTATTACGAAAATTAACTGGATAACATTTAATTTATGCTTATAAACCTAGCAATTATTACTATCAATTTCTTTTCTTTTAACTCTATGCTAGACAATTCATATTCTGCTTCTGCTAAAGAATGAGGTGATTTGGTTGGACACCAGTCAGTAACTAGTCTAATGTGTCTATTCTTATCTTTGGTGTAGAATAAATTCTATCAGTCAAGTTTTCAATGTGGCCACCATGTTAAGTGACTCACCATCACAGTGCACTGTGAATTGTTGGTATCGAATGGTTGAAAGCAATCGACAGGAAACCTTGGACCTAGGTTTCGCGCTTGTTAGCACTCACCAGTCAACAAGGCATATCTACAATCTCGAAGGAACTCATGTCCACCACTGACATTCGAACCCGTGTCACCCAGTGTTGCAGGTAGAGACATTGCCACTGAGCTATTCGGGCTTGCGATTGACCTCCTCTATTGGATATTTTCGACTGGACACTAGTTTTTCTCAGATGGTAATAACTGAAGCAGAAAATTAAAACAGTTTGTATTTTAGTCTCCAAAGCAGTAGATGCTTATACCAATGTCTAATGGGAGTCTGAAATCTTCTAAGAAAGACTTCATCAACAAAATCACATCATCACAGTATTATTGACATAGCTATTTATACTCCAGTTAGCTTAGTTAACAAACATATGAACATAATATAACACAAGTAGTAGTTTAAATGTAACTGAATCGTATTTACCCTTTCGGAACAATCTGATCACACACGTACTTGTCATACACACATAAATAAATAAAAGTTAGAGAAGTTTAATAGGTCATAATTAAATCAGTATAAATCAGTGTTAATTTAGATGTCCAGTCCCAGACAAATGGAAAAAAATCAAATAGAAATCAGACTTCAAAATCGGATAGCCAAGACAGGTTCGATGTTAAAAAAAATCAATAAAATAGTTTAAAACATTTGTATGTCTAGATCTTCAACAAGTACGTGATTCACAAATGTTTTGTATTTGAATTTATAAGTAAATATCTATACAGAAAACTGAATTTATACTGTCCTGTAAACCTTCGTAATATGTAAACACTAGTGTCATATTCCACTGTACAGTCAACATGCACATGCAGTTATATATATATATATATATATACTTTGATTGGACACTAGTAATTAGTGTCCTTTCTTTGATGCAGACTGAATTCTATCAGTTAGGTTTGCAATGTGGCCACCAATCTAGGTAGCTCGTCATCACGGTGTACACTGATTTGATGATAATCAATTTCGCTGCACGGCTACCATCTAATAACAATAATTCAGAGTGCATTGTGATGGTGATCCACCTAGTGGCATGGCGGCTACATTGCAAACCTGAATGATAGAATTCAGTCTGCACCAAAGAAAGGACTAGACACATTACACTAGTTACTAGTGTCCAATGAAGGTATCTAATACAGTCCTACAGGATGTCAATCGCGAGCTCTAATAGCTCAGTGGCAATGTCTCTACCTGCAACACTGGGTGACACGGGTTCGAATGTCAGTGGTGGACATGAGTTCCTTCGAGATTGTAGATATGCCTTGTTGACTGGTGAGTGCTAACAAGCGCGAAACCTAGGTCCAAGGCTTCCTGCCGATTATCTCCAGTCATCATATATATACATATATTTATATATGAAAATCCAGTTCATTTTCGGTTGTAGAAAGCCTAGATCCACAAATGTCATGCATTTTTATCATGGCAACAATTGATAAATTGATAAATCCGTTGAAAGCAAATATATCATAGAAGTTACTTCCCAAATTTTAGCATGGATAACTGTTAGACGGGAGTATACTCTTTTATGTATAAGCAAATACGTCCGCACACATTCATTTAAGTTCGACCAATTAACTGTAAGTGATAAACTGTGTGTGGTGTTCACAGAATTTGTATTTTAATTATATCTAATTTATTTATATGTATATTTGCATGCTTGTATGTTTGCAGACTCGCCTAACCAATCTAATCAACTCGTCTTATCTTAACAACACTAAAAACATATATAAAGCTTGATCGCATCATCTCAAACATTTTCCCGTATTTTTGCATACCTGCATTACATAAATCTTATCACCTATTGACCTATACCACCTACTGTTATAGGAATCCTGCTAGTTCTAGTATTTAAATGTATCAGAGTGCAAACTATGTGAATGAATTTTGCATTTCAATCTATGATATTTTGTGAGATGAAAGACAGGTATGATTAATGGAATCGAGATTTATGCAAACTTTCATTTATTGTGTTGAACTGTTGAAGTGATAAATATTAAGTAGAAACAAGTTAATCATGCAATCAGGGTATAGTAAAAGGAAACTGAGTACACTACCTTAAGATAACAAATTCAATGAATAACAAGGCATGAAGAATACTTTTATTTTTCTTTATTGTTTATTGTACTCAGCGGGTAGAATAAGCTTACAAATTGCCAAGTGTTTCACTGGGAATTTTAGAGAGAATATGATAGTGAGGCAAATTGCTTTTCTCATGCGTCTTACGACAACAGAAATCTACTGATTAACCGGTAAAAAAACTTTTCACTTCCTCAAACTCCTATATCCATATATATATGTTTATATAATCAGTAAGGTAACTGCTGTGTGGAATTTCTTAAAAACGGACTACTTTTTACTTAATATCAAAAGTGAATTTCGGTACTTGGTGATCATGGATATTAGGTCACAGACACACAGAGTCAAGCTGGGCAAATTTCTAAGATTCAGTCGTTGACTGACAATTACAACCAACTGTACACTGTTTAAATTTTGACTTTTAGATTGAGTAACTTTCCGTTACATATATGGAAGTCATTATATATGCCATATCTCCTGACTTTAATGTAATGGTTTCACCATTTTGATTCGCTACACTCCTACACATTTAAATCAATAATGGGACTGAATAATGGGACATCATGATAAGCTTCCATGATAATAGTGAAGAAAAGCAAGAAAGAACTCACCCGGTGGACAAACTGCAACACATTCTGATTTGAACCACCAATGCGCACAACTATGACAAATAGATGCATGCGTCCCGTTGGCTGTACACAAGTCACAAAATGGATGGCACGGTTTACACACACGAATCATACTACCAAGTTCACCTTTTTTCACTGGAGTCTGGAAGGATACCATAATTTTTTCTTTGTTAATAAAATCTTGTGTTTGATAAGATTCAGTGTAATGCTTGGGAGGACAGTCGTCTGGTAGACACTGGTATTTATTTGTATTTTTTTCTAAGAATAAAACACATTCAATGTAAAACATTTATCCGGAAAAATTGTATTATTCGAAGACATAAATGTTGAAATTATCACCTTAGATGAAATAACTGATTATTACTTTACACAGAAAGCAAACTTTCGCGTATGTTTCTTCCAATCAAAAATAATGAACAGTTAATTAGTTTCGCTGAGTGATTATCTTAACCTTATCTATCATAAATTTCGTCTTATGCGCAAGGCGATGAACTAAAGTCACAAAGTAGCGAACAAAAGCAATGCATTTCAATGGTTTTCAAATTAGAATCAACTATTTGTCTGCTGGCTAAAATACACTTTCGCTGATTTTTGATGCTGTCAAACTGAGCAACAATGCGATGTTAGCAACAGATTGAAAATAAGACGAAATGTACATCCTCGAATCCACTGCTAGTCACTGTCATGAAGCTTCATTAACCCTCTTGAAATCGGAAAATCAGTTGCCTACTCACCAAGTTCAACTTTTCTTGATTCAAACAGAATAGAAAGGTCATGGCTTGGTAAGTAGTACGTTGTAATCTTAGCAAAAATGCATTTTGTGAGTTTCACCTCATATGATATTCGTTACTTCGGGTGAAATATGGACCTAAATGAAGGTTAGGAGATACAACATTCTCTGCTGAACATCAAGAATTCCGGCCGAAAGTTCATTGTTGCTCAAATATTTCTTATTCCTCAACTACCTCAAAATGAATTTCAGTAGCAAAAGAAAATATATGTATTTAAATTATTGCGTAGATGGTAAGACGTATATTATTATTATTTCCTTTAATTCCTAGAGGAACATAGGGCTTCAGCCATGCGTCTCCATTGCGTTCGGTTTTCACCTGGCTCCAAGTCTGCCCACACGCTTTCAATTCCTCTTCACATGATCTCCTCCAGGTCACTCTTGGACGACCAACTCGTCGCTTCCCTTTCGGGTTCCACTCGAGGGCTTGTCTAGTGATGTCACTTGCTGGTTTCCTCAGAGTGTGTGTGTGTGTGTGTGTGTGTGTAAGACGTATAAATTTATCAAAACTAACTTTTAAAGACTCCTCTGTTGCCGCTATTGTGTTCTTTTTTATTTTTTGTTTATAATGAGACGGTATGATTCAGTGATCAAGTCAGCAAATTTATCAATAAATGTTTATTTTGACATGATCAATAGAGGTGGAGGTCATAACTGCCAATTCCACCCATTACTCTAGCACACTGACTTGCACTAATTACAAATGCACATAACAAAGAAATCTAAACAAAGCTATGAGAAATTATTCAAATAGGTTGTCTTCGATTATTGTCTCTTAGATCGAAGAGAAAACTGAATTAACTTAAGTAGAGAAAATCATAATCATTAAGCACTTTCGTAACCGCTTGCCGACTGCTTCATCTAGGGATGAATGATAATGAAATTGAAATTTATCATTATGAATTCATTGATTAATATATAATAACTTTCTAAACTGTTATTGTCTATAAAGAGAATGATAAGTTGTTGTAAAAAGAAATGGAAACATATAAAGAAGAACTAAACAAACTCAGTCATCACAGAAAACTAACCTTGTATGACAGTCCAACAGGTTTCACAACCACCCAAACCGAGGAAATTTCCTGGGCCACTACAAAGTCGACTTTGTCCTGCTGTTAGAATATGGCTGCATGACTCATTGCATGGTGAGCAATGGCGGGTTTCCGGTTCAATATATGTATTCCATGGACATTCAGGCACGCAAGAATCACCATGCTGTAAAGAGATATTTGACAGGGAGTAGTTAGTGGTTTTTAAGAATCATTATTCGGCTAGAAAATATCTGTCTTCGGTAAGAAAACCTACTGACACTGAAAGCATTTCAGTGTCATGTCTCATGTTACTATCCTATAGCTTTTAAATGTCACCTGGGGTGAAATTCTCTTGAGTAGATTTCTTGGTATCTTAGTCATTAGCCCAGCTAGTAAAGTCTGTTCAAACATCATTCTGAATGGGTGAGACTAGAATTTCCAAAAACTTCTCTGTTTACAGGTACACACATACTGGAAATTTCACAGAAATGAGCAGTAATATGTTTTGTGGCAGAATAAGTGTAGCGAAGAATGGGTAGATTTGAAATATTGCCTTCTGTATTGATATTCAGCACCAGCTAAGAATACTAGTATTCTCCTATCTTATAGGAAGAGCTAAGCATTGTTTCTTCAAGAGGTCGGTATGAAGAAAAGGTTACTCATTCGAAGTTATAATGGAGTTATGCGGGTCAAGATACGGACAGTAATTGTTTATTTTTTCTTGGAACCTTGTTATTTGATAGCGGAAGTTCCACGATATCTTCAGCCTAAAGATGAGAAAGACGCCCACGTTCTAGTATCGAAATTCTGAGAAAACTAAATCATGTATATAATTATTATTGTTTCCTTTAATTTCTAGAGGAACATAGGGCTTCAGCCGTGCGTCTCCATTGCGTTCGGTTCTCTGCTAGAGTCTTCATCTGGTCCAAGTCTGCTCACACGTTTTCATCTCCTCTTCACATGACCTCCTCCAAGTCACCCTTGCACTGACGACCAACTAGCCGCTTCTCTTCAGGGTTCCACTCGAGCGATGGTTTGTCTAGTGATGTCACTTGATGGTTTCCTCAGAGTATGGCCAGCCAATCCATCTCCATTTCTTCCTGCCTATTTGTTTCACAATCGGTTCCTGCTGTGTTGGTTCGCTCCCAGAGATCCCTCTCTGTTGCTGATCCTTTTCTGGCCGGCCATCTGATCTTGAGTATTGAGCGAAGACAACTGTTAATGAAGGTCTGTAGCTTGTTTGAGATGCTCTTTATGACGCGCTGGCCAAGTCTCTGATCCGTATAGTAGCACTGACTGACTTCACATTGGAGTTGAAAATCCGGATCTTATCTTCGTTTTGATGCAGAGTGCTGTTGACCTCGTCACACACTTGAGAGTAGTGAAAGCTTGTCTTGCTTTTCCGATTCTTGCTTTAATATCCTCGTCACTTCCGTTCGCCTGTAGTTGAAACGATGCTTCCCAAGTAGGTAAAGGAGGTTGTTTCTTTCAGGTTCCTCCCATTTATGCTGATTGTTGTCAGTTGTTGTTGTTGCTGTTTTGTCCAGGAATCTTCATCACCTCTGTTTTCTCTATGTTCACCTGAAGTCCTATCTTTGATGCTTCTTCTGACAACTTGTTGCTTTTCGCTTGCATATCTTCCAGTTTGTGGGAAATCAGACATATATCATCGGCGAAGTCCAGATGCTCCAAGTATTTTGTGTGAGTCCATTTTATGCCTGTTTCCTCATTGCCCGCTGTTTGTCGCATTATCCAATCTACTGCAATCAGGAAAATCACTGGCGATAGTAGGCAGCCTTGATGATTCATTAAAACTAGAAATCCGTATTATTCTGCAAATTGAAGCCATGATCTCATAATGGAATTATACTCTACCGCAGTGCACATGTTCTATTCCTACATGAATTAAAATTTTTTATTATTTCAGTAAAACAATAGTTAATGAGGCTGCTTCGTAGTAGGATCTTTTTCAAATAGTTTGAATTTTCAAAAATCATTTCATCATATAACTAGTGAAATAATAAATATTAATTTACAAACTTCATTCTATACCATCTAATCATGTGTATAAATTTTGCGTAATAAGCTTAATTCAACCGAGTTCTTCCTGCTTCACTTTTATTCTACTCTGGAAATAATTAACTTTCCTTTACTTACCTGATAATGTTTACACTCGCCAACGCATTGGTTAGCATTAGGTCCATAACATGTTTGAGCACATTCCGGATGACAGGCAGCACATGTTTTTGCAGGAATTACGGCTGAAGTGATGGATTGTTCGTCCATTTCCGCTATTTGGCTTTTAGTCAGAGGCAGTGTCCTACAAACTGGACCACCTTCAGTCTGCCTCAAATTTGTATGATTAACAGGTGTTGGGATTTCATAAAATCCAGGGCGGTCTGTGCATTTTGACACACAGTAGTCACCAGCTTTCAAACCACAACAATGGGCACACATATTAGCTTCAGCACCCCAACAGCCAAGTTCTGGCAGGCATTCGCTATGACAAACATGACCGCGTTTAACTGTAGTAAATAGAATAAAACAAACCTCAGTTATGAAGGTTACCTACTACTGGAAACACTAATTAATATAAAAAGTCACAAATCCGCACATATTTTCTTCCTAAATTAGTTGGTTTTTCAATGTACAAACTTTCCTTTCCAAGTCGTCTGTGAAGGAAAAAACTTCATGCAATTCTTCTAATTAATCAATTTGAACAAGGCAAGAATGACAAATGTACCAGTATACTATGAGCTCACTTTTTATCATTTTGAGGATGCTTCTCAACTGGCTACAACCTGAACCATACGAAAATAGAAATTACACACTCCTAAGCCTCGCTTAGCCGGTGATAATCCCAGTAAAGAGGGGAGATTGGGTATGAAACTAGCAACCCTACCCAGTAAGAATAAAACCACTTTTACTGAAACTTCAAAACTCAAGCTTGAAGCTGTTCCACTAGAAATACAAAGGAATAAAAGATTACTGAATAATAATATTCAATCTTTGAGTGGGTGGCTAACTGTTTTAAAAGAAGTAAATAGCCATATCATTCTGCAAATATTTTGGCGGTATAAGGAATCCAGCACCTTAGACATTCTACGTGCATATAGTGTACACGTCTAGATTAATTAATTCTAGAGTATTGTTTTTTATCACTTGTTTACAGTCTAAGGGTTTTGCAATAAATGATCAGATATCTAAACTTTGTATTCACAGATGTATTTTTGAACATTTTTCCGTACTTTGTTCATTCAATTCACAATTTTATTGTGATTGTTTATTTAAGTGTAGTAACATACGGATTCAAGTGCAACTAACTTGGCTTTTATAAAATATAAATACACACGTGCATTCAAATAAAAACAATTTTATTCCGTTAGTATTTGTCTCTTAAAATGTATAGCTTTTCTCCAAATTACGAACATTATATTCGCTCAAGGACAGCATACAACAGACAGCGGTTACCAAATAACGAAATTTACTGTGTAACCATGGTGTCATATACATTAAGTTTAGAATGTAGGTAAATTAAATGTGGAATAAGGCTGACAAGTTGTGAAGTGCAGATAATATTTCGATACAAGTGAGAAGCCTGTACTTTGAAAAGTTTGTTTCAAATTGTAAGACAATTCAAAAAGTAATGCACAATAATTTTTCCTTTTCCCGTATTCGCCAAAGAATACTATCTCCCTTCGAAACTAAGCTTAGCTATCCTACTTTTTACAGTTAGCACGTTAACATTAAAAGAATTACTCAATGGCTTCAGCTTCTGATGCTTTATGTATATGTGAACTTGCAATACGATGCAAATTGGATTGTTATGTTTCTACTTATACCAGAAGGAAATATGTTACAGATGCATAATTCATAGTGAACTCTATGAAATAGACTAGTGCCTTACGAATTAATTCATCACATTGGAATGATATCATCATCTATATTCTACAGTCAAGGGCTAATAAGGTGAATAATAAGTGTGAAGTGATGGTAAAATGTCAAGCAGGTGCCCTGTATTCTTCACATCTGCACTTATTTTCTGTAGCTTTACCTTCATGAAGATTAATCGAATGAGATATCCGAAGTAGTCAGCTTTCCATAAATTCAAGAAAACCTTTTTTTAAAAAGCACTTTTACAGATATGATCATCAGATATAAAAATACAGATATCAAGTCATTTCAACATACCGCATATCTCTTCTTCTTGTACATCCACCGTAATCACATGTGCCATTTTTGTCAGTGCACTAATATAACAGAGTTTTGGCAAATTTCTCAAATATACATAACCTCCAATATTAGTTAGAGACTTGAATCCAAATAATTCAATATTTTCACCGTTCATAATTGTTATCACCGATCCTGGTGACTGATTTTTCACTAAAGGGAGAAAACATTTGATTATCTATCGAGCGAAAGGGATGTTATCCTAATGAATGGAAACTATCCTGTTTGTAAAGTATGTGGGAATTAATACTGCGCTATGTTTAGAGAAAAATTCACTAATCGTGACATACTTTTTTAAGACTAAATGGGATGGATATGAAGTAGTAGGCAGAGCTCAATAGTCACTGAAATAGCTTACAGTTTTGATCAGTGCTGAAAACAGTTGGTAGGCGAAGTGATTTACTTTAAGAAAAAAATTAAGAAATATTAATGGTATTTTTTATTGAGAGCGATTCAGTAAACATTTCTCCCTTAAGTTGGAGTTAATAAGTGAGCACTGCTGCAGATATTGTTAATTTATACTTACTAACTCGTTAAATCATGCATGCTTTCGTTCCAACTCTCAAATGTTTTAAGAACTTTTCTCTTTACCTGTTTATATGTAAATACATGTGAAATGAACAATAATAAGTTGTTTATGTAGCCTTTGATCAAGATATGATGTAATACTTAGAAATATTACGGGAAGGAATTTGTTCAAACCGTAGTTCTAATGTGACCTGCTTTAATTACTGGACCATCAGAATTTTCGTCCATCAAAATGTATAAATTCTTTGCATTTCTTATTGTTTTAATTGTGCAGTTATACCAAATGACCAATACATGAATTCAGATGCATATTTATTTAGCTTCCAACTAAACGCTGTGAAATTCCCGAAGGAAATGAAGGAAAAGTGTGCAGAATCGGTTCTCTCTTCACATGCAACAAGTCTACGTCACATGACTTACTTCAGATTATGACTTTGCATGTAAGTCGTGTATGAAGAGGGAACGTTTTGGAACTAAATACGCTGAAAATTTCTGTACGTGTTCACACATTGTATGAAATAAGGCTTTATTATTATATGTTACTCTTCCATTTGTAATGATATTTTGTTGAAACGAATAACTTATTCATCCATTCCCATTGTAACAGACGAGGAGTTGTAATGGTATTGTATAGCCCTTTATAGTACTAGAGTTGTACAGTAACGTTGAATGCTCTCTACTTGAAATTTACATTCAAAATTTTGTATAGAGATCATTATATATAGACTTTTAGTTTCTTTTAATATTCCAGATACAAAAATTCGAAATCATTACATGTATTCAGAGTATTTACAGAAACCTGTCAGAATACTTCTTAGCAATTTTAATACCACACGCAGCATGGAAATTTAGTTCTTATTTGCAGCATTGTGATTCTCAAACTATCGATCTATATCTTGTCGTTATCTGTTATGATCCCAATGAGTTAAATTGACCAACCTGTTCAACTTATGGAAAGTTTCGACGTAGAAGTCCAATCTATCTTTTATCTTCATATTATGTAACTGAAAGAATTATTTCAGTGTGATCCTTAGAAGGGTGAATCAATTTTCACAGCTGGCTCCACAAGTGTTTGAATGATGAGAGCAATAATGAATTTCAATGAATAACAGCTTTTACAAGATAAAACGTGTTCTGTGAAGTATTGGCTTTGCAGGTAAAGATGATTAAATGACTCCGAACTAAGAAATAACTGCGTTTTGTATAATGTCTGTAAGCTAGTAGAGTTCAAATAACAATTCTGAAGTGAAATGAATCCGGCCAAGAGTTCTTATTGACTTCTAGTATCTGATAACTTTAATAGGCTAACGGGCACATAAAGAAATTCAAGATAAGCTGTAAAATAATTTGTTAGCCTAATCATTAGTGGACTAATCACCATTGGAACAGTGGTCAAAGTGCTGAGATATACGTCACCAATAAAACAAAGCATGACTGTACACCTCTGTAGCTAGACATTCGCCTTGTACAACCTTAAATACCGATCTAATTGTTGTGAAAAAATAAGTCAATAGTTTCCACTTAACAGGTTAAAAGGCACAGAAAGTATTTTCCCGCCTTGTACAGACTAAATCTAAAGAATACCTCAAAAAGTAATGTAAACTTACCCTCGAGAACAACGGATTCTAGATTCTCTAGAAATGTTAAATTCGTTAATTGTTCTGGAACTTCGCTCAAATCAAAATATATATAACCAACAATTGATTTCAAATTCAATAAATTATATAATTCATTCACATCTTCGATGGGATCTGGAAACTGGGGACTAAGTGAAAAAAATAAAAGAAAAAAAATAATATGAAAAGACTCCCAGAGCTATTAGTTTACATCATTTGGAAGGAAACCGAGATCACTGCTATGCTGCAGACAACGTTTCCTTCCAACTCCTTTAATGATCTCCATCTGATCGTTTATTTTGGCTAATCGAACCAGTTCCAAATATTCGTACTAAGTAGCAACCTTTGAAACATGAAAATGTTGTTGATATTACAATTACCAAGGGAAAGAAACAGATTCTGCTAGTCAGGCATACGTACAAACAGAAGATGAATGCCTCGTTTGCACATGCTTCAATCACCTTATAGCAATATATAAATATTGTTGGAGATAACTTGGGGAAAAATTTCATGTCGATAATATCACTAGAATTATTTGAATTGTTTTTTTTTTTCGGTTATAATAAACACATTTTTCTGGAAGAAGAAAAGACATAGCCCAAGATGTTATCTTACTAAATGTGTCGCTAGTTTAAATTAAATCTCTCATGCTATAGAATAAAAATTAATTCTGAAGAATTAATTTTCTTGTTAAAACAAGTTTACGTAATACAACATAAAGGTAGACTAAGCTGACAAAAATGCCGGGCTAAGTATGTGTCTTAGAATTCTGTTAACAAAAATACAAAGTAGGTCAACATATTTGGCTACTATTTCCGTTGTATTTTTCAGCAAAATTTCATTTTCCGTTGTAGAATCTGTTGTAATATTATGCAGAGAGTTCATTTTTAAAGAGGTTGATTAACTTGAATATCAAAGGTAAAAATAATGCAAAACAATTAATATTAATATTCTACTTGTGTTTCACTTCTATCATTATTTCGGCATTTTTATGTGTTTTCAAGTATTGGCTTTGTAGGGATTGTCTTTGATTGGCTGAAGGGTTTCCTCATGAGCTGGCATCAGTTAGAGAACCATTTGACAACCTGGGAATACTGTTCAACTGTTTCGTCCTAATTTGGGACTCTTCAGTGATCAGTAGGGTATAGCAGGGTGAAGGTGAGACAGTAAACTCATAGAAGAAGACAGTGCAAAGTGGTCGCGCTATGCCATGAATTGGCAGAAGTTAGAATTCACACGCCATTGAATCTGGTCCCTAAGAGCTCACCTTGTAACCAGAATGTCCTGGGTTTGAATCCCGGTGGGGCACGTACTGATGAAAAGTTCCAAATTAGGACGAAACAGTTGTCCAGTACTCTTATTTTGTGTCTTGAGACAGCTTATTACAGAGATATTCAGTTGTACAGACAACGCTTACAAAGGACTAGATGCATGTAACTATTTACTACCTGGTGTCCAATCAAAATATTCTTTTTAATATTTGACAGTTTTTCAACTGTAACAGTCTTTAGTATAGTTTTTCATAATTACTTACGGAATATATGTGCAGTATTGCAAATAAACTATACTGAATTAAAGCAGAAATTTGACATTAAAAGGAAACGTTCCTTACGAGTGAATATGCCACAAGGCTTCCGGAATATTTTTATGAAATTAGTTTTCCAATAACATTTTTTCGGCAACAGTTTAAAAAAATTTTGTGTTTTCCTAAGCGTCTTCACATACAGTTGTAGTAAAAAATCTTTGAGCATCTAGAATTGAAGTAGATTTCTATATCTTTGGTATTGTTGGTACTTCAAATGTCTTTTTGCAACAGTGAGATTCATTAGGATTTTTAAAATGATCGCAGGTTATTTAAGGTGCTTTTCATGTTACATATTTATATTTGGATAGTTTATCTCAAAAACCTTACAACATACCTCCTTTGGAAAGATTCTTTGCTGATGTAAAGGATACCAGTATAGTGGACACATGATTTAAGTTTTCTCAGTGAACTTAACTGCAGAACATGCAGTGTCGTATTGGGAAAGATAGTCTCTTCTTTACAATCTATAATACCAGAATAAAAGGAAGTTACTATGATGACATGGAAACAAAGTGTGTAATGGTTTATACTGAGTGCTTATTTAAGCATACATGAATTGTTGTCAAAAAAACAGAAATTATATGTTGATAATCTTTCCTATAGACAAATTTGATAAAAGTGAGTACCAAGGAATACTTGATTGTTGAACAGGTGTGTCTGTTCACCACCATGACTCAGTTACATTGGAGTTCTAAGTTTTCATGATGTGCGCACTACATATATATGAATACCTTTTAATTATTATGAATTTGGTCTTATTAAAAAATTCTCAAAACAAACGGTATTTACTAAACATACTAAAATTCATGCACAGTTTATTTATTTTAAAATAGAAATAGAAGTCAAAAAAAGGTGCTAACTAAGGCAAAATGATAGTGGCATAAAATGTGTTCTACGTTTGATTAGGCCGGTTACGGTCAAAATGAGGGACAGATGAATGATTTATTCTATGTAGTTGTTTTACTTTTTTATTCATGCTTTTATTCCGGAAAGCACATTCACCTAACTGGTTGAGTAGTTATGCTTTGTACGTAAACTACAGATATTTATAGAATAAAAGGTAATTTAACCATCTGAAATGATCTGCATGGTCTCGTTTTGGTCGACATATCTTAGTCTGTGTATCTTCGGAAATCGATTTGTGTAATAACACTTGATTATCTCTTAAAAATAAATTTGTACTGCTATTCGCATATCTGTTTTTCATTTCTCCACTTAAATTGTACGTGTAACGAGAAGTTAGGTAACTTTTGTTTTCTAATTAACATCATTTTCGTGTGTATTATACGGTATCTGATAAAGGTTTTTACAAATTTTTTATTATTCTTTCTGTGTGTGTGTGTGAATATCTTGAAAATTTGGGCAAAACAATAAGAAGACTTAATTTAAGTGAGACAGAGCCTTTTCATATAAATGTGTATGACAAGTGTGTGTGTGTGTGATCTGAATGCCTGAAATGTGTTGCGCAAACATATACGCGTCTAAGATAAATTAAGTCTTTTTTCGCTATGTAGATCTTCATAAAAGGAACTAATTAGTTTAAATCTTGAAAATTCCTACAAACTTCCGACTATGAGTAGTAAACAATCTTCCATTGTAATCGAAAATCATGTTCAATTTTCAAGTATGAGGTGCACTTACTTCTTGGTTTCAAATCATTATACTACGCAGTTTGACAATCTGTACTAGTATACTGTACGGGTGGCTAGCTGTTCCTTATACAGTCTCTTGGTTTGAGCTATATATTACAGTATAGTTTATAGTTTATTAATGCTAAAATATGTTTGAATAGACGTTATCAAGTGATATAGTGGGGTAATTAACTGACCGAAGGACAAATGAATGTTAGTTGTCGTATTGCTATTATTAAATTAGATAAATGTGACCCGATGTCATAGTCTGGAAACCACATACACACAGTACAAAAATCAACAATTTTATGGACAGGATGTTAAACAAGGATTAAGTTATCCCCTCCCTTGAAATTAGCGTTAAAGTCAAAAGCGGTGAGTATAAATTTCACCACCACTTCGAAGAAGAATGAGAAGTAAATGAATGTGATCTGCTAATCTATTGGACAAAGCACAATATCATCTACTTTTCAGTTTTCTTCACCACAGTCATGTACCTCTGTTATTTCACCAATGATCATAGATTAATAAAAGTGTATCGATTAAAAGTAGGTTTTAAAAAAGCATTTAGACCTTCATGTTTGAGTATGTTGCCAGAAGTAGCAAAAAACTGAAATGAATTGCATCATACATTTATATATAAGCCAGGAAAATGTACATGGCTGAAAAGTCAAGAAACACAGGTTAATTATTGTTGATACCAAAGAACACAAGATATCCTGTTGTGAGGATACATTTTAAAATGCATCCTGGAGTAGGGCAAAAACCATTCTGTAATTCTTGTTCAAAGGTTATCAGCTAAAAATGTACTTTTACGTACTTAATATTCTTGGAATTTAGTACCTAGCCCACGTGCTAAGCTCTTGTTACAGCTTTCTGCAAATGACTCAAGACATGTAGAGAATAGTATCGTTTCATAGGACTCAAGGATGACATCTGTATACCTCTTACTTATACGACTGTATATGCGTAATGAAATTCCACTTTTTGCTGAGTTTTATTGAAGTCTGATTCATGTTAATATGACTGACAAAAAAATGCACATTTAATTTTCAGTTTTCGAGAACAGAAATGAAGAGAAGATCGTCTAAGTAACTATCAGAATAACTAAGCAAATTTAGGATTAAGTTTGAAAATAACTCAGAGATTTTAGTTGACTGTCTGGACAAGGAAAACTGTTCATCTGCAGCTAATTTACAGTTCTGTTTCAAATAAGATTAATCCCATTTATGATTTACCTAGAAAAATTAGACTGAAAAGTCATGACGTCAAAGGCTTCTGGTAACCAAATAAACTTAGTTTTCTTCAATCTTTAAATAAACATTAGTTATATCGGTGTTATGTCACGTTTCTATTGGTGTAGGTTGTGAAGTCATTTGTAAATTGTCAAAGATAGTTGGGCGTGACATATACAGAAAATTTAAGTCCTTTTGTTAAAATTATTCATAATCAACCGGCTTTTCAAGTCTGTTTCTCTCTTGTTTTGAGTTCCACGCTGATCAGATGTTCCACTCATTACATGAAAGTTTTTCTAACATTTTAAAATACTTGTTTTCAACAAGTAGTAGATGCGTATAGTGATCTGTGTATACCTCTTGCTGGAATACTCGGTTCATTACCCCTTACAGCTGATCACACCAGTGATTTAACATTTCTTGTAGACTGCAATCTAATTACGCTTTAATTTTCTTGTAGGTGTTCGCATAATATAGTTTTCCAGCATGGTTGTAAACTGAAAACTATCGATTTGAATTGGAATTTATGTGTATAATTTCAGTCAGAGATTTGGAAAATTTCTACTGTGGAACACATACATTTCTTCTGCAAGTTATATGCATGGGAGGAAGTTTTCCCCAATGAATTGAAGTAGTCTGCTAACTTGAGCTTTTATCTTCCCTCTATGTCGAAACATATCTATAATATCTGGTTTATGAATAGATACTTCTCTTATAATGCTTTCTAGGATTAAAATGCAATTTGTATATAAGGATTTAGGTCAAATCAAAACATATCTCCATTTAGTTTCAGATAGACTGATCAAAGAAGAATTTCGCATTTAAGTTCATGAACTTAACTCACTGGGAAAAAACTCTGAGTTATCTTAAAAATAAGCTAAGATATTCAGTAACGAAGCATACCACATTTGTCTTTCTCAACAAATCACTGTCAAAAGCAATGTAATTCATTTCAGCAACCAACATTTTAGACCCCAATGAAGTCTGAACATTATATTATTCATGTTCCACAAGTACAAGCGTCCTCACAGGTAGGAAAAAGATTAAAGATTATATACGGCTGGAGGGAAACTGAAGAAATGAATTTCCTACGGATAATAAAACTTCATACAATGATTCCCTTTTATAAATTTGAACAGTGAAATTCACTTCGTATTACTTTTTCCCTATCTTGTGCTTACTAGTTTTAATGGAAGCATGCTTATTATTACTATTATTTAGCTTTTATAAAATTATTATTCGCTTAGGTTCCGAGCGGAACACAGGGCCTCAACCGCACATCTCAGTTTCATCCTTTCCTCGACCACCCTCTTCAGATGGCTTCTCGATTGCCCATAAGCTTCCATTTCCGCCTCACACAATCTCCTACATGTTTCCCTCAGACGCTTAACTCATCGTTTCCAATCCAGGTTCCACTTGAGGGGTTGGCGCGCGATGTCACTCAATGGTCTCCTCAGTGTGTTCGATTAATCTCCACTTTCTTTGTCACATTTGTTGGGAAACAGGTTCTTAGCTAGTTCGTTCCCTGAGTTTATTGCCAGTCACCTGATATTCAGCTTGCAGCCAACTAAGAAAGCTGTTGATGAAAGTCTACAATCTGTTGAAAACGCTTTTTGGTGACATGTCAGGCTTCTGAACTATATGGAAGCACTGATATGAGATCAGCATTGAAAATTCCAATCTTGCTCTTTAATCTTGGTGTAGTAGATTTTCACTCTGACTTCAGAGTAATTAAGGTCTGCCTTGCTTTTCCTATCCCAACTGCCTTTGACAACCTCACATATGTGTCAACCTTAGCTAATACGATGCTGCCCATAATAAGCGAAAGAAGTGACCTCATTCAAATTCCTCTCATTGAAAATGATTAATGCTTGACGTTGTCAGTAACCAGTCATCTTCATCACCTCTGCCTTCTCTGTTATCGCTTGAACTCCTGTCTTCGCCATTACCCAGGGTTTTCTGCCAACTTGTCAGTTCTCTTTCATAAGTCTTCGAGTTTATGCGACATTAGACATCATCCACCATATCCTGATCTTTCAGAGTTTTCTCACTGGTTTGAAGTATTCATTCCTCACAGTCTTCTATACGACCCAATCCACCACAATTACGAAAATCATCGGTGATAGTAGGTAGTCTTGTCTTAATGTTGTCTTCACTTCAGAGATTCCGCTGAGCTTCCTGTTGTGGATCAATCGACATTTGTCGATGTCATATTTCTGTTGAATGAGATTGATAAAGATTTGGAGTAATTCGTAGTGCTGAAGTAGAGGTCAACGCTGTCGAAGGCATTATTATCACTACTATGCTAATAATGTTAAATAGTTAGAAAAATTTAGTTGGTTACTAAATTTTCAGTCAATAAAGTCCAATCCACCTTGAACCCATTAGGTATTAGCAGCCAATTTTAACACTTCTAAATTTCCCGGGTTTTCGTTATACTCCTGCACCTCATCCATTATCTCTTTTTGTAGTATGTTTACGAAAACCACAAAATTATAAAATCTAGGGCATTAAACTTACGTTCAGGACATCCAGACTTCGGGCATTCTTTGCAAGTCCCATTTACAGGAATCTGAGTATTCAAATCACATTCGATTACACAATAACTATCCGACTTGAGGAATGGTGCTACATGACAATAACAGAAGTGAAAAGTAATGTAGGAAAGAGACAGAAAATAAAATAAAATACATGAGAAAGATTATGCATTATGAAAAAAATAAACTGAAAATCTTCATCTTGTTTCGTCGGTGATATGTTTTTTCTTAAGAGTATTCTTATAGGTAATCTGTATTGCTTTAATTCTACACAGATACCAACAATTCAAGTCAGTTTAAATTTACTCACTACACCAACTTCATGTCGCAATAGTTGTCTGAGGAAATAGTACTTTTATTGGAAATTTATGCATCAATTCAGCGCCTAGATGCCTCAGTAAGCATTTATTATTTAGTAAATTAGCATATAAGAAATGATGGTGCAGACTTGTGGTTCAGGTAGGTGTTAATGAGATAGTCATGCTCTCTGAATAAGATGGTGTAACTCAGAAGTTTTCGTTACTTTTCTAGATAACATCTTCATCACTGACTCCAAAATGAAAGTTCAGTGATTATACCATCCAGCTCAGAGACCACAAATATACAGATAAAGTGGTATATTACTCAGAAGAATCTGAATCCTTCAAGAGATACTTTATTCATAACCCAGCAGTACATTAATGAAATATAGAAGAATTCATACATATGATAGATTTCACAAGAAATGCATCAAGAAATCTTAGTGGTAAGAATAGTTTTCAAGACGAATAACAAATAATGTAATATTTCGACAAACCAAATGTTGCAAAATTAGAATGCTGTTCGCAAAGTGTTGAAATGGAAAATCAACAGGATTTCTTCGAAGTGAATAAAACGCAGTAAGCAAAATATCAATAGTTAAAATAATAGTTAGAAAAACGTGAAGAGATTTTATAATTTTGTGGAAGCTGTAATCAAAATAAGAACAAACACACCACTGATATTTATTATTTGTCGACATTTACAAAACTTTAGTAGTATCATAATAGCAGTTCCTATATTATTGTATTTAGTTCATAGCTAATTAGAAATCAAAGTGGAAATACAAAAAAGTGATGTTATTTAAGACAAAGAATCTGCTAGCATATTTTAAGTATTATGCAGCTAGAGATTTCAAAATACTATCTGAATCTCTGTATAAGTGCCAAAATACGTTGTAAGTAGAAAGATGATTAACGTTTGAGACTTTTCTTGACGGTAAACGATGGAAATAACTATTTTTTTTCAATATTTTGCGCATTGGATGAATATGCTAATTCCAGTTATTCACCTAATAACAGATCGACTACAGTACTCGGAAAACAAACGTGGATAAAATGAGTATTGAATAACTTAAGAATCAAAGAATGATGAAAGTCATAGGTTAATGACAATTTCTCATACATGAATATATTGAAAAAAGGGTTTAAGACTGTTGATCAGCAGCATACAAACCGTATTCATCTATCGTTATTCTCCAGAACAGTCTTATTAACTTCATTTTATGTTCTAACTTCATGTATTTAGTTGTCTTTTCAATAACTTTTACTGCTCACACTACCCACATGTATCTATTGACTACTTTCAAAACAGACTTAGGCAGTGTTGATTGTTAACATTTTACATCATTAAACAATACACTTGGCGTTAAGTCGGAAAACATATTAGCGAATTCAGCCAGTTGAAGAAGTATGCAGTAATTGTTTATATTCATTCGCCTAGAAATTCTTTTTATTCTTATGTTGTTTACGTTTAATCACTTTGTCTAATTCTTGTATTTCTGATAACATAAAAGTAGCCATATGTTGTCTTTAATGAACCTCTGAGAGTCAACCTTGATTAAAAATATTTACATAAGTGCACATAACAACTGGTGTTCCATTTTGAAAAATGTTAAGTGAATAATTGTTTTTACTGGAAATAAATGGGTATTTGTAAGAGAATATAAATGCTGTTCGAAATGGACTTTATTAACCAGGCCTATTTTGACATGCCAGTCTTTTTACTCCACTCACAGTCAAACAAACGAAGAGAAACAACGACTTTATTTGTTTTAGTGCTTATATATGAAAAGCCAAAATGATGAGTAAATCAGAAGTAAATCTGTAGATCCTTTTGCAAAACTTTCGAATTATGCGGTGTTAGGAACAATCTAATCAACACAACTGTAAACACTTTTAGTTGAAAACCATCATGCCCCTAATCATTCTTTCGTAGAAAGGTTCTCTGATAAAAGAATGAGTGTGTTAAAACAATCAATGTTACCCAAAATCTATACACTAATTGTGGGTGGGCTGATAATACAACAGGGTTACGTTAACATTTGTAGATAGGCTTCGAACGTGCAACCTTTTTGCCGGAATTCCAACAGCTGAATGCATAAGCAGTCCTAGAGTAGTAAGAAACTAAGGTGCTTTCTTAACAATATTTGTAGTGGTCGAGGTACAAAAAGCCAACCGGCAAAATATACATGTATAATGCGATCTATCAAAAGATTAAAGTACCTAAAAGCAATAAATCTACTCTAAATGGAGTTATATTTACAGAAAGAAACTGAAATGGTTAGGTAATCAACATATTTCTTCACCATAAAACCAATTAACCTTTTGAAAAAGAATGGTAACATTTAGCGTAAATGTACTGAAAAATGTTTTCTGCAACTGTGTAACTGAAACAGTATCTAATGCATATGTATATGTATATATTAACCAACTGCTTTCTAGGTCAATCTAAAAACTGCGTTGAATGGTAGGCAAATTATTAATTTTATATTTCAATAAAAAATAATAGGCAAGAGAATGAAATTGCAATATTTCCATTCTCAGTTATCTTAGGATTGTTCAATTACTGGATACCATGTATTGTGGGATTCTGTCGACGTTAGTTACCTTCATACTGGTACTACTTAACTAGGCATATCATCAATTACGTAATCTAAAAGTTTGCTTTAGATCTTCAGTCAGAAGCTAGTTAGTGTGAAGTGCAGGTGACTTTCAAAGTAGAATATATTTCCTCATTAGGAAATACGATTCACTGCTGTACACACACATAATATCTAACCCCTATTTATTCAAGAAATATCTGAAGTCAAAAACTCCAAGTAGAGCTATTAGTTGATATACATATGAGTGAAAATATAGGAATAAATACAATGCATTCCGGAGAGTCAAAAATTCTGAACTTCATGAAATGCATCGAGTAGTTGCTAAGTCAAAAGTCAAACAAATTTCCCCTCAGCTTCGATAAATTTAAAGGCACTGATAAATCTGCAAAAGTAAGTCGAATGCAATTTGGTTAGTAATCTATTTACAAAAACATTCAACCCACTGTTGCATTTACAAGGAGAACCTCAATTGGTATTCAGACTAACATGTGAAACTTACATGAATAGCAAAACGCTCAAAATTACTCACATAACATAAAAGCGAAAATTACCCAAATAGAGCTAAACTATTAAGACGGTTAAATTTCTTCGCAATTAGGCATTCGTACACAGTCGACTTCTGCCCTAGGAACCAAAGGCTGAAGTGAAAAGTCAATAATAAATGGAACCGATCGTTTCTTCTTCAGATCAAAATTATGATTCATGTTTCTTGATAAATTCAGCCTGCAAATGATTTATTAATTATGTCTTTACAAGTCCATTTAAACATTATATGCAAACCAGCATATCTTCAAAAAAAATGCCCTACACACATTCCTAAACATTCACCTTCACTGTAATCTCCACAACTCGAGAATCAATATCTGATAAAATCTCATTATCACACAGACATCTCCTCTTATACAATCCCATATTCCATATTAATCGAAGGCATATACCAGCTCGCTAACTCACTACCTCCTTCGTTAACTCCCTCTCTCACTCTCTCTCTCACTCACTCACTAACTAAGTAACTAACTAACTCTCCTCCTCACACTTCCGCCTCTCATTCACTTACACTTTATCAACTACACCGGAAGAGAACACACGAAGTCCGCGCGACAAACGATAGAAACGCAGAAGGATATGAAACATATACATACGCACACGCACACACACACACACAAGCATGCTTACACAAACAACATCATCCACTTACACCAGGTTTTATGTTTATATGACCTAAGTAAACATATGCAGATACTTATCATGATACAAACACTGTAATTATCGACACAACGATTAGACAAATAACCTAATTGCAGTGACGATAATCCAAACGACAAGTAATAATAACAATCATTATTATTATTATTACTATTATCATTTTTACGATTATTCGATTATGTCTGTTTCTACTGGTGTGTAAGACAAGCCGATTGGATGCAGAGATAAAAAGTCCATAATCACCAGCAGAACAAATCTGAATTGTATTGCATAGAAATTCATCCATGAATAGATGGGCAATAGGAACGAGGTACAATGCACAATAAACACAGTGGAAGGTGCGATGTTGTAGTGACTGGATTAAGTCAGAGAGTGAAACGTGTACACTCTTCGTAGACCCAGACAATCAGTTCACTGCTACTTCACTACAGAAAAACTACACTCAGAAATATGAAGCACTGCTGAACAGGTTGTGAGGCAGTAAATCAGCTTCTGTGTGTAAAATGTATTCGGGAATTCAAGCACAATAAGAACTATGAGTGAGACAACCCTTCAAACGACGACCTCTATGCATGATCAAATGACGACCGAAGTTATTGACAAAGATGTTATGTCACGCACATGACATCACACCAACTACACGAATTCTTCACTCACGGTGACTTCAACAAATACATCAAATTAATCATTGTCAAGAATGTGAAAGTAGCTCGAAGTGCAATTATTAATTCACATGTCAGCAGATAGGAAGAAGTGAGAGACAATTGTGCTGCAGAATCTAGGAGTCTGTCTCAAATGTCAATGTGAATCTCCCTCACATGGTGTTAGGCTTGTGGTACCGAAGTGGAAGGAGACACCAAGTAGAAAAGTGCGAATATTTTGAGGTGGTTATGGAAACTCATGCTAACTTCAAATTACTGAACTAATCGCTTTCGCAATGACGAGTGACTGTCACTGTCATGCTACCACCTAGGTAAACATTGACCTCTTCAATTGCACAACTCCAAAATATCATGTCATTCTTCTCCTTTCACCTTTATCACCTGACCATCTACCATCTCATTAACTCATATTTTTCACTTATCACGTTCATTTTCCTTAGCAAATCCGCCCAACGACTATGCAACCACTCCTACCTATGTCTTGTTTCACCTCCACATTCCAGGATAATTCCATCTCTTTATCTTGAGTATGTCATTACTTTGTTCATAATTTTATTCTTCAGAGTTTCAGCATAGTGTGGATGTCGTGTGTCACTTTGGTGTTTTGTTCTACTCTTCGAAAATGAATTTGATATTCATTTAGAATATGCCGAGAAATTCTATCAGGATGATTACTTATGTATTTTATTCACTTTATTTGTACTCAGCTGACTCAAGCCTTATGAAGTAAAAGGAACATTGATAAAGAGCAAAGTAATCTGTACGGCAATCCTTAACACTGCATAGATGAATACGTTATACCATAAGTTGTTTATGAGTCTACATGAGTGAAGGTGAACAGGGTGTGATAACTGCTATGTTTTTTCTATTTTTCAGCCTGTTGATATAGTTTACCAATCAGTATATGAATGCTTGGAGATGAATTATAATTTCTTTGTTGTACTAATCATTTCCTTTCGTCGGGATATGTGATATTTCACTTCTATGGATACTTTCGCTCTCTACGATTATGATGGACTTCATATATATATATATATTTGTTTATGGTATGTCATTGTGTTACTTTCCTGTTTTGTTTTAAATTTTTATATCATTCTTAAGTGGCGGACTTAAGTAGGAGTTCCTAAATCACTTTTTTTCTCTCTACCTAGCTATGCAACTTTTAGTTCCAGACCAATCAGATGGTGAAAAATGAGTTTTTTTTTAAAATGTACTACTCATCGGCGAGGTAAATTAATCAATCAATAGAGAAACACATTGACCTACCTGGGCAATTTTTAACACATATGTCATGAAAATTGTATTTGAAATCCGGATTCGCAATGGTTCTGCTCTCTTCACGGCTAACTATTAGTGGTGGAGGACATTGTGAGACACACTTTCCATCGTTTACTGCATGTTTGCATGCCTAAAATTCATTTCAAGAAATTAATTAGTAATAAATAAAAGCTTGGAAATAGTTAAATGAAAGTGGTTTGCAATTAGAATCTGTTCTCTTCGTCAGAGAACCTGACTTCCCTCTACTCCACCACTATCATAGTAGAAAGAACTTCAAAATACCCAGCAACGAATATAATACGTCATTGGTTAATTTAACAGAAAAATTGCCGATCTGCGAAGTATGAACGCCTTTAATTCTGTCAGTCAGTGAAATTAGTTGTCTTCAATAAAAATTGTTGTGCCTACCTATAATAGGATTTGAGTTCACTAAGACTGTAAAAAGTGGGTCTTAACACCAGCAGGTGTGAAAATAGTATTCAGTTTGTTTAACTTCTTCATTTTCTGTAAGGTTGATGATTGGATTTCTATAAAATTGTTTTTATCTAGTGCTTAGGATTATAACTTTATCAGCAAAATGATTTCCATTGATGAATAATAATAGTTTATGACAGCGAATTTCGATTCTAGTATCTCAATTAACTTCCAATGGCAATAAGTGGAATAGATTCACGGCCTAGTATGTATACTTGGGGTTGCGATTATTGGTTAAGACTGAAAGTAAACGCTATGTTGACCTATGATTATGAGTGAACTAGCATTTGTATATATTTATTCTAGTGTATTTGAACAGCCTACCAACATGTCGTTTACCTTCAGTCATGGTTACTAGTTTTGTTCTCTCTGTATCCTTGTTTTCGTGATTTATTGAGTTTGAATGCTTAACCATGAAGAAAGTAAATAAGAAAAAGTGTTAGTCAGTCAACTCTTTTTTAATCAGAAGTAGCTGTTCCTTTGTAGATTTTAGGAAATTTGAAAAGTAAAATAACAATCGAGCCAAAGGAAAGATAGTGAACATAAAAAATGGTGACTTATTTACTAATTTCTCACCGTTACCAGTTATCAGTCGAAATTAAGAAATCTGTATAACTGAATGGAAAAAGTAACAGCAATCAACTGAATTTTTATTTCGGTTGCTTTAAAACACCCTTCTGTTTTGCCAGTAAGGTTAATTAAGAGGTTAATCTTAAAGTAACAGAATCTAAGATTCTGATTTTTGTGTAAGTAAGTGCATATTCCACGTATGGTCCATACATCAAATATAACAAAACCTGTGTATTATTACACACTGACAAACCAACTTACTCAAACACCTACATAAGAATACACTTACTAGGGAACTGTGATATTTGTCATCTGACAACCCTATAACAGTTTCTTCATAGCTCAGATGAGAAAATGATAAAACTATTCATCTCTATAGCACTTTTCCGTTTTTATCATACACAAAAATGTCTGGCCATGTCTGTCAATACAAAGCAGATATTTATCATGTACAAAAGCATCCAAATAAACTTTCTATATGTTCACAAAATCTGTTGCACTGACCAAATAAGCAAAAATATTTATGAAAACTTATGAACAGCTAAATTATTTATCCTGTCAGAAATATTCAGTGAACAGATTTATGGGTAAATATGAAAGCTAAGTTTGAAAGGGTAACTAAGCTACAAATGGTCTTAAAGAAAACCTCAATTAGTATTTTGATATTACTAAAAGAGAGAAAAAGTGAAACATAAGCTATATGAGCTATTGATATAAAAGGGTTTTCTCTGTAAAAGTCTGTTAATGTTCTACTCTCTGAAATTAACCATCTTTTAACTTTAAGGGCTGTAAAATGACTTTAGTCTCCCGATTAAACTCAGGGACAAAGAGGCTTTTGTATGATGTCCATGACAGCTCACGCATTTATGAAAATGAATTTCTGGAGTGAATATTTTGAATTAAAATTAAAATAGGGAAGTAATAAAATAGTTAAACAACACACTGAAAACAACTATTGACTTCCAGTCGTCTTTAATGCTTTCATCTTCAGCAGCATTTATTTGCAGCAATTCAGATGTACTAGTAATCATACTAATGTACATATTACATTTCACGGTCAGACCTGAATCGAAAGAAGTGAGATGGTCATTTTCACTCAATGGTTCTCTGTTACAACACACAGGTTAAACTAGTCGCTTTTAAGTCATTCAATATTTCAGAGCAATAATCTCAGTATTTACATGACGAAAACAAATAATAAAAGCTCATACATAACCCAAATACAAAGTTTTAAAAAGAATTTTAATATTTTAAAAAATCCTAAATTTAACTTTAAATGGAATGCGAATTGAAAACAAGCTCAAAAATGTGAAAACGGAAGCTGATGAAAGGTATGCAAATTAAAAGTACAAAGAGTAAGAAAATACTCAAATCGATTTCAAATGAATATGAAAACAGTGCATGTCTTCTCTACTCCCCTATCTTTCACTCTCTCTCTCTCCCTCTTGTGTAAAATGAGATGATTTGCTTAGAAATCTAGTCGAAATCTAGAGCACTATGAAAGACAAATATGAAAAATACAAACAGATCAACAATTTGATTTTCGAACATTTTTTCCCCAAACAGTACTTTGTAAAATATTACTTTATGTATTAAAGTTTCTATTGTATCGTGCTGCTTTTGTGTGATATATCATAATCAAACAATTGAAAATCCACTCCACCTGACATTTTTTTATAAATTAGCCTTGTTCAAAGACACCGCCCCAAAGTTAGACATTAATATTGAAGTCTACGGCTTGTTTTCCGTGTGTTTCCACCATTTTATCTCTTCAACCTTGAAGGGATTATTGATAAGGCGATCTCACATATGAAGATTATCAAACTATTAATGGTAATTTTGATTTTGTTATTTTTATAATAAAGTCTAATAGACTCCAGAGTACTGAATACAAAGGCGGCGGGAGTCGAGCTGGACGATAAAATTTCATCACTACTGTACTCCTTCAGTTTATTCCTCGACTTTTCCTGGCTATTTAAATCTGTTTTGACTTTAGGAATAGGCATTATCGGATGCAGTTTCATAATATTATACTAAACTCCTAAATTTCTAATTTTTTCAAAGTGCTTTAGGTCTAAACAACCTGTCACATTCATGCTAAACTGTGCATCATATGCTTACTGATTCTACCAGACTATGTGGACGATACGAAGGATGCTGTCAGAATAAGTGAGATAGATTCTTTATTTTCAATTTGTCTGGTGTTCTATGTACACGGTATTCCACATAATCTATACGAAAATATAGAAAAGCTTATGGTTATTATGTACTTCTGAGTTAAATTAAATTGTTGGTCTTCCTTTAGCTTTAGCAGGCAGGATTATGATGAATGAAATGTTTACAAAAAATAATCTCGAAGCTATTAGGTTAATAGGTGAATTTGAAGAGTGATAAATGAAAAGAAAATGAATGTATAAACAAAAACTTCATTCTCATTAAAGTCAGTATAGTTAAATGGCCTTCAGTGGTATTGAGGTTCAGTAAAATTTGGAGATCTGATGTGCCTAAAACTAATTTAACTTGCTAGTTTCATTTGAATAAAGCCATGAGAACAAGCTTTGTAGTGCAATATGAATTGACTTCAATTTGTATGGTTTTCAGCCAGCCACTTACAACCGAAACAACAAAATACAATGTGACATCATTTTCTAGACATACTTCAAATGAATAGCCGGTTTACAATAGAAGAGTAGAATAAAGCTTCGAAAACACACATGATGATCATAGTAACCAGCATTTACAAAAGGTAAAACTATAACCAGAATAAGAACTATTTAAAACCATATCGTTGGCTAACAAAGTCTAACTACTGCTGAAATTTGGAAGCATCACTGTCTTTCGGTTAACGCACAACACTTTCAGAACGTTAAAGTTTATTCTGAAAACAGGGATTTTCAATTTTCCATGATAACAGACGAGATTTTCAAACAAGCATTTCTTACCTAGTGAATTCTTAGACATCATTACAACGCTACTACTAATGTAAAACTTATCCATGAAAAAACAGAAATGGGGGCACAAAAAATAAACCTACTATATGATAATCATAAATGGTGTGTGGTGGTAGGACGAATTACTTACACAAAAAGGAACGGATAATTGTCGTTAAGGACATAAAAGGGTGAATACTCACGGAATTTTTTGACTGCTTGATAATCATAATTAGATAAATGGGAGCAATATATTGTGTATAAAACGTTATCGGTGAACAATACTGTATCACTGTGTGCTTTTATCAAGCATATTTCCTGTGTGATGGGAGGAGACAACATTATTTGAAGAAGATGACTTCCGCCTGTATATATTCTCTAGTTTATTGAAATCAGCCTACTTTTCAGCTCAGTGAGAATATATGCACATATATTCTCAAGGTGCTTCGCGAATTTCCTTCCTAGTAAATTTCCAAGCTACGCTCTACTTACATGAAGGCGCTCGGGTCATGTATCTTCTGGATCTGGGCTTCCTCATGTTTTATTTCAAGGATAGAATACAGCACGACTGTGAAATTACCTTGAGATTCAGATCGCGAACTTGATAGATCTCACTTTATGATTTTGATATGGATATTTCCCTTGAAACCAACCTTCAGCCGGATTTCTTGTACTTAATGTAGTCATACAGCGAACACAATATGCCTAGAAATATTTACTGATAATTTAATCACTGCATAATGAAGGTTTCGGCTATGCGTTGATGACAAATGCTAACAAATATAGGAAACAGATCCTAGGCAACGTGTTTGTTCCATCACCTACTGATTTTCTCAGTTAATTTTGGTGAGCATGGTGAACTGGCTCAGTTTCGGTCTGAAATAAATTATGCAACGTCAGAAAAATCTATCCAAACATATCACAGTGTGGATTAAGCAGTCATAGGTGTCTTGAGTATCTTTGTTCTTTGCAAGTGATTGCACAGATTAGGACTAAAAATTCTATGCTTGACAAAATGGTAAAAATAACATAGCATTTCTACACAGCGTTTTATAATTGAACTAGAAGAAAATTTATTATTATTTCAACAGTACATCTTGTATGAACATGCTACATCGGTCACTGAGATGCATATCACAAAACAACGTGTTTTGGTCTATGTTGATTGTAATAAACATGTTTGTCCTAAATTTGACCTGAATTAGGGTTTCTTTATGTTAAATTTTTGTGTGTTTTATTATGGTTCCAGATGCTTGGCTAACTAACTAAGATCCACTAAATTACTAAATAATCGCGTCACTACACAAATTATTGATTCAAACTATTTGCATTTAGGCTTAAAGTTCAGAAAAAATTGTTTTTCGTCTTAACTTTGTGCGTCTGCATTCCATCTCTGGTTTCTTTACATTTCTGCATTTTATCGCCCAAGAGAAGTTCAGTTGTAACTATAAGATTTGGAGTTATAGACAAAGTGCTATAAAGCAGGATATGCAGTTTAATACAATGGTCATTTGAATTCGGTCAAGATGAATGAACCAAATGTCTCGCTTTACTAATAAACACCTAGAAACACTGAATGTTTACCATACTGAAGTTCTATCAATTCATTTGTTTATATCAAACATTTTGAAAGATTTTAAATTAAAAGCTGAATAAATAAGAATTTAAAATTAATTTTTTTGCTTTGACTCTCATGTCTCTAATGTACACTTTCCTACAGATAATACAGTTTACAACTTAATACACTCTTTCAACAACATATATTGCACTACACATATTTTATGAAAGATCTCAACGAACTTGCTACACAGACCTATATACATGGATTAGCTTTAGTGTTTCATCCTAGGAATCACCATAAGTGACGGATGAGAATATTCACTAGAATGCAATTATGATGTTAGTCCACATGCATTATATCCCTTCTGTAAAATTCTTCACAACCATCCACGATTTCGTAACTTCTGTGCTATCTATTATGACACAAAAGTGTGCATGCTACAAATTTTATGCCATCATTTGAAAACTCATTCTGTTATCACTGCTGAGGCGAAACGGTAGCCAGTTTATTAAAAAAGAGGTGGTTTTAAAATGATGAAGGAACATGGGTTCATATCATCCGAATGACTGACAGAAAAATTAGGAATTGTATGACAGTAACGATGAGACCGGTGTACTTAATGCTGAATTCGGTGACGGAATTCATTTCAATGGCATTGGTGATATTTATATAAGCTTTTCATTATGGGTAAATTTTATTTTGATAAAGTCTCAGTGTTATAGAGTAATGTTTACTGATGACGTTTCGAGCAGTGGTGCAGTAGTAGTGCAGTGTGCACGAAGACTAAGTGCATTTAGTAAAATGACTTCCAAAAAAAAGGTAAGCAGGTTCAAACTGACATTTCTAACTGCGCTGATAAATATATAATGCTCCTCCGTGTTAGATGTAAAACAGAAGTGAACTTGATATTGTTAGTAGTAATACAATCAGAAATAAGAAATACAGTAGTTTTCGGTACTTTATATCAGTTGCGCTGTGATATTTTACTTTTGTACATTATGAGAGATCAGTGCTGATATTAACTAGGTAGGATTAAACAGTTTTGCACCAAAATGAACAGTGAACCTCCTCCTAGTTAGTATGTAAAAAGCGATCATTTAAGATGACTATGCACCAAACGGCATTCTTAATACTGGTTTTCATAGATCCACCTATTTTTCACCTTTTTAATTCATCCCGATTAAATTATAGGTTTCCAAACAATCAAAATTATAATTTAGACAACAGCAACAATGAGTAATAATTAGTCGCCGAATCATTAATAAGGGATTACTTTCTCATGTTTAACTCATTTTACAAGTGAACAATAGTCTCTAATCTTTATTACTATTTAGAGCAAGAAACTGGGTGGGTTTCTTTCCAGCCACAGTTAACACTGACTGAATGATCGTGCAATGGTGAAACGTTTAGTGGATACACTATTTTCAATAGCAATGCTTCTCTTCCCAAGGGTTAGACTTGATTTTATACCACTTACAAGCAAAATATTATCTTATAATAAATTAGTAAAAAAAAAATAGCATTATTCAGCATCATGCGTCATATGTCTTTAAAATCAATGAATAAATATGAGCTGTAAGCACTTTAGGAAAGAACTTTACATTGTGCTTATCACTACGGTTGTACCAAGTGTCTAAATTAAATATTTTCTTCCAGAAAATGTAGAATAAGCACATTACACCGAAGGCGAAGAACTTCGACCAGTAAATTTAGGTTGATGAACATACTGCGACCTTATTATCTTCATATTCTAACGTATGAGAAATCAAAATGCAGCACAACACAATCTTCACTATCAATATGTTAAACTACGTGTTACACTTTCATGTTCATTCTTGTATAATTTACAGATTCAGACATGCCATAAACAATAAAAACACTAAAGTGGTTAGACAAATTCAGTTTTCCAGTTAGGTGAACAACAGCCTAATCATAATAACTTCGAAAAATATTATGTTCCATTCGGTGTCGAAAACAAAAAGAAAATGGATAAACACAACTTACTCTGCAATTGCTTGGGTGATTTTCACACCCACCCAAACATTCTTCTAGACAAGGTTGGTTGCTTGTCATACCGCCAAGGCAGTAATTATCCAGATTGTTAGCACATTTAAGCACTTGAAATAGAGATAAAAACGTAATACAATGAAACTTTATCATGATCATTGAGAAGTAAATATGATAAACAAATATTCAAGAAACAAAAGTAACAAAAAAATCAGAAGGCCATAACTTTAATTAGTCCTTTTCGTTAGATATACAGAAGTAAATACGGAGGAATGAAAATAATGATCAAAAAGTAAACAAACATGAGTGAAATTTAACTCACATGTCACGGTCGCCATATGAGTTAACGTCTTTGCTGTGTTTTGACAAATAATAATGATAATGAAAGAAATAGCTACCTAATATTTGTGTGCACAGATGATCACGTTATCACGTGTGCTACTGATGATTGGATTTATCAGTAGAATATGAAGAGAAAACCGCAGATTCTTAACTAGATTTCTAGTTTTCTGGCCGCTTCCAAGCCCGGTAAAGAGGGAGGGTTGGCCATGCGGCTAGCCACCCTACACCACAAAAGCCATAAAACTGCTAGAGAAACTTCAACGCACAAAATATTAAAAATACAAAAATCTGAAATAACAAACTTATTCTTCGCTGGAATCGGAGAGGCAAATGATGTGGGTTGGTGAAAGCCTTCGGGAAGCCAGTCAGCCGATGTGTCTTCTTTCGATGAAATCAAGAATAAGAATGAGGACGTGGAATGTCCGTACAATGTACAAGGCTGGCCAGGTCGGCAAAGAAATGAGTAGATATGGCATAGAACTGCTGGGAATCTGCGATAGTAGGTGAAATGGATGTGGATTATCAAAGTCGTCAACTGGAGAGTCAGTAACCTACTCCGATCTGGTCACCTAGACGACAACCACGAGCACACTGAAGCAGTGAGTGGCTATAATGATGTCGCCAGCGACAAACAAAGCCCTAATGCAGAGGGAACCAATCTCATCCAGGGTCATGACGACAAGATTCAACTCAAAAGGAAGGAAGGTCAAAATTGTCACGCAATGATATGCACAAAGCTAAAAACAACGCGGAACAAGAGAAGAAGGAAAATCTTTATAGACAACTACAGACAGTAATGGACAACATCCCAAATGGTGACATCGAAATCCTCATGGACGATATGAATGCCGACCGAAATAGGAGAAGATAATACAGGAAGGGAACTCATCATGGGTTGAGAGGCTCTGGACGAAATGAATGAGAACGGAAAATTACTTGAAGACTCCTGCACTTTCAATGATCTGGTAATCGGAGGCAGCGTGTACAAGCGCAACGATGTACACAAAACAACATGGATTTCGCCTGATGCACACACCACAAACCAGATAGATTTCATCTCAATATTGTTCAAGGAAGTGGAGACGCATCCTGCTGGACACAAAGTTGGGAAGAAGACCAGATGTGGGCTCAGACCATCATCTAATTCAACGAACCTCCAAGGTGAAGCTGAAATCACTGAAAACAACTGGAGACAGGCTACAATTCAAGTTCAACATTCAGAAACTGAAGGACAAAACTACAATACAGATATCAGACCAAAGTTGGAGACACTACGTGATATCACTGAGGAAACCTGCGTGGAAGAACATTGGGATCAACTCTCTGAAGGAGGCGTGTACAAATAATCTAGGAAGAAAGAAGAGACACATCAAGGAATGGCTCTCAATGGATACCTGGAAGCTAATCGAAGAGAGGAGGATGGTGAAAGAGAAGATGACTCAATACAAAGGTGGACAAGAGTAGGAGAAGCCGAGTTCAATGTACACTGCACTGAATAAAGAAGTGAAGAAGAGTGCCAGGAAAGACAAAAGACGATTTTACGACACACTGGTAACTGGAGCACAACAGGTAGGCCACAAGTAAAAAAGATCTCAGGACATTATATTAGATAACCAGGTCTCTAACCGGGAAGACATCAACCCAGATAGTGAAACCAATAAAAGATGTTCAAGGGAACCTGATAAACAAGGAGCAGAGGAAAAATAAAACAATGGGCTGACCAGTACAAAGGACTCTTGAATCGATCATCACCTGTAACTCGCCAAGAAATGATGAAAATAACCAACCAACAGCAACAAAAGCAATCATCACCAATCACCATCAACGGGAGAGATTTGACAAAGGTTGCTTTCTTCACTTATCTGGGAAGCATCTTTCCAACAACAGGCAAAGGCACGGTTGAAGATGTTAAAGTCAGAATCGGAAAGGCCAGATGCATCTTCATCAACCTGAAACCAGTTTGGAAATCTTCTCCAGTTAGTCAGTATCAAGAAAGAGATTCGGATTTTCAACACAAATGCGAAGTCAGTTAGTCAGCTTTTCTATACGAGTCAGAAATTCGCACTGCGTGTCACGAAAATGATTTCCAACAGTTTCAGACTTTTACCAACAGCTGTCTTCGCTGGCTCCATACTCAAGATCCAATGGCCAGCTAGAAAGAACTGGAAACAAGAAACTGTGGGAACAAACCAACCAAGAGGCGATAGCTCAACAAATATGGAGATGGATTGATCAGGCCTACACTGAGGAGGCTGTGGAATGACATCTCGCGCACTCTTGAGTAGAATTCAAATGGGAAGCGACGATTGGATCATCCTAGGGTGACATGTAGGAGGTCGTGTTGTGAGGAGGAGATGAGACAATATGGTCAATCGTGGATCCAGTTGAAGAGGACGGCAGAAAATGAACAAAACATCGATGTGTTGTTGAAGCCCTATGTTCAACACGGAACCCAAGGGAATCACAATAACATGAAGAGTTCATCGGCACAAAATTACCAAATAGCGGAGAGAGAGATATGACATAAAAGAGAAGGAATGATTCAGCGTTGCCGAGATACATGAGATACACGAAAAGAAGACAAAGAAACACAATATGAAGGCCAGAAGTAGCCCAACACAGAATATCTGCGAAAATGACGACTTTCAGATGAGGTGTACATTATTTCAACATATAGAGATACCAAATTTGAAATAAACATCCGTTTACCGAGTCTATTATCTTCTACAGTTACAACGTAAACTGAAGTCAGTAGAAGTTAAAAAGACAGACAGAAAAACACAGTATTGTAATTATTACTATTATTAAGAATGTCAGTAGATTCTCTCCCGGGTGTTTCTCAAATACATCAGCAGTTTTAGTTCATTACCAATCAAAAATACTAACAATTTCTGTGATTAAGTAGTAGTTAATGTTTGTGACGTTGTACTTTGCAAAATATAGGATATATGAGGAAATTCGTCTTTGAGTTTCACAAAAATTCGTAACTAAGCAATGTGAAAATTTCACCTGATTACATGCTTTCCCGTCTAGTGACAGAGAGACAGTGAACACGACAGCAGATGTGGTAGTCATTTGAAAATAATGCTAATCAAGCAAACATGTACCTTTCACGATGTCACTTTTGATAGGTAATGCAACATAAAATAAGGACATCCCTATTCACAAAACCTTTGACGATTTTTCGCCTATAACTCACTGATGTATTTGACTTTAGACTACTGGAAACTCTATCCTAAAGTACTTCGGAATAAGAACTACAGGATAATTAAGGACAATTATATGTGCACTAAATGTGTTTTAAGTGTTAAATTGTTTTGAATTTGAATCTAAGTTGCAGTGTTATGCCCATTTTCCAGCAGCTTATACAAGCGTTGGTAATCAGGTACCATACACAGGCGAATGAAGCAATTAAAACTGTTTGCAATTAGTTTCTTTTCATAACAGTTTTACATTATTGGCAGAAATTTATAGGGCTAAATTTCAGTATTTCGATGATATAAGGCCCTATTTTTGTCAACTAATTACTCGGTGTAGATTTATACATTAGACTGTGAGTCATTATTTACCTATAGGTAGCCAGATTGCAGTATATTACTAATATGGACATATTATTTTGTATTTTAACACCGAGGTCAAACTTTATTTCCGAAAATTGCCGGCATACGAATATTTTAACAAATCCGTTGGCAGTACAAATGACACATCATCATTTGAAAACAAATTCTGTTCAATAGAAAATACAGGTCACAAAATAATTGTGCATAAACTTATTCATTTCTAAAGTGAAGGTGAATTAAGACAAAATCAGTAAGTCATTTTATGTGAATGATATCATCGAAAGCTGCTGAAATGAGAAAACCTAAATATAATACCTCTTAGTAAGTACCCTTATGCACTGGAAGACTTTTAAACCAAATATTTAGAGTGCTGAGTTAATTGTCAAAATAATTTAAAGATAGTAAGCTGAATTTGACTAGCGACACACACACAGACGACCTAATGCTAAGCTGTTCATCTGTTGTTGTTTTTTAATGGATGTTCAGTAGCCTTTTCCTGTATTTCTGATGATTTGAAGTTACTAGGAATTACCTAGGACTGTACTACAGCATTAGGATTCAGTAAGATGTCTGTTTATTTACAATTTTCTATTAAAGTTTCTTATTTGGCGAGAAATAAATGTCAGACAAAGCAGCGTCAGCAGATGTATCGACCCATAAATGAAAAAATCATCAGTGGTTCAGTATTTAATTATTCTTCCTTGATTCTAAGAACTATAGCAACAGAAACAAACTGCTGTAAAAAGTGGACGAATAATTCCAACGTATTCATTTCAATAAGTTCTTCTAGCAGTGTAACATCTGAGAACTTTCAAAATTCTTTCTATGTTGATGTGGTGTGTGCTACTTATAATCAGTTGGAGTAACATGCAGGGATAAACAGTTATAATTTGTGTATCAGTAGAAAAGTCAGTGAAGAGAAAGCATGAGAATAAGTGTGATAACACTGAGAAGAATCTATTGCGAAATAGACAAGGAAAACATTAGCATAATTACTTGCGAATTGTGCAATCAATGTATGGTTTATGATTTCCCTAATATCCATTATGTATTTTGTCACAAAAAAGCATGTCTTTTGGTTTCACTAGTCTTATTCACATCATTATAATTGCACTTTTCAACTGAAATATCTTTAACTAGGTTGATAACTACTTGATGTGTTGGTTGATTAGCGAGCGGAATAATGTAAACTGAAAAATTCTGTGGTAGTTAAGGTTTCAAATAAACAAAAATAGCATGTGTACTCTGAAAAGCATCAGTCAGTATGCTATGCGTATTTCAATAGATAAAAATGTTTTTTCAATGACACACATTAGAGTCTCCTAACAGTTTCGCCAGTCAAAACTTAGTAAGTACAATTAGAACATCAGCTACAGTTAAGACCTAGATCTTTTCGAAAGAAGAAAATGTAATCGGTCGCATATTTATCAGTCTTCTCAGGAAGTCAAAACACAGGCTATGTTGATAAAATACGCTATCATCTAACTAACTGGCTTTAAATAGTCTTTGTTTTTAATCAATACAGAAGATGGTAACTAGAACAACGTTCAAAATAGTCTGTGATTAGAGTGAAAAAGTGTAACATAATTGAGAAAGTTTAAGAGATAAAATTCTTATTCTGCAGTCAACAGAAGGCAAATCAAAAAATTGTTTACCATTCAGTAGCAAAAATAAAAACATTAATTCCTACCAACACTATTTGCACGAAGATGCTAGACTGTGTTATTTTTGTTTTACATATATATACAAATAACTCTTCCCGATGAATACGTAAGCCAGCTTTGTTATTTTCTATTCAGTAACAAAATCATTGTTTTAACTAGCATGTATCATAAAAACACATCAAGATGTCAATTAACACACTAATGTAAACAGATGTATACAAAAAATCCACGTAATTAACTACTGTCTATTTACCATTGTGAACGATAGTATCCAGACCACTGAAAGAAACAATAATTATTTATTCATGTGTATAGTGATCAAATTAAAAGCATCTCCGCAACTTTACTCATTTACTCAATCCTTTGGAACAGCAAAAGAGAAAACTATCTAGTATCTTACAGGCTTTAATTAGCTCACTACATGAAACTAAACTTCAGAAAGAAGAAATAAAACAGTTTCTCCTTAGTCCAATGTAAACGTTCTACTTAATATCGCAAATATGGTAAATGAGATATTTGTAACGAATTATTCACGCACACACACACATGAATCCTTTCGTTCTCAAAGCATATTTTCTGTTGTAAAACAATTAATTGGCACAGACAAGGCAACAATATATGAACTGTTGAATAAAGGGAACAATCTTCTAGTGTATTTGATTTATTCACTTCATTTGAATGAGGTTATTTTTGTATGTGTATGCCTGTGTAGATAATTATATAGGCCCACAATAAAGTCTAACTGTAAATGTTGCAGCCTAATCTTTCAAACAATCAAGTAACAAGTGTTAACTAAGCACTCATTAATTCTTTATGGTGTGGCTAGTCACTAAGGTAATATTATAGTCTATGCATGCAATGCAGTCAGGCAACATTTATTATAAAAAACAAGTTTTCAAGTGTTGGTTTGTAGGGATTTGATTGGTTACAGGATTTCATCATGAGCTGACATCAGTTAGAGAACCATTGGAAAACCTGGGAGTACTGGACAGCTGTTTCGTCCTAGTTTGGGACTCTTCAGCAGTACGCCTTGTAACCAGAAGGTCCTGGGTTCGAATCCCGGTGGGTGCGTACTGCTGAAGAGTCCCAAACTAGGACGAAACAGCTGTCCAGTACTCCCAGGTTTTCCAATGGTTCTCTAACTGATGTCAGCTTATGATGAAATCCTGTAACCAAAAAACAAGTTGTTGTACATCATCAATATATGGTCAGGGAAATAAATTGTATGTCAAAAAATCTACAGTATTAACGCTATGTACGTCACCTAATCGAATTACTATTGAGAATAATTAGCTTATCGATTTCCTAAAATGTAAGTTAGCTACATAAAATTACCTTCTACGCCATGCCACACTTGTAGGTGTTTTGTGACGACTTCATCGACCAGTGTTGGAATCTCTTGACATTGCTGAGGAAGGTCTAGTGGAAAAACGTGAGTCTTGGATCCCATTGTCATGGTAGGCAATAAAATGTAACTCTCAACGATGAATATGCCTGATTTGAGTTTTAAAAGAACATGAATGTTTAGTGAGATAAAGACGATTCTTTTAGTTTAGGAGCTTCAGTTAGCACGAAAAGCCCATTACATGATGTGTAGTCAGAAAAAATTTATTACTGCTGTTTTGACTGAACATAAGAAACCAGTTTTATTAAGGCAGGTCAGGTACACAAATTTACAATAATCTTTAATATACCACTATCTTCATAAGTTGAGAATGTTCCACCTGGCTGAAGTCTGGCTTCAACAAACATATCTGCCGGAAATGTCAGTTTACATCTCCTAGTAATAAATAGATATAAAAGTATTCACTAGCTTATAATGAGGTCCAGTCTTCTGGATTAATATTCACATCACTATTACAAGTATTACATAAAAGATAACCAATCTGCTCCTGACTCTCTGTTAAGGTCAAATAAACAGGCTGACTGATAATGGTGAGAGTCAGGAGGCCAGAAATTGCCTCATATTATTATACATAAGAAATAGATTGTGGTAAGTTTCATATGGTGTAAATTAATGATTTCTTCAACAATATCAATACAGATTTATAAGGCGACACTAACAGTGGGGTGTGATTAAGACAGGCGTAAAAAATTCTCAAAACACCAGGTAAAGTACAAAGACTTCTTGAAGAATAAAATGTAATGAGTTTGATAAGGTCTCAAATTTATAATGTAAAACTACATTAAATTTTATATTCTCATTGTATTATACTGTCTAGTATTTTTAAGAGTCACTGCATACATTGCGATATCTGATCCTTTTCCGAGATTACTTATTTTACTCTGGTTTTTCAGATTATATTTCGTCAATTTCTATATTCATATATTCTGATCCACCCTGAATGATCCATATATCTAAATGATTATGTGGAATATGACCTATTCAACTGTTTTGGCTTATCAGTACCTATATAATTTTTTAACTTGAATGTTTTCTATTTCAGCGTCTGTACATTCAAATTTCACTCAGACCTCAGTCCTGTCAATATTTGTTTTGTCCGAGTTAGGGACTGACCAACAGTACGCAACCACCAAGGTTCTTAGCCAGGACCTCCCCGTTAAAATGTTAGATGGTAGACCATTAAGGCACTGAGACCTCATCCAGTGGACCGTGAATTAAATTTCTATGGATTGCTAGTCAACATCCTGATTCCGTTCCTTAAACATTTTATCAAATATATCTCCACAAGAATAGTATAAGAGGACATTAAATCTAAGTATCCATTAGTAGATGGCTTGAAAGAACTAACAATAAAGAACTCCAGCAACAGGCGAGCCAAGAATATGATGCTCAACAAATATGCCGGAGTAAATGGAGATATACTGGTCACACACCGAGTAGACCATTGAGTCACATCACGGGCTACACAAGCCCCCATGGAAACCTGAATGGGGGACGACGAGTTGGGCGTCCAAGAGTGAAGAGGAGATGAAAGCTTATAGACGATCACAGAACTATATAAAAAGGGGAGCAGTGGACTGGAAGAAACGGAATGCTCTGTTAAAGCTCTATGTACCACCCTAAACCAAAGGCAATTATAATAATCCTTAAGGGTGTGCTGATTTTCTGTAAAACGATTGTACATAAAGAACCGTCTCTGTCATATTTTATTTTACATTTTAACATCGGAAGTTCTACTTTTTCATTTTCTAATTCATAAGCTGATTTGAATCTTCAAGTACAATCTTATTCGGTCAATTTTTGAAAAATTAACTTCTGAGAAAACAAGAAGGAAAAGATTTATGTACTCACATCACTAACGAATTGATCGACCAACAAAGACTGTAAAAAGTCATTAGGCAACTATCTGTTTATTTGAGAACACGAAAAAGTATGATGCTCACAGAGTCAAAAGTAGACAAACATCCCATTTCCTGTAGACACTACAAAACATATTCTCTTCCTAAAGAGATTTTCTCAATTATTTGTTCTACATAGTTTCTCCACTTAATAGTATTGTTTCATGGACTGTTGCACATGAAAGATACAGGTAAGCAAGTGTAAACATTCAAAGAGGTTCGCTCACAAATATTACAGAAAATATTTGAGTTATAATATAAACTCAAAAGGTATTGAGAAACTACTTTCTCTAGCTTGTGAACATCTCAAAATTGTGGATTATGAACTCGAAACTTTCAAGAAGCTTTCTATTAGCATTTCAGTTTAGTCTTTCAAGATTTTTTATTTTAGTTTTAATCACTTTGTTGTCTTCAGATAGTATTCTCTTCTTCTTATTCACTACTTCATTTAGAGAAAATACTTCTCAAGAGTTCTCCAGTATAAACCAATCAGTGTGTACAAATTACAAATAATGACGGTAAAGCTAAGCACCTTCGAAAGTATCCTCTAGCTTGTCAGTCAACGATTAAATAATTCTACAGAAATGCCTGTCAGTCAGATGCCAGAGCGATCTACAAAGTTTTTACAGACGAACGAGGGAGAATTTACATGGTACTGATTAGTATTTAATGCTTTTTTATTTATTTACGTTTTTAGTGGAATATAGAGCTTCAAGCTAGAGGCTTGAAGTATCGGTAGCAGTGGTGTTTATATTTACGGGATGGGGTTGCTAGCCTCATACCCAGCCTTCCCTCTTCACCAGTCTTATTATTGGCTTAGTGAGGTAAATGAGTGAGTCGGCCAGGGGTCGAACCCCTGACCACATGCATGGTGCTTTAACCTCGTAGTATAGGATATTAGTCAAGGAAGGGAAGTGTTCAACTACACATCGTTCTTATCACACAACTGTGAATCGTCCCTATAGTGTTTACGTTATTGAGACACTCATTCTAAAACATGAAAGTGAGGTGACGCTGGAAATCCTGCCAAGAAATCCTATCAAGCAGAATACAAACTACAAGTGCATCGTAAGAAAAACATTTGCAAATTCTCGTCAGTCGTCAAGATGTGTAGCCAAAATGGTTTTCGACAGTGGGTGATATCCAAACTACGATAAAACAGTTTTCCAGTAATCCATGTTTTTCAATAGTTCTCTAACTGATACCAATCCATTGGCAAACTCGTATTTAGATAAAAATGACAGACTATTATTTTTAATAATGACAGATCAGATATAGCTAAAATGTAGCACTGAAAAAATATGTAGAGTTGAATATAGTCCACCCAGGCTATAGTCTTCACCAACAACATTCACGTATCAAAATCGAGGTATTCATTTCCCTCTGACAACATCAAACTTATGATTCACGTTTCTTGATAAATTCAGCCTGCAAATGACTTACTAATTATGTCTTTACAGGTCCACTTAAACATTATATGCAAACCAGCATATCTTCAAAAAAAAATGCCCTACACACATTCCTAAACATTCACCTTCACTGTAATCTCCACAACTCGAGAATCAATATCTGATAAAATCTCATTATCACACAGACATCTCCTCTTATACAATCCCATATTCCATATTAATCGAAGGCATATACCAGCTCGCTAACTCACTACCTCACTAACTAACTAACTAGCTAACTCACTAACTAACTAACTAACTCTCCTCCTAACACTTCCGCCTCTTATTCACTTACACTTTATCAACTACACCGGAAGAGAACACACGAAGTCCGCGCGACAAACTATAGAAACGCAGAAGGATATGAAACATATACATACGCACACGCACACACACACACAAGCATGCTTACACAAACAACATCATCCACTTACACCAGGTTTTATGTTTATATGACCTAAGTAAACATATGTAGATACTTATCATGATACAAACACTGTAATTATCGACACAACGATTAGACAAATAATCTAATTGCAGTGACGATAATCCAAACGACAAGTAATAATAACAATCATTATTACTATTATTATTATTACTATTACCATTTTTACGATTATTCGATTATGTCTGTTTCTACTGGTGTGTAAGACAAGCCGATTGGATGCAGAGATAAAAAGTCCATAATCACCAGCAGAACAAATCTGAATTGTATGGCATAGAAATTCATCCATGAATAGATGGGCAATAGGAACGAGGTACAACGCACAATAAACACAGTGGAAGGCGCGATGTTATAGTGACTGAATTAAGTTAGAGAGTGAAACGTGTACACTCTTCGTAGACCCAGAGAATCAGTTCACTGCTACTTCACTATAGAAAAACTACACTCAGAAATATGAAGCACTGCTGAACACGTTATGAGGCAGTTAATCAGGTTCTGTGTGTAAAATGTATTCGGCAATTCAAGCACAATAAGAACTATGAGTGAGACAAGCCTTCAAAAGACGACCTCTATGCATGATCAAATGACGACCGAAGTTATTGACAAAGACGTTATGTCACGCATATGATATCACACCAACTACACGAATTCTTCACTCACGGTGACTTCAACAAATACATCAAATTAACCATTGTCAAGAATGGGAAAGTAGCTCGAAGTGCATTTATTAATTCACGTGTCAGCAGATAGGAAGAAGTGAGAGACAATTGTGCTGCAGAATCTAGGAGTCTGTCTCAAATGTCAATGTCAATCTCCCTCACATGGTGTTAGGCTTGTGGTACCGAAGTGGTAGGAGACACCAAGTAGAAAAATGCGAATATTTTGAGGTGGTTATGGACACCCATGCTAACTTCAAATTACTGAACTGATCGCTTTCGCAATGACGAGAGACTGTCACTGTCATGCTACCATCTAGGTAAACGCTGACCTCTTCAATTGCACAACTCCAAAATCTCATGTGATTCTTCTCCTTTCAGCTTTATCACCTGACCATCTACCATCTCATTAACTCATATTTTGTCAATGACCACTTCACACTTATCACGTTCATTTTCCTTAGCAAATCCGCCCAACGACTATGCAACCACTTCTACCTATGTCTTGTTTCACCTTCTCATTCCAGGATAATTCCATCTCTGCATCACAAGTATGTCATTACTTTGTTCATAATTTTATTCTTCAGAGTTCCAGCATAGTGTGGATATCGTGTGTCACTTTGGTGTTTTGTTCTACTCTTCGAAAATGAATTGGATATTCATTTAGAATATGCCGAGAAATTCTATCACGATGATTACTTATGTATTTTATTCACTTTATTTGTACTCAGCTGACTCAACCCTTATGAAGTAAAACGAACATTGATAAAGAGCAAAGTAATCTCTACGGCAATCGTTAACACTGCATAGATGAATACGTTATACCATAAGTTGTTTATGAGTCTACATGAGTGAAGGTGAACAGGGTGTGATAACTGCTCTGACTGCTTGAAAAACAAGCACTTAAACTTTGGTTAGTGCAGGTCATAGACCACTGTCTCTTTTCATAAGGAAACATTGTACAGAGGGATTAAAAAGATAGGTCTGAAAACATCTTCTGAGATCTAAAATCCTGTACGTTTTACAATTTTAATTTCAATTAGATTGTAGCAACGACGTATGACAGGTATCACTTGCAATGTATGCAATTGAAAAATACTTTGCATTTGTTCAGTATTTCATCTGTTGATAATCACGCCTTTTTATGAATGATATTCATAACTGTGTTTAATTGAACAAGACTTTGTGAAATTGGAACTAACTTAATCAATAATTAATCACGTAATAGTACACAATAACCCAAACAAATAAGCTTGTACCTATCAATCGTTATTAGCAAATGCTGATTCACTATGTTAGGCTATCAACGCAAACACACATTCTTACAGGTTTTAAAGCAGATGGAGAGACAGATTGTCAGTAATTGTGTGCGTGCATCCACGTGCCTTTTGTGTCTTGTATACGCATAGCATTTACATCCAATCACATTGATCAATAAAAACACTGAACAAAGAATATAAGTCAGTGATGGAATTCAGTTTGCGTAAACTAATTCTGATAGTGTTACCTTATCTGAAAATTGACATTTATTCACCAGTTTTTCTAAAAGCAGGGTAGTTTTCGTCAGAATTAGCGTTATTATACTGTAGTAAGGATAGAATAGAATCGAAACCTTGATTTTAAATTTTCTAATTTGCAGAAAATACAACGCATCTACTTGAATGGATGGATGAACTGCCCAACTCTGCAAGAAATAAACTTGTTCTACTTGAAATAAGCACCGTGCATTTCTTTTCTAAATTAACATAGTTCCTGGGGTTTTTGGCTGAGATGAGGTGTAGTTTAAACTTGCTCAGTTGACTCGCATGAAGCTCATAAGTAATTAAAAGCAGTCCAATAACTAAAAAGTTGTCATTTCAAAGCTATACTAACTTCATATCTAATCAAACTCGCATAGCTTCAGCTTGCGTATAACCAGCAAATAAAAAGATTATACTTCTGCTTTTTAAAACAAGGATCAATCACATAACTTGTGGGGTCCCTAATAATTTCATCAGTAATTAGATGAAAATACCAATACCAGCTGACAGAAATCAAGGCCTGTTGATGCTACAAGACAAATTCTTTCATTACACTAATCAGTTATCTGATATTGGCCTACATCATAGAATGTATTTTGTCAAAATATATAGTTTTTAAAGTAAGTGAACCACTATACTGATATACGGCACATGGTTTTAGATTTTAAAGACAACTGGTTATACTTTACTTGTCTGGTTTCTGAGTTTATTCATAATATCTAGGCAGTTCATTATGATATTATTTCCATCAACAGTTATTTAACGGAAGCGCTGGACAAAATTAAAGTGATAATTAGGCTGACTAAAGAGTCGGACGACGTGAATTAACACCCCCAGGGAGAACTTTACAGCGGGAATAGGTAAAAACTGAAGTCTAGAGTTTCTTATAAATTGTATTTAAACACTCACTTATGACTTCTGTAGCATGTTGGAGTGTCTGGCAAGACAGACGACGTTTTACTGATATTTAGAAACTCTTTCACAATATCCATTTTGTACAATCCTCAAAAATTATTTAACGAAGTAGAAAGAAGTTGATTAAATCTCAGTGTTTTTCGAAATTTCATTTATACACCACATCATAAAACCAAGCATCTCTTCCCATGTACGATGATAACTGCCCTGGTCAACTATCAGATCATATAAATCACTAATAATCTTTCCATTTAAGAGAGATGTAATACGTCCACCTCATTATTGTCCTATGACTTTAAATAACAAGTGTTCGTATAGAAATTGGAGAAAAAAAATGAAATTTGCATGGAATGCGTATAAAACCTAAATGAGCTGCTTGAATGCTTCTTATTTAACAAACGCCAATCACAACTACTGGAATAAACCCACAGTAAAATCACTGTGACTGCGTCAAGCAGGTTACAGTAAATTTGTTGAATGTCATGTTAGTGATGGATCGATTGAGTAGTAAGATTATGCAAATAGTAGTCAACTTTATCAAGCTTCAGTTTTAGTACGAAAACTGACATAAGGAATGGAATTAACTATGGCATATACAAGTAGGATAAAATCAGAATGAATGTCGAAACACAGAGATAAACATTATGGCTATCAGCTTCCAAAAATAAAAATAAAATAAATTAATTGATTCACTACATTAAAGAAAAAATAAATTCTGATCAAAAAAATTAACTTTTATAATTTGGTGAAGTCTTTTTTTATGTCAGTACTGAGAATGTAATGAGAATCAACACGTAATGGATGATAATGCAATCCTTTTAAGTCATGTATATGAAAAAAGTCCGATTGTTTGATAATGGATCACTTTTTGAGGAACGTTTGTACAGAGAATACTATTAGGGCTGAATAGATTGTATAGATCACAGTAGTTATTGGTTATTGGCAAACATGGGACAGATTGATCGGAAGCAAGATGTGGTGTAGGAATAAAGAAAGAGAATAGTGTGGTGTGATTATTGAGTAACTCTAACAGGCACTCGTACTAAATTGTATCAGTTCTTCATCTTCTCAATATGAGTAAAGAATTTTGATCAGTGTGAAAAGCATGTGATATCTTCTTTGATTGAACACTAGGCAGTAACTAGTGCTATGTGTCTAGTCTTTTGTTTGATGCAGACTGAATTTTATCTGTCAAGTTTGCAATGTAGCCGCCATGTTAGGCGCCTCACCATCATGGTGCATTCAGAATTCTTGTTATTAGATGGTTAGAGGCAACCGGTAGGAAGCCCTGCCAGGACCAAGCTTTCGTGCAGCAAAGGGTATCCGCAATCCTTAAGGAATTCATGTCCCTCCTGAGAAGGATCGAACCAATATCACCCAGTGCCGTAGTCAGAGACGTTATCACTGAGCTATTCAGTCTCGCGACTGACCTCCTGTAGAACCGTATTGGATGCTTTGATTAGGCACTAGTTAGTAACTAGTGTCATGTCCTTTTTTGTGCAGACTGCCGGTTACCTCCAACCATCAAATAATGTGATATATAGACAGGGTATCTAAAAGTACATCTTCAGCATACCTTTTTAATTGTTTTTGATGGTGTTATTTCAACACTAGTGGTTGGGCAAAGTGAATTGATTGTTGATGTATGTAATCTAGGAGTATTTATCAGTACTGACTGACCACGAAGTTATGAGTTAAAATTAAACGATTCATGTAATTCCATTTATCTAAGTTCATAAGAATAAGAGAGTATTCGTAAGTTATGTACATTTTATCCTTTCGACAAAATTTAAAATGCAAGTATCTGTCTGCATGATTAATTGTAATAGGTCAAATAAACGCTTAATGACTATGAAAAGACTATGCTCATACTTCCACTTTCCGGATAAGAAATGACAGTCAGTCCACATTCCAGAAGTAGTACCTGTTAAGCTCTATGAAGTGAAGTTGAGGATGTACACAGTCAACTGAAAAACATCTGTTAACAGCTAATTAGAATGTAATCAACAGAACTCAACTGAAGTTAAAAACAGATACTTTTGGGTATCGGTTGTGCATAGAAATAGTTAAGTGTCTAAACTACATTGATTAAAAATTCACTCTAAATTGCAATCTCTTTAAAACAGGAATGCTCAGTCCGATTTGTTTTACAGACACTAGTAATTGATAAGACTACCGTATATTTTTTTGCCAAAATGACTATTTGTTGATCTGTTTGTTTACTGTACAAGGTAAGCATTTGAAATATTTACTGTTTACCAGATTATTATCACAAAGTACGGGTTAGTATATGATGATCATATGATCAGATTAACTAAAATTCTGAAGAACATTTTTTGAAATTTTTAGACAAAACAGCTTTTAAGGTGATACAAGTGTACGGTACATGATTTTTTATGTGACCTAGACAACAATCTTATTGGCATGACTACTGAATTTCAGCAACATACATTAGGTACACAGTGAGGAAACAGAAATCGGATAGCAGAAAAATTTGGGACTGCAGTACTCCCGAGAAAAATCTATATCTGTATCTCCTACCTATAAATGTTTCAATGTCGTTTAGTTTATCATTTGTTGTAGTTAGTAAATTCATTTGACAGATAGGTGTCTTGTTTCTCTATCTCAGAGTGTCTGAATTCCAATAAAAACCGAACACTTACGGTTTATTCACAATCGTTAACATTCTTCACACTTACAAAATAGGCATATATCATTTCTAATATTTTTACCTTATCAGACTTAATTACATGCTTTTTTACTGTTTTTATTTTTATATGTCCTAACCTCTCACCCATTTGGTTAATACTGTATCCTTAACCCGTAATTATACAAACTGACTAGTTTTCTAGTAATTATAATCCTATTTTGTCTTTTCTACCCGATCTTCCTGATTATTACACATTGCAAATTTTAATTTTACCTTTAGCCTGAAATACTTCTAGAATAGTGCCACCACCTATCTTCTGTTTATTACACTTAGTAATCTTATTAATCTGACCTCTGGCCAGAAATAATTCTAGAACTTTCTCACACATGTAATATAAATACACGAAAGTACAGCCTAGTTGATGGCTTCGTCGAAAAGAAAATTTTCTTCGCTGTAACTATCTTTATAATAAAAAAATATTTCCTGTTATTAATCTGACTTTACTTCTACCATAACTAATCAATGTTTATTGCTCCACCAGGATTGATGAAGTTGTACACTCGACATTCATATATTCATTTCCCCCAACTATGCAGCAAATGCAGACTCGACTAAGTGCTCTACTAGACGGAGAAAGACCTCGATTCTAGCATGTGTAGACTTTAGTTGTGGTTCCATTGTGGGTAAAATTTATTTTGTTAAAATCCTACAGTGTTATACAGTAATATTTAGTGATGATGGTCTTAATCAAGATTGTTTAGTAATATGCAGTTAAAAACCTTTGAGAATTCAAAGTGTTTTGACTAATCTTGTGACCTGTTATCAGTAGTTTTATGTGTGCTCTTTGTGAAACTAACTAAACCAAACTTGTAGACAGGAACTATACATATAGATCTTGGCCTGGCCGTTGTTAAGCTATCATGAGTAACTGCCTCTTTAACACATGCAACCAATAATGAAGATCTGGGTAGGTGATGAATTCACATAAACAACACACTTCCATACCATATTTTTCTGATTGCAAGTCTCCAAACGAATGGTGGACATAATTTTGTACTAGTGTTCAACCATCCAAAACCACCAAACACCTGGTAGCACTCCAGTTTTATTGTCACACAGACTACACTTAATGCTGTATGCATTTTGGCCAAACAAAGTTTACACCCTCGCCCTGGAAAATTTAACTGTCAATCGGTGGAACTGGTTACACCGATCGTTACAAATCCCGAAATCACGATTATTTCAATATCATAACCACGGTCATTGGTCGACTAAAATATTCTAATATTAAACTGAAATTCCCCAGGTTTTTCGAGGTTGTTAGAATTTACAAGTAGACGCTGAATTGCTATAATAGATTCCAGAGTATCTCAACTATTAACATATCGTTATCTCTGTCATAGTGAATATCAAATGTCTGCTCATTTTCTGTTGAATAGTGAGTATGATTGATGTTTGGTAAATTACAAATGGGGCATTCAAAACCAAAAGTATCACAAAATTAATAGCCAAATCGATAATCATCTAATCGATGAACACTTTACATTCACATTTTCTATTTACTTTACATTTCTCTCAGTGCTCAAAGATTTAGAAGCATGTGACATATTTGAAGACTTGGTGACGCATACAGGCACACAAACACATTCACATACAAATATACACCTTCCAGATACAGACAAGCAGTAAAAACCAACAAGCTTGCTTAATTAGACTGAAGTATACGTTTGTTTACGTTAGTAAGGTAAACATAACGTACTTAACACTTATAAAGAACAAAAAAGCAATAGCAATTCATACGCCAGTTAGATTTTTCATTTTACATGACAAACTATCTCAGGGGACAAAGGCTGGAGTATGTGTGGTTATTCTAACTTTGAAAACTTGAAAATCACGCTCACTAAATATTTTTGTCGTCTATTTTGTCTGCCCAATATATGACTAGTGACTTTTTCTCCTATCGACAGAATCAAACTCATTTGTTTGATAAACTTAAAACAGGGATCCACCTCCAGTGTTTGCATGTTCTCAAGATAGACACATAATTGAATAAGGACAAGAGCCAAATTCTTTTTAGTCAGAAATAAAAATGAATAATTTCATTGCGTGATGATAACAGATTTTGAATGACTATGAGAATAGTCTTCACATTATGAACAGATATTAGACTTAAAGTTGGTAGCAAGTGGCTGGCTCATTTGTCCAAGCTGACAGCTTTCATAGGAATCCATGTGACTACAATCTGTGAAATTGCTTCGATCGATCAGCGCATGCAAGAATTTAACGGAAAAATAATAGTCCATCTTTTTTCCAGTATGCTCAAGGCCATTTAAACCTCCACTGTATAGATTGCACTCTTAAACCCACACTAAATAAGACGAAAAAATTCAAGTATTGAGGTGAGCATGTAGTCATTATCATAATCAAGTGAAAGTATTCTTCTAATTCATGAATACTACCACACATCCTGTTACGCAACGTATTATTATTTGTGGTTTACCACTTTTTTTAATTAAAGAGACTCCACAGATTCGACTTTATCGCTGTAAATCATAGAAACTTTAATGCGACAAATATGTTATTTAGTTGAGGTCTGTACAACAGACAGATAGTGTAGCTACAGAGCAGTTTTGAATGAAATATGGAGAATGACAAAAAAAACCTCATCTTCTATTTTTCACCACATTATGAAAGAATTCACACGCAACTTAGCAGCTGAGATTCCATTATGGATAAACATTTTATTTGGATAAAGTCACACAGTGTCATACAGTCATATTTACTGATGACGTTTAGAGCACAATTTATTCCTTTACTTACTTTACTTTACTTACTTTATCAAAATAAAATTTTATCTATAATGGAATTATACTCTACCACAGTGCCCGAGTTTTCTCCTTCTAGCAGCTGGAAGACTAGAAGCACTTGATGGAAGTATGATCACATACCTTAATCTTACACAGATTCACGTGAAATACATTTCTCGCGAACAAATCTACAATCTAACTAAGATTTTAACCTCGCAGCTCCAACCAACCACTGATTTCTGCTGAATTTTAAAAAACAACACTGGTGAGAGAGTATTCAGTACAACTCTTCTCTAAAGCAGTACAAGTTTTTTTATTGCATCAACAAAAAGCAGTTTAAGAATTGTTTAAGAAAGAACGAGTGTATTGGTGCTGGTTATATATTAATCAATAATGAAATCATGAATTTGTAACAGCACTGCTTATCCAATAGTTGATCAGATTAACTGTAAATGATGACACAAGTTTACGGCCGTTTATGTGTGCACAGCCTCACTCACTTAAAATAAAGCATAAAATTAAGCAAGCAAACAACAAAAATAACAAAAATAAGGTATTTAGTGACCTCAAGGAGATTTTCGGAGAAAGTACTTTATATATGCATTTTATTCTTTTGCTTGTACACATTTCACACACACACACACACAACAAATGCTCATATCAATAAATACCACGGTCACGTGGATTAATACTTGGTGTCTTCACTTAACCCTTGGCATACAAAAACACCCAAAAATAATCTAAACTAGCCGAATTCAGTAAGTATTACAGGTTTTTTTCCAGCTAAATGAACCGCAGCTACGACAGCTACAATACTGAGCACATTTCGATCTGTATAAATTATTTTTTCGAAGATCATTAAAGTCTCTTTTCGTAGAGGAGTACGAATGTTAATCAAATATTATTTTTGGTTCAGAAATTTTGACTCAATATTCATCAACGTGACTACTTCTGTGCATGTTAAGTGGATGTTATGTGATAAAGAGAAGGGGGACTATTTTCTAATTTAATTCGAGCATATCGACCAATGAATCCACGTTTTTTGGTCGAAGTTAAAAATAGAAATAAAACTCCAAAGAGGGATGAACAACCCTGAACAAATCTTAAGAGAAATGGACCTCTTTTTCCTCAATTTATCTTTGTTCACTCAGTTCTATATTCATTAACACTGATACACACACCACACTACGCTCTACTGTACTTTCTTCCCCTGTTTTCGAAGTTAACATTCATTCATAAGAAGTTTATAAACAGAGAGAATAAAATTTAATGTAAACATTAATCATAAGCATTCATCAGTAAATATTCATTGATATTCGTGATGATTTACTTGAATGTCTGGTGTGAATTGCTATTTAGTCAAAATTTGCTCATATACACATCCTAGATGTATTGATCGCATGACTTGATGTTATAAAAAACATGAATGTTGGTAATACCTTTGTCCCTCAAATAATTTGGACATAAAACTGTAGAAGCTAAAGACATCATTGAAACAAAATTTACTTTCATCACCAATAATAAGAGTTAACCAGACGTAATTCAAAATAGGTCAGCAAATTATTCCGTAGTTTGAATTTTATAATTAGAAAATTTTATGCTACATGCAGTGACATTTGAGTGGTTATACATTTTTTCCATAGTAGCATGCTCATAAGCTGTTGAAAGTATGATACCATACTGTCGCCAGCTTCTGCTAGACATATGCAGATAAATAAATGCGTACCATGCCTGACAAGCTAATACTGTCTGAATGAAAGTGTGCTTCCGCCTAAATACAATGCCTGTTAACACAGGAGGATAAGCACCATATGCCAATAGATCATCACGACAAATAATGGTTGATTACAAGGTACAAAGACTAGTCGTTGGCAGTTGTTGGATAGTTCCTTCAACCAGTTACTAGTTATCTTAAAAATGCTCTGGAAATAAAGCCTCACTATTGACTTTTCTTCTAAACAACAGTAAATTTGTATAAGCCATAGAATGAAAACATGTTCTATAAACACTATAGAATATATATATATATGAGAGTAAGCTTACTTTTTTGACACATTTCAGGCTCTGGACCCCAGCAATAACCGCGTCCATTTATCGTGGGACATAAAGGGTGGCATGAATGTTTTGTTCGATCTGTTTAGGAGTTGAAAAAAGTTAGATAAATTAATTGTTTTTACATGAGAATAGTTTTAACTGCTGCTGATGAGCATGCATTTAATAAATTCCTGTTAACCAACAACATTTATGTTAAAACCAAATAGAACCCATTTCCTATGGTGATATTTAGTATGTGAACCTTTCCTCGTATTGACAGATCACCGGTTATTTTCCCTTAGAGTAAAAAACGTGCAAGTTACTTTAAGCATACTTCAAGAACTGACTTTTATTAGACTGAAAACAGCTTTAAGTAATCCCTGGATAAAAGAAGGAGCATTATTGCAGAAATCATGGTAAACTTGCCAACAACTAGAAGTGCAAGCTTCCTTTTTTAACTGCACATACATTCGTTCAAGAAGCAAAAAGTGAGCATATAACAGTAATGAAACACATCATTCGTCACCCAAATCTTTGAACCCTTTGAAAGTGCCATAGTTTTGGCACTAAGATTTTCTCTATCATCAGAATCTAGTAACAGTGATAATTTCACTGTCCTTTTGTTCAACTGATATGATTTTTCACACAAACACAATTTATAATTGTTCAGTCATGTTTTTCTGCATAAATGCATTTTAGTTCTACATCGAAGATTTACTGTTAAGCTTGTGTTGGTTGATGGGACTTAGGATCATAATAATATATTCCACAAATGATGGTGGTCTGAATCGGTCTGCAGTCGGCTGTTAATTGAAAAAGATCAGGGAAATATGGTTCATTGAGGATAAAGTTAGAAGTGGGAATTAAATGATTAAATGTATTTTAGAATATGGATAAGTGAGTTATCAGTTCATTAATCGCAGCCTACTTACAAATCAAGGTCACTGAATGAGAATTATTACTCCTTTCCTTTCATAACGACAGTCAAGAATTCACACTAAATAAACAAGGATGCTAAGATTTTCCTGCAGTCTCTGTTAAGCTTAGAAAATTAAAAGAAATTTACTACTTAAATGTGTGTTTTTTAAATGAAATCGTCCTCAAAGCCCATTCTGTTACTCGTTGCTGACCATACTTTTAAAGATTGGTTTCTCAAAGGCTTCAGCCGGTGAGAAAAAGATGGAAAACTATGTTCACAATAAAAGACAGGTACGTTTCATGTAAATGTATCAAAGTGTACTGTGTGCTGGTTCTCAGAAAAGGTTTGTTTCTGTAGTGAAGGCCCTAAAGCATTATATTTTACAAGAAAAGATGTTAGGATGCTGACAGTTTTGTCAGACCACAAACCATAGTGTCGTCTTAGGCCCTCGGTACTGCATGGATATCAAATTAACAAGGCGTTTTATTCTTTTCTACGCTACACAGCTTTTTGTAATATTCAACAGGATACATAATTTACTTTAAATTGTTAGAGGATAAATTAAAGACAGAAATATGATCAAATTAGCAAAATGAATGCAATGTGGTAGAATATTGATTACTATATGTATATATATTTATATATATGGGCCGAAAATGCAAAAAATTAGCGAAAATAGATGAAAATAAAGATACCCTGCCATCTGTTTATGCCGCACGTTAAAATGAACATGCATATGAAAAAGAGAATTCATACATCGTTACCAACTGAAACCGTACTGACTGCATGTTAATAAAAAAGGGGTGGAGGCAACAAAAATTATTGTTCTGTTTTTATGTCTCCCAAAGAGAGTAAATATTTACTATTTCTTTTATCATATTATCATTGGTGATCGAAATGCAACGACTGCTAAAGTAGATTTAAATTATTCTTGTGTTCCACTTTTTCGTGAATAATTCGAGAAATAAAGGATAGGATTTCATTCCTTGACGTATATACACATATATGCCTTCGAAATTTAAACACAGTTTAGTAGCGTTTGGTTCTAAAAGCTGGAGTAATCTTCTCTGGTGGTGAGGAACTTAGTCTTAGTAGCCGAATAGTATACGAGCTTGTTTTGTAACCGGAGGGTCCTGTGTTCGAACCCCAGTGGGTGTGTATATGCCTTAAGTTAGTTTAATCTGATGAATGTATATACTTCCGTATGAATCTAAAAGATATTTACCTCAAAATTGTTACAGAAGTACCTAGTAAAAGTGGATATTTAGAAACCCTGATTGATATAAATATGAATTCACTGCCTAGGCAAGCTAGTGTGTCAACAGCTACAAAGAAACCTTTGTCCTTAAGACTGGAGTTTCATGGTTTTAAACCAATGAAATTACAAAATAATGCCTCAAGAAGCAGTAAAAAGATCACTCAGTGTAGGAGAGGTACACTTTCTCTTCACAACTACTCTAATTTTGCTTTCGGCGAATAAGGGTGTTACCTATTTTCTGCCACTTCCATATGTATATACCAGTCTGACTGCCCCTGCGGAGCTAGTTACGTAGGGCGTACAATTAGGCATGTTCATCATTGGATTTGTGAATATTAACCTGCGTGATCAATTACGCTTCGTTTCAACTCACCGCGTAGACTGATACCTAACACTACTTCGATGCCAACAAGGCATTTAAAGTTACCTACTGTATTCCTACTAATTTTAATTTCACCCTACGAGTTCGTCTTCCATATGTAGTTGAAACCATCAGCATCCATCTAAAGAAGCCAAACTTATGTGTTCAGAAGAAGGTCGTATAGAAAATTTCTTTACCTTGGTCATCGGGATTCATTTGTGGAAATCTGACAATTTCCCCTTCCTTATAAGCCTTTTATGAGCTATCATTGTTTTAACTATCTTTGGTTGTTCCCTTAATTTTCTTCTTAATCTTTATCTGATACTCAGTTAAGTAATATATTTGTGTATATTATCACTGATATATGCTTCTGGACTTAACAACTTGGCATTACTTAAGAAACGTCAACGTTGTCAATAACATTTACTCTTTGAATATCATGTATATAAAGTGCAGAGCCTGATATGGAAGTTATCGAAACGAATATTCTTTACTCAATCTTTTCTTTGCGTTCTAAATTTCTAAATGTGGATTTTTCCTATAATGAAAGTCATCTAGCATTGATTCTAACGAAGAAAATTGTTCAAGAGCTTAGTCAGAGTATTTTAAAGGGTTAAAAATATTTTGTCAGCTACTTTTAATCATCCCACAAGGAACTCTATTCAGTGGCTGCTTCACATATTAGGTTTAATGGCTACATGGTAGAAGGCGGTAACATGGTTTTCCTTAGCACTAAGGGATGGAGTATGGAAATAACTAATGATACACAATATCAGCAAGGAAGATATTAGTAATGAGATAGGGAGTGCTAATTAGTCGTATCGTCTTACTTCCAAAGTGATTTTTAGCTGTCTACTTACTACTGGACTTCTATTAGTTTTCTAAATAGGATCAACTGTTGATGAAATAAATCACGTTTTACCGAACATTTACCTATACAAACTTTTGTTTTAGAATTCAAATCTGCATCTGAACGATGTCCTATGCGACAAAAGTCCAGGTCTGGATAACAATCAATACTACATATTATATTTCTTATACAACCAAAATACCTCTCATCTCCATGAGATTTATTTATCCGTGGCAGACTGGTTACTTTTGGTAGTATAAAGATTGCATACAGTCCAACATTTAAATCAAGTTCTAGAATCTCGAGCAACATTTGACCTATATTGTCATTATAAAACAAAAAATAAATCAATTCCCATGCACATATGTATGGTATTTCATTATTGATCTTACGAAATTTTAAAGATATTTATGTGTTTATTATGTCATTTGTGTTTTGCAGTAATGTGTATTACTGCACAGAATATTTAATCAAATGTATCAACATGGTTATGGCTAAACAATAAAATTAAAAATAATAAAACATTATAAAAATATATATTTGGTAAATGTCAAATATACACTTGTATTTAGCATTACTGGGCAAGCAATTCGACATATTATTATCATTTCGTTATAAAAGGCGGGTTGTTTTCTGTCTAAATTTATGACTACGTAAACTTTCTAGAATACTAATTATGTGTCTAGAAAACTCACTACAATATGATCGGGATACAACTACAGCGCTGAGTTAATGAGTACTAACAAGGCGAGAACGAAAATATTCTCAGGATTAAAAGACCTCATGTCTTTCATTCTACACCATTTCATCAACTGTTTGTAGCCTCGAAAATTGGCATAAGCTACTGGAAATGCAAAAATATATATAACACACTCCAAAAATTATTTCAACTCAAAGGGCATAGTTGTGAAAGAAGGAATATGGATGTAAAATAGTTAATTATCCAATAAACAGAGTTTATTTTACATAATGTGATGCAGATTTCGAGAGGAAAGTAATGTAGTGAATAACAAGGTAAAGAAAGCTGGATATCACTTGTCAAATGTAGAGATTTTTAATTAAATCTTGAGTCACTTACCAGAGACTAGTGGTATTTTTGTTGAAATACGTTAGCGAATAAATGTTAAATAATTTCGTTTAGGTTTATTCACTGAATTATGCTATCCACTTCATTCAGAGCAAGATGAAAATATTCCACCGTCAAGTAAAATAAAGGATACTAGTAATTAGCATTCACTAGATCTAACTTATAGTCCTCAAAAGAAATTCAACTAGGATGAATAACAGGACTTCTGTTACTCAAAAGTATAAAAACAAGAATAAATGTCTTTTTATTTTAAAATAGATCATATTGAGTAGTTAACAAACTTTTATGGCTGGCAAAAGTTTAGCGTGTTATCTAATATTACACCTTCAACTTTTCGATCATGTCATCACTTGTGATGAAAGCTTAAATTATTGATTTGTATGAAAATACACATCTTGTTGATCAGAAATAAATCATTCGATGGTAGAAACTCAGCATAGGTACAGATGAAAACTTTCACTAGCAAATTGTACAAATCTGTTGTGAATTAGCCAGTAAGATGAAAAGCATATATCAGTGGTGTACTTCATTTGTGATTAACTGCATGGATTGTATTTTCACATTTTTGTGTCGCTTCATGAAAGGAAACTTATGCGTATGAGAATGCCTAAGTACTTAACGACTCCATATCCAACTCCAGTTACTTTAACTGTTCAGAATACCTATACCATATTCAAACAGCTTTCTCAAAACAATAAGATGTAATTTATTTGAATCGTGTAATGCATTTGCGCAATCTGGTCAAACGAACGCTTTCCACATATTTAAATAAAATGATGAAAGCATAAAATTAAGTAAAAATAAGCGAAAACTACGGACAGGAGATAATAAAAAGTTAGAGGCAGTTATTTTTCGCCATTATTTTAGAAAAAGATAGTTCGGCAAAAATGTGTTCATTTCGTGACTTCTCGTCGATACTGTATATTTAGATAGTGTTTCTAAACTGTCATAGAAAAATGTTAATTGAGGACAAACACCAATGTCAGTTGATGACAAAATGCATTGAATTGGTAAGGAAATTGCAAAATTTGGTTAAATAGTTTTATGTTGTGTAAAAAAATTAGGTGATGAGTAGAGTTCAGAAATTGTTACTATTAAGCTTGCAAGTACCCCATAGAGCTTGAAAATAGCAAAATTGTTCACAACAGGCATAAAGTAAATTTTATAGTTGGAAGTTTAACAAGGCAAATGAAGATGGATTAGATGCAAAGGTATCGTAAAAACGTTTAAGGCCATGGTATTAAAAAATTGGAAAAACACCTCAAATTACATATATTAAGTAAATAAATAAAGGACACCATTTGTTTGTATCAGTAAACCAAGAGCAACTTTAAAATCGCCGACGCATTTGGTTTGTGGTCAGGGTGTATTATTATAATGTCTAAGGAAGAGTATTCAGAGTGATGCTTCTGTCTCCTCTAATTCATGACAATTTCATGAGACTTTGACAACTTGTCATTTTAAAATTTTCCCTCGTCTGATAAAGTCTCACAGTTAATGTACTCAAGCTTGTTGTAAAAGACTATATGAGAAAACTGGGTCCGTATATCAGACCTTAAAAGGGGTGACGACCAAGGTAACTGAGGACTTTCTCATGAATACTACGTAATTACGTACTTCTTCACTTAATGTTGACTACATTACGGATAGAATAAAATAAAGTCTACTGTAACCTCATGAAGATACATTTCAGTGAGTAGAGTAACCGGGCATTATTTACAGTAGGGACATGAAGGTAGTAAACTAGATTCTTGGTGTTTTTAAGTAAGCGAATTCAGACAGTTGAGATATTTTCCGATTAGATTTCATTGTTTTAATGTTTTAAGGGAATGGATTGTAGTGTATGCTGTAGTTATCAGAATCCCTTTGAGACATGAATATCTTCCATTCATTTTTTACATTCGCTTAATAACTTATTGCCATCAAAGCTGCTTATCTCCTTATAGTTTAGACGACCTGTTTTCCCACGTCCTACACGACTAAAAATAACCGGTATGTTGCTAAACGATTTAAAAAATATAGGGTTATGAGTGAACTAGTATTGGATACATTTATTCTAATGCATTTGAATAGCCTAGCAACATGTCGTTCACATTCAGCCCCTACACTGATAACAAGAGTAAATATCGTTTATTTATCATGTATGAAAAACAGTTCTAAAGAAGAACAAAAGTCAGACAGCCAGAAATGGAGTGATTTTCATCAAATCAGAAGCTATCAATTCAAAATTCTTTTATCTATGTCAAAATTAGTCTTCTGTCGTAAAGTTCACTTCATTAACCATAATTTGCTAAAGGGCATTTTTATCGCTACTTAAGTGTGGGCGATAAAATGAGTGGAAATTCCATCACGAAAATAGATATGTAATATGATGAGCGTATGGAACATACGAAGCGTTGCCAATTTATACAAGATTTATTAATTTATCACTTTAGAATTAGATTGAAATCACTAATGAAAGTCATTTATTCTCCTCTATGTGATTTAATGCAGAATAGATAAGTCAGCCAAGAGATTTCAAATGCGACACACATAAAACCAACTTCAAGCATTATCACTTGGCACCAGTTTCTGTCATCAATCTTTTAAGGTTTATATCTTCACAATAAAGTCAACTTTGAGAGTCTGGATAGTAGACTTGAAAGAGAGAGAGATTTAGTTCCTGTTTATAGGGAAATCCTACAATAATTCAGGTCTGCTGTACTTGACTGTTTTGTGAGGTCTCAAAACTCAAAAGAGAAGCACCACTGACTTCTAACCAAAGAGTATAACTCCGAATTAAAACTGTTGCACAGTAATAAATACCTAATCATCACGCGCCCAGATAATGGCAACTCAATTTTTTGCTGGACAGGTCAGATTACCTTCGAAAGATTTCAAAAAATTTTCAAGCTATCTAGAAGATAAAGACAACATAGCACAAAGCAAAAATGAGTTAATAAAAGTCCTTCTGTAAAAGAAACAAGATTCAGTCAATAATCATCTCATAGACCTGACAGCTGATTGCGATATCTAGTTCAACAGTTTCACGCATCTACAAGTTGCCTAAAAATCTGTAAATACGGATTACCTACGCGTTCAATCCTAGACATGTCCAGATCACCCTTCCTTTCCGTAGCATAATGACAGAAATACTACAAACTGTGAGAAAGCTAATCATCAACCTTTTCCGAAAGACACGTTTGAAATAATGGATTTAATAAAACAATTGAATGTATCTGGAACAGTTGTGGTTTCAGTGGATGTAGTTTCTCTCTTCATCAATATCCCTCTAACGGAAACCATGCGCTACTTATGTGAGTTTATTGACTCAAATAATCTGAATGTTGGTACACCCACCAAGTATCTTGAATGGCACATTAAATGTTCAGTTTTTTCAGCAGTCAAACATACTGACAGAAAGGTGGGAGTCAATGGGCTCACCTTTCCCCGACTCCTTTACGGCGTATCTGGTATTCATTAGCCTCAAATCGACCATCAGTCAGTTTCAACTTTACAAACGATGCATAGACGATATATAATAGATGAATAGACTGGCCTACATAAAATCCTGGAAATCTTCAACACTGCTTATAGATCAGTCGAATTTAAAATTGAAGTAGAGTAGGGATGCCAGTTATCCTTTCTAAATGTCTAGCTTTTAAAACGAACATATGGAATTTACAAAGATCATTTAAGCACAAACCAAAATGGGATTGATAGCTAACCAATTCTCACAGCTTTTTTCCAATAGGCAGAAAAATGAATCTCATCGCCGCTCTTCAGACAAGAATCATATAGCACTTGCACCAAAGATACATCGAGTAAGCAATCAGGATTCTTGAGAAATACTCACAGTTGTACAACCTACATGAGAAAACATTTAACAAGACAGATCGATGCTCTATAAAACCTGGGTGTGCCAGAAAAACAACTGATTGTCAGTCCGCGATTCGAAATTGATACATTAAGTAAACTTATCCGAAGCCATTTATTCAGAGCGAATAGAGGAACGTGCTTTGTTGCATCTCCTTCCCTCACCTCCTCTATACAAGCTTTTGTTCATTAAAGACAAGAATACACGGTTGGCAACTTCACTGAGTATTTACCAGTTCACTTGCTCCTCCAGGGTTAAGTATGTATAGGCCGTATTAGCAGCAAATTATCTAGAATCAGTCATGGAGTTGTTTAAAGGAGAATGTAGGACAGCCAGCAGATCAATTCTGCAGGATATTACTACTTTCAGTCGGTTATCACCAGTACGGACTTTATTAAGAGTCATATATAATGTAAGATAAAGTCGTTCAGAAGGACTTTATCAATATTCCATTATGGGTAAAATTTATTTTGATAAAGTCTCACAGTGTTATACAGTAATATTTACCGATGACGTTTCGAGCACAATTTATTGCTCATAATCATATCAAGGTACTCACACAACTTTCTAACTTCGTTTATATAGTTCTATTATTTTCCGTCGCTACTACCAATCAAATCAAGCCATGAAAAATAGTGGAATTATGTAAACGAATTTAGAAAGTTGTGTGAGTACCTTGATATGATTATGAGCAATAAATTGTGCTCGAAACGTCATCGGTAAATATTACTGTATAACACTGTGTGACTTTATCAAAATAAATTTTACCCATAATGGAATTATACTCTACCACAGTGCACAAGTTTTATTCTTATATAAATTTTACCAAAATCTTTTTCATGCAGCCGAAGCTGTAGTCAGCAACAACGAAAAACCTGATTTTTTTGTTCAAAAACGTTTTATCAAGTCTGTTTTACTACCATAGCCTAAGCCTCAGTTTTATTTTTTTGATTTGTTGTAACATAAACTTTATATATTTCTGTTATGAATCAGTCTGCATTTTTTTGTGCTATTGTTTCTTATCAGTTATCTCCAGATAATTATCCGTCACTTAACCAATTGGTTGTCATCTCTCCCTCTATGACATAAGACTAATGACTAATTTTCACATAGTATTACTTAGCATACACTGGTTTATTTTGTTACTGACTTACGATAACCTCCAATTATTGTCATCAGTTGACACTTTACATAAAAACCTTTAAATAACTTTACAGCTTTTAAGTGGATTTACGAAAAGAAACCTATTTTCAAGTTCTGGTTTGAAGGGATTCGACTGATTCCAGAATTGATCACGGACTGACTTTAGTTGGAGAAACACTGAAAATCAAACAGCACTGAATAACTATCTTGTCCTTAACTGGGACTAGGGATCGAACCGAGGACCTTCAGGTTACAAGGGGAAGTCGTATACCTTTCAGACACTGGGATGGCATCCAGTGGTCCACCATTTCTAACTTCCGCCAATTCGCAAAAAATAGCGCGACCACCTAGCCAGTTTCATCGATAACTACTTGTCCTCACACCTGACTTAGTAGACCTGGCTGGTCCCGATTTCCCACAAGTATTTCAGGCAAGTTTGTCGTGTAGTCAGTAATTAGTGAACACTAGTAACTGGTTTTCAGGGGTTCTTTAACTGAAGTCACTTCGTCATCAACCTTGAAAAGAGATCTTTGCCGATTTATGTGTTCTTACTAAGCAGTTAATCTCTTCTTAATAAGAACAAAAGTACAAGCAAAATTAACCAATAGGCAAATACGGGCGTACAAGACTAAGAAATGCTATTTATCATGCGATAAAAGATGATAATAAATTTACACACTTAAGGCGTCTTATTGAGTGCTTGTGAACAATACTACTACTAATAATAGTAGTGATCCTGTTTTCAAAAATGGCTACAAAAGATTTCGCTGTACTTTCCGACTGATGTATGCAGAATATTTATCTAAATGCCTCTCTGTATAAATCAGTTATCTCCAAAAACTAAGTACTGCTTACATCAATAAACTGTTGTATTGACAATGATCTGAATGGTTCCATGTAACATGATTCTTCTTCGGATAAAAATGATTGTCTGTAGTTTTTAAACAAACCAACTATTGTACAATTTCAAAAACATTTATCATTTTGAAAAATAAAGCTTTCTTGAATTCATTTAAATGTAAGGAGTAAGTGAAGAGAGGGAATTTTGTTGAATAAGAACAATAATAAAACTATAAAAAATTTTATTGCCATTTTGGGAGACTGAGCTAAAATCAGTATTGGCTGCTAGGTAATTGATAACGAGCAGATATCATCAACACAAACTGTTTTCTCATATTTATCTTTCCCCGTATTTCAAAAGACTTTAAATTGATAAATAAGCATGTGATTTAAAGTATCGGAATGTCTTTTCCATGTAAAGAGTGATATTTTAAGTGTTGGTTTGTAGGGATTTGATTGGTTACAGGATTTCATCATGAGCTGACATTAGTTAGAGAACCATTGGAAAACCTGGGAGTACTGGACAGCTGTTTCGTCCTAGTTCGGGACTCTTCATCAGTACGCACCCACCGGGATTCGAACCCAGGACCTTCTGGGTGATAGTTCAAATTCTGCATAGTGCATTATTTCCTTCAGATCTAGTGAACAAACTGCATTAAGGATATACCTAATATATCAGTTAATACATTTCTTCCATCAGTCATTTCAATAATTTCTTCATTTGAATAATCTCTATTATCAAGTGCAGTCAGTGCATGTGTGATAGTGTGTCCTTAGTATGTATTTCATGTGAGATCAAAAATGTAGAACTAGAAAATTCAACAATCCATTCGCCCTCCTCAGCTTGTTTGTACTAGTCTCATGCAGATACAACTCGTCTGTTTGTTCGTCAGTTAAATATTAATGATACACTTAGTGATATTTATAATATTTATATATATATATATACTTTATTAAAACATGTTCGTGTGACGCCTATAACCAACCACGTGATGGAGTAAATATTAATAGAATTAAGAAAAAGAACGAGTAATAAAAATGCCGCGTTTTATAGAAGTTTAATTTACTTGAAACAACAGCATCTGGAAAGATGATTAATTTATGTACCACCAGATTCATTTTACTGTCCAGGTAGAAGAGTCAATAAAATGAAAATGTTGAGTAGAAGTTTATTTTGTGACGTTTTTATCATATAATGACAAGGATTGCTATTGATCACAGCCACTGCACACAAATAACTTCACATTTATCTCTTGCCGTCACGTGCTTAAATGTAATAGAAAGGATGTCTGGGGTGCAAGGTGAATTACGATGTCGAAAAAAGCCAAAAACATTGTACTAAGCTGAATGAGCTGTTGGTCCATGAGTCGGAGCAAATTCGAATATTTCAACAATATCTTTTGGAAATCCTTAGATCAACCTGGATTATATGATATACTTATTCATTAATTTTGATCATTTTTAAACAGCTCATTAAACTAAGATGCAATAAGTGAAAATATAGGTGAAATAGGTTCTAATGACATTCTATTGTATATTAGACTCGATAATATCATAAATTCACTAAAAACTCCAAAAGGTACTAACAACGACATCTAATGCAGTGAAAACCTATTCAGCCTATAAGATTTTTTAGCAGACTTACAATAATTCCTTTTCCAGTCATTAAAAATTACAGATGTCGTTTACAGAAGTTATAATGACGGTGGCAGTTCAACCACTACAATGGTCTTTTTAAAGTATCTCTTGCTTACCTAGCATTCATGAAGTTCTATATGGAATTACAACCATTAATCCGACATAAATCATGATGTGAATCAGAAACCATAAAAAATCAAGTTGTTCATTGTCATAATAAAGCTATTTTAAAAACCAACAATACACAAGACTTTCTCTTATTTATCTTCTCTGCAATATACGTTGATTATACGATACCCTTTAAGGGCAAAAAATTGGCACATTATAAGTCTGTGTTACTATCTTGAAACAAGTGGTGTTATCAGTGTCTGTTTGATCAAACCCAGTTGCATATGCGTAAAAGGTGTATTTTCAGCTGGTGAAATAACTCATGTAATCAGTTAATATGAAAAACTTAAAGTTCTGTAAACTATGGTAGACTTTATCTGAACTATAAGTGAACTTTGGCATCACAGTACAATCACAAATACACTAAGCTATCGATTCAGTTTAGGCTTAGACTAATATGTGGATTCAACAGGCCAAGTGCTATTATGAAACAATAATAATATGCATACATATAAGTTTTTCAGTAATAACAACACTATGGAAGATGTCGACTTCAAACAATTTAAATAGGAAACTTTCTTCAGAATAATCATACAGAAAAAGAAATGAGTAGAGAAAAAGAGAGAAAAGATATGAAAGGTAGTACCAACTATGATAAAGAGGTGTTGGAAATTTGTTGAGAAAACAAGAAAACTATGTGTGTACAGTTTCCTTCCTAACTGATACACTTTTTCGTTCCTTCTGAAATTTTAGAGACAGGAAGCCCAATGTAAGAACTTAAGCAAACTTTCCAACGGAGAAATGCACTACCCTGACACCTAGTAAATGCTGAATGAAAAGATTTCAAAAGGCCACGCTTTATAATAAAGGAGTGGAACAAAGGAGGAATTAGACATGGTAGTACCTGTATCCTCCAGAACATTCTGTTAGGAAATTCATTAAGTTATAGTGATCAAATACTGTTTTTAGTGAAACTAAAAGGGGTACCAGTTGTAGATAGTTGTATCTCTTATAAAACTAAATCCAACCATTAATAAAGGCGAAAGATACAAGTCAAGAAACAAAACAAGAAAAAATAGTTAGACCTTGCAAACATTTTTCACTTCTAGTGATTTAATATTGAATATGATTTCAAACTTATCTGTACAACTGTATGTTGCCGAAAGAGATACAATTAATTAGGTGGAAAAGTTTGCTTGACCATATTAACTTGGTAAGCAGTACCAGAATTCAAATATTTCTACAGTGCATCCGAAAAAGTGAGTCAGTGAAGTGTATTGGGTATGAACTGACTTTTTATGCTGTGCTCGGTGTTAAACGTGATCAATAGAATTATATCACTACTGACTGAAGCAACTGGTTTGTCTTTTATCCAACTTGGTTTCATAGAATCTTGAAAGCCGAATGGTGAAGAGTACGGCTATGGTAATTGAATATAAGGAAGCATAAGCATTCAAAAAACTGCTGATATGCCAGATGAGAAGTTGAGAATTAGACCTCAAGCTTCTTATTAACTGCTTGTAAGTAATACCGCAATAAAAAAAGGAATTTCCTTCACTTAGCGGAATTTGAGTGTTGTTTCTTTTTCCCATTCCTTAATGTTCGCATAAAAGTATTGTGCCAGTAAAATCAGGGTATTAGGGTTAGTCAAACTATACATAATGAGTCAACAGTCTAGTAGAGGTTGATCATGACTGAATATCACAGAAGAGAACGATATGTTTGATTCCTACTGTAATGGTAATATTTCCTTGAATGAAACTTGAAACAAAGTTTTTCTGCTCCCTCTAGTGCCAAACAGAACTTGAGTGTCGAGTGCTTTAGCTAGATGAAGTCTTTCGGTTGACAGTTATGCAACAGTATTGAAAAACAGCAAATAAATTCACAAAGTTGGGCTTATACTAACATATGTCCAACCCTAATATTCTGTAACACTCATCATATGATATAGGATTCTGACAATGCTTAAGAAGTAAAATCATATGACTAGAGAAATAGAAAGTCGTAAATGAAACACCAAAGAGTTTGATCAGTTTTCATTTGCATACAAATGCTGGATACATGCGCACATATACGTATATATATATATATGCCTAGTTATTAACAAAATAAATTACCAGCGTTTAAAAATATGTACCTAAGTAAATTTGAATTGCAGACAGAAAGACATGCAGTAATTTTATTAGAAATTGTTTTTTACTGTAATTTTAAGATTACCAAGTAGGTGAATATATGAGAAGCTGAACATCTGTTCTTCATTAAACAAGTTTTGTTCGTCACTGTATGTTCCCTTTTTTTCATTGTCGAATTGATTTTTCATTTGTTTTTGTCGCTTATTTTATCGGTACACTAACTGATAAAATTGCTTTCCACTCTTTACATTTGTGCAATTCTTGTTAAGTCAAAACGTTATCCAGGCAGTCTAGTCATCTGTAAATGATAACTGAATTAGTAATGCTTGATAAGCAATAATGAATCGATTTGTATTAAAACATAGATAACGCTGACTCCATATTCAGACAAATTCAGTTCACCATTACAGTTATGTTGCATTATGATCAATTGATAGGGAACAACTCAAACAAGTTATACGAATATGATCATATTCCTAGTCATATTGATTATTTCACATCTGAGATTGTCAACTATGAATCCATTCAGTAAATTAACAAAATATCACAGTCACTTTGATTTGTTACAGAGACTGTAAATTTTTTATATCTCAACGACCATATTAAAGACCGCCTAGAAATTAAGGTTGTCTCAGATAGATCAGTCAGATGTGAACGCTTTTTCATGGACTGAAAAAAGTGAAGAGAATCGACCACTAACTAGCAAGACTTCTGTTGAATGGTGAGGAGAGAAAGCATCGTTTGGATCCTCTTACTGTCCTATGGAGGCTTTAGCACAAGTACTCAGTCGTGATAATTAAGAGAAGGTAAAATAGTTCCATCTTATGTAGACACTTTTATGTTTAAAAAAAGCAGTGCTAAATAGTATGATATATGGAAATATTTCAATTTGATAGTAGAAGGCTGACACATTACTGTTAAAAGCGCCAGTGATTGAGCACGAGACGTATAAGATTTCAAATCCCATCATTCTCATAATGGTATTTCTCTTGTACAAAAGACGCTACTCAAAAAAACCAAGACCTTACTTCACATAGTTGGCCAGTGATTCAGAAATACTAAAATCCAAACCACACTTCATACTTTTGCACCAAAAACCTATCACACCTGCCATAACATGATATGCTATCTCTTTCTCTGGTATGGTTGGACTCATCGACTAAGGTTTATCCTTTTCGGACTTCAAACCCATGTCCTAAAGGTAATCAACCACCTACTTATTTTACATTTCTTCAAGGCTTTTTCGAAATTAGTTTCCTTTGGTTGAAATCAATTCGGTATTTATTTTTTCGTTTATCCACATCCTAAAATAGCAGCTTATTAATAAACTGTGGTGGAAGGAACACTTCTACTGTAACTGATTTCAGTGTTGCCATTTAAAAAATATTTTTGTCACTGGAAAAAGCTTAGAGAAATGCATGTGATTGTTTTTCTAAAGAAGAAAATAGGGGACTTATTAATGATGCCCTATGAAAATTTATGTCTTTTCTTTCTTGACTGTCGCATACACACTGCAGATAAAATGCTTACTCAACCATAGCTAGTCGGAAAATAGTGAGAAATCAACTCACAGTCACCTCAAATTTTGAGGAAAAAAATAAGGTAAGAATGAGAATGATGGGAAAACAGAATTTTATTTTCGTTATCTCTTAAAATTATGTATAGTCACCCGATGATTAGACGAAGTGTTTCTAACTTTCTCAAGATTTTTTTATTATTTAGATTAATGGCCAGTTGGGGTGATAGGTGGGTGGGAGACAAATGAGAATTAAACTTCCGAATAATGCTAGCCATCTCGGTTATCACAAAAATCGTATGTCTTCAGGAATGCGGTATTGTGTACACGAGAGAAAAAAATACAGACTTATGCTAAAACGTTATATCGGTCGAAATAATTACTATGATAGCTAAGAAAGAAAACTTGATCTCTCAGGTTCATCTCTCTGCAATCGGTATCTCATTTCTAGTGGGCTTTTAAAATTTTGACAATTTACTAAGGTTGTAATAGTTTTCAAAGAATCAATACGACTTCATTAAATTTATCGCGTATGCCTACACATTTTTCAGTTTTACTACTTTGTGTTACTAAGTTCAATCGTAAAAGAGCTTTACTAAACACAAATTTAAGTGGTGAAGCAGATCCATTCATATATTCATAACTAACGGATATGATAAGGCGTTTTGATTTGTGTATGTTATGTTATTCGAAACGGTAAGAATTACAAATTAGTGAAGAGCGCCACTGTGTTTCAGCTTGACTGTCAGATTATTTTGAATGACAGACTATTTCCTAATGAAACACAATTCTGCAGATGACTTATTTATCAGATGTCTGCTCAAGTTAGCTAAATACATATGAAAAATGAGTAGGTAATACAAGTGCCAGTTCAGTAGTATTTGGACTGTAATACGCAAAAGTTGTACGTAGAATGTATAAAGGTGCAGTATTCCAAAACGCTTCTATAGGATAAATTCCTTTAAGTTTACTAATCAGTTCCACCAAACAATCAGTGACTTAAGTGATATCATCTGTCAATCCACTAGACAGAAAATAAAACTGTCATCCTGCAGATTGACTCTAACAATCTAACATCATCTCAAAGTGCACTGCAATTGCAAGTCATCTTGTCTGAAGACCATATTGAAAAGTAACAGAATGCAGTTAGCAAGCAAATAAAATTGGCTAGCCCCCAGTGATAAGTTAATGTATAAAACCGTTTATATGCAGATAACTGGCTTGAAAATGAAACCTTGTTTTCATTCTTTTATTTTGTTTGCACTATAAGCATTAGCACTTAGAAGACTTCCACCATCCAGTTTCAAAAATACTTTAAAAGAATGCACCTAAATATTCATTTAAATTTGAGACCACTATTGGCGTATTGTATTTTCAAAGTTTCCCGGGGAAAGAAATAAAACATAACTCCCTACTTGGCTGTAACTAATCTCCTAAATCCTGAAAATACATGGGTATGAAAAAAACTGATAAAAACCCAATCAACTACGCCTCTACAGCTTCCAATATGTTGACTAACAAAAAAAGGTGGAGATTTTAAAAGTTACCCAATGGATAATATTGATAATAATTCTATAGGTTATTTTAAGTCTGTGAAATTTTCAACTTTTTAAATAATAATAATTATATATATATGCTTTAATGGCAGTGAATATATTTACGCCTGCTAGTTCGATTAATTAATCCTCACAGAAAACACATAAATATTAATTTTATTCTGAACTCGGAAACAATCATTTAAATCTTTCTGTTAGCATTGAATGCAAGCTTAGCTTCACTGCATTTTGGCAGAAAAACAATTTATTCATTTGATTTCAAATCAATTTAACCTAGGTGAAAGAAAGATGTTCGTGTTGAGATTAAAGTTAATATTTCAGGGGGAAACTGCGAAGAAAAAGGTAGTTCCTCTAAACCCAGTAAAGGGCCTTAAGAAGCAACAATGACACAGTGCTTTTCGATACTTCAAAGTGTCAAAAATCCTTTTCTCTAAGGAAAGTAAAAGGTTCATTAGTTATTTCAGCTCAGCGAACACTATTAATTGCAAATTAGTGTATGTGTTGAACTTTGAGTGAAGACTTTGGATTTTATCCGTTGACACAATGCTTTTCAAGTGGACGTTAAGTTTTTACATTTCAGTTTATCGCATAGAAATAAATAAAAGACAGATGGATTTGACAGAGTCAGACATCAAAAAGCTTTTGATCAAATGCATACAAGAATCCAACATTTGTATTATACAGATGAATTTATTATTCAATATCCGTACACACCAATTACAAGTTTTCACTAAGTAAAATGGGAATTGGAAGTCCATAAAAAGTAAATTTGGTCATAGTGCACTTATGAACTGGCTTTTTTTTCTAGCTCTGTTGAGATTGCTAAAGCATTCAGCTCACAGAGCCTACAGCTGTTGACTTAAAACCATTGAAGTAAACAGGTTATTGGCTTGTTACAGGCCGGAGTTTCTGGAGTTCTAGTGAGAAGTCGTGACTAGTGAGGTCCATCCAGTCAGGATGTCAAGATGGATTTCTCACCGATGAAACTGGGTGATGATCGCGCTAAATCACCAATTGGTGAAAGTTAGAATTCATAGGCTGGCCACTTAATTGGGTCCCAGTGGCTGAATGGTATACGAGCTTGCCTAGTAACCGGAAGGCCCTGGCTTCGAACACCAGTGGGTGCGCACTGTTGATGTTTCCCAAACTAAGATGAAACAGCTCTCCAGTACTTCTTGGTTTATAATGGTTCTATAACTGATATCAATCTGTGGTCAAACTTGATTAACAGGTTAGGTAAGATTTTCACATAAATCGGAAAATTATCGCTAATCAGTATGAAATCTCCATCTGCTGTTTCGCAGTTAGTATTACCTTGAAATGAAAAACAGAATTTTCATAACTGTTTTAGACGAGCTGTGGCGTTAAGTAATACGTATGCAACCTAAAATACTACTGTAAAATTACACAATAATTTTTTCGGACTAATTGTTCACCTCAAAATCTTCAGCGTAGGTCAGCATTACTCTGTAACCAGTCTACTGTGGTACTGTATCTGAAAGATTTACCGCTATTATTCACGTCATATCTGTAAAATACACCTACTAGCTGTACTGTTCTAACTGGAATGATCATACCATAAGGAAAGTACATTTCTCTTAACGCGTCTCATTATACACATTCCCAGAGAATCTAAGTTTAAACAGCCAAGTTGTACAGATAGTTTTTGTTAGGCCAACTGTCTTAAATGCACTAATTCACGATACATTATACGAGCAGATGATTCGCGAATTAAACTCTTAAAATCAGCTAACTAGAATTTAATCAAAGTATTCACATGCGAAGAAATACTTAGTAAATAATTTCCAAAACGTTACATCAACAAAATACTTTAGGTCATTTGCTTGATACCCATTCATAAATCAATCAATATACCTTCAAGGTTACAAATGATACCGAACAAAAATAATGTCTGTGTTAAGTTACACTATCAACTGTAAGTCAAAGTCAACTGTGTGTTCGTATCTTCATATCTGAATTTATTCTGTTTTCCTGAAATTAAGTATCTTTAAGAATCCTCCGACTGGTTTGCAACCGGTTGGAAGTGAGGACGAATACTAGCCTATGACATTATTGGTGGTGGTGCTGAAATCACGAATTGGTAGAAGTTAGAATTCATGGGCCATTGACTAGGGTTCCACTGGCTGGATTGTTCACAACCTGTAACCGGAAGGTCATGGGTTCGAATCCTGGTGGATGCGAACTGTCGATGGGTCCCGAACTAGGACGAAAAAGCTGTCCAGTATCTTCCATTATGGGTGAATTTTGTTTTGATAAAGTCTCACAGTGTTATAAAGTAATGTTTACTGATGACGTTTCGAGCACAATTTATTGCTCATAATCAACTACATAGGTCAAACTAGTAGGCTAGGGTAGTCAGATTGTCAGAACATAAGAATTTAGCTAGGGTAAGAATGGCTGATCTCGAGAAGGTAAGTAATTTAGAAAAAAGCTCACCACTACATTGCACTGCATGCATTAACACACAACCACACAATAGCATGGTGGGAGAGGGTTAAAATTCTAAAAAGTAATCTAGGTAGGTGGAAAGAGAGGTTGATTACTGAATCCTTGTTCATCGAATCTACACCCAACACATGCAATAGGAATGGTTCATCACCCATACCCGAAATATGGAAAATACTGCTACCAATCAAATCAAGTGAAAAACAACGGAACTATATAAATGAATTTAGGAAGTCGTGTGATTACCTTAATATGATTATGAGCAATAAATTGTGCTCGAAACGTCGTCAGTAAACATTACTGTATAACACTGTGAGACTTTATCAAAACAAAATTTACCCATAATGGAATTACACTCTACACAGTGCACAAGTTTTATTCTTATATCAATGTCCGGTATCTTTTTAGTAGTTAGTTGCTGGTTATATTTCCATAGCTAATATATCAACCTAGGAAGATTTGCCACTTAGAAAATTATATAATATATATCAGAAAATAGTGCAGTGAACACAAAATGCAAGTGTTATACTATATATTTATCGGCTAACTATGATTTATTTCTATGTCTCTATATTCCTCCCGATATTCCACTCAGGACGAATACTAATAATATTATAATGCAGGCATGTAAATGACATATGAATGAGTTAGAAGGATGCTGCCACGCTAATACACACCAAAACTGTGCATTTATTAATTTCACTTTATTCAGTGAAATACCCTTCATCACATTCGGCATGCATACTGATACATTCACCTGGAAGCTTTATTAGACCACCAGAGGCATATATAAAACATGCATACATTTTAATTAATTTTTTTCTCCTTTTACCTACTGATAATCTCTGGTGTCAGTAGGGGGAATGAAAATCCATACACTTGTTGAAACACTCATTTACGTCAACGCTAATTGTTAGTATACTTTGTAAAAGAAAATATCTGCATGTGATCACATTATATCCGTTTCTCAAACATATTGGCTGTGTGCAGAAAGAATGTAAGATATGAATAAGACAATTAGGCGTTTCCCTATACCATTAATGTTCTTACACTTGGTAAATATTCTTTGAAATCTATCGGTAAACAGATTCATTTCTCACAGTTGGTCATTTCATAATTTCGAACAGATGATATCGCTTCAATTTAGAGTTTTCTGTGCAAAGAATTTATTGAAAAGAAGAAATGTTTGGTAGTTAATGGGCTTTCTAAATAGAGCTAAATTAAATGATAAGGATTCAGTTGAACCCAGTTTAATAATTATACAATTACTTAAAAAACATAAAACAGTAACGAATTTACTGAAAACTAGATATGAACAAATAATATTTAAACTGAATTTTCTGTTGCGAGTGGAAACAGATTGTCACTAAATAGCACGTATTTCAAATGCATATATATATATTCTTTTGTGCATAAAAAGCAGCTGTTCCAATAAATCTTACTATTGTTATTATTATGAAAAAAATGCAAAAACTTTGTGTAGTTACAGATATTTGTTTTCACTCTGACCTAACCAGACAGTTTTACAAGCTCGCTATAGAAAAAAATGGAATAATAAGTCAATAGTCAATTCATTTTTCTCTTCTCTAAGTCGATTTAACATGAACGCGGATTATTTTTCTCCTTGCTCGGTATAAAAATCAAATGAATTGTTGAGTGGGATCGATGACACTTTTCTTTGATGAAAATGATGAAATGTAACATTCGGATTTTAATTTTAAGGGTTAATTCTCACTGCTAAAATGATATTCCAATAAAGAAAGTGAGTATTGTTGTGCACTTGAACTCAACTCTTATTTCATGTACTAAAGTACAACTGTTTCTTTTAACTATTCTACCATATTTGACATTGTCACAGATGAATGTCAAGTAAACGATATCCAAAAGGTGTATGTGAAGACACTGAAATGGGGCATTAGTAATCGCCACTATGCAACTCGGTTAAAAGTCAAATAAATAAAAATTCAGTTCTAAAGTGTAGGTCAAATGCAACAGTGAGTAGAGAACATAATCTTTACAGCCTATATAGTCACTTGTAGAAAAGCAGCTGGCTGATATATCACAGGCTAACTTAACTAGGTGACTTCATGAAAATTAGTCGAGAACACAAAGTGCAAAGTCTATCATCTTTCCAAGTTAAAAAAATAAAAGCAATTATAATTCTAAATAGTTCGCTGCAACAAAGATAAAGGTATTGATGACATCTTATCTTATTTAATTCATAATGTTCACCCTTATTAAAAACTTTGATTCTGTTGTGAAAAGCTGTCTCGCCGCCTCCATGTGCATCTATCAGTTCACCTGCTCTTGTGGAGCAAGGTAAATTGACCGTAGCCAGAGAACGCTTTCCACATGGATTTGAGAACATATTCCAGAATAGTTTTACAATGGAGAAAGGAAGTGTGTGCCAAGCTCTATTCTAGAACATCTGATCTACTCCTGTCACTCTACCAACCCTGACCATGATTTCAAGATAATCTACCGAATCCACGCTAATTTGCTGCGTTTTCTTCGTTTTAAACTTCTAAAGACAGCGGAGGCCTTAGCCATTCACGAATTTAAGCCAGACCTTTGTATATAAAAGAAGTTTGTACAATCCCTACTTCTGCTTGGACCGTAGAGGGATAAACATTTATTTATTTATTTATTTTGTTTCTTTAGCTGATCTATGTACCTTTCCCTCACTGCTACAATTATTATTATGATGATGACTATTCTCACTCTGAATTGTTTCCGCTTGTCCCACTTGTCATTCTAAATCCAAAATATTTTTACAATATTGAATTCTATCTTACCAAATTTCACACCATGTTATGTAACACTTTATATTAGCCTACTAGTCCTATAAATATAAACCCCTTTCCAGCACTCATACTCCTTATGAATTATTCTATATATGACACTAATTGTTTTGCTACTTGACATTTAACTATAATTATAATCAAAAAATATTTTAATCGCATTTCATACTATTATTATTTCAAGAATTCACACCTTTGATCTAATTCCCTTACCGGATATAATTTCTTAAAAACGATATACATACGATTGCACAACTTGATAATAAATTCTTTGAAAAGAGTCTCTTCGCTGAATATAGTGTTTTTAATGCTACAATGGGAATTATTAAATTATTTTAAAAATTCTACACAAAAATTGACGCTATTGGAAACCTGTGTCGAATTTCAAAGGAGAATTTAAGTGGTAATTCTGTACATTTTAAATGAAAATGATAGCTAACCATACGAAGTTATTAGGCGTTCGAGAAAATTAAATGTCCAACTAGTGACCTGGGTTTTTCTTCAATAGCCTAAACAGCAGGAAAAGATTGGTGAAGACCTAACAATCCACATCATTCATTGGCTTAGAAGTTAGAAAGTCTGGACAATTCAAAGGAGTTCATCATGAGCTGACATTAGTTAGAGAACCATTGGAAAACCTGGGAGTACTGGACAGCTGTTTCGTCCTAGTTTGGGACTCTCCATCAGCAAGCACCCACCGGGATTCGAACCCACGACCTTCTGGTCACAAGGCGAGCTCGTATACCATTAAGCCACTGGAACCCGATCTAATGGTCCATGAATTCTAACTTCTACCAATTCACGACATAGCGCGACCCCTAGCCAATGTCTTCGGCGAGTATTTGTCCTCACACCCGACCTGCTGCACCCTACTGGTCATGACTTCTCACTAGAACCCCAGTTAACTACCTACCTGAATAGGGCAAGATATGTTGGATGTGTTCACTTATGAAAATTCTCTTTGTCTTAATTCCACTGAAAGAAAGAATTCACACACCTTTCATTTGTGTACACCATTTTATATACCATAAGTCTGACAGAGTTGCTATCAGCAATACCCTAGTGGATATTATTTATGGGGAACATTGAGAAAATTTGCAATAAATAAGTCAGCATACTACAATCTCAAACATGTGTACTTTACGTTTGGTGCGATTAATAAAGAGCACAGAAAAAGATGAATCTATTATGCAACAATAGTAAAGTTGAGAACTGCATTTCTTATATTTCAGAATTCAATGAACTACAAATAAAAATAGCTAAAATATATTCTCTTTAAAAAAATATGAAGTGGGATGTGGTTTAGCGTCAACAACTTACAGAAGAAGATAAACAACAATTACTTTCGAAATGCATACAGGATTTCTTCTCAGAAGAGATGCTTCCAAAGGTAATCATCAGTTTCAAAAAGTGTATCCAGAAAAAAACATTCACAAGAATCAGCTAATAGATATTAATAAATGCGAACAGAAACTGTGAAATACAAGAGACAGTAAGAAGTGTACATTCTTAAAGATGGCTTCAAGTGTGATGAACTTTATGGCCAAATTAAGTGTAAAATAAACGCTCCGCTTAAGTGGACCTTTTCACTTGGTAGACTAGTTATTGCTGTATGAGTATTTCAATAAAACAGTTAAGGTTAACAAATTCCTCTCTCATGTTAATTTCCACTTTCTATTCTAATTCACATAAATTTGCTAAATACAAGACATTGTGTGAGAAGAAGAAATTATTATCTATATATACAGACGTCTTCAGGATTATTCAGGAGTAAAATGTGCAGAGGACTTCAGCAGTGTGGTCTGTCTTTATCCAGTAGTCATTATCCTTTCGTGTATTTTTCTTTTTGGAGCACAGTGAATTCTGCCTCCTATCATAAGTCATTTTGGATGGAAGTAAAGATATTATCTTTTACTGGAAGTCGCTAATGCTTCTGTAAACTAGTGTAGATGCTATCAAGTTCCATCGTGTCAAACACAGCTGTAATGTCAAGGTTTGTTGGAGTAAACTCCTCCAAATAGACATTGCAAAAGAATTAAAATTTACTCAAGATCTAACCTGTGAAAGAAAAATGAATTATCTGTATCCATTATTTGTTTTAGGTAGACTGAGACAATATCTCTTCTTGTATTTGGATCATGTGAGATTTTGAGCTAATTCATTGGTTGCCTTCTCTGGCTAAATAAAAGTGACTCGAACATTAGTATTTACAAAAGCTTAAAACGCGGGTTAGTATAGAGTAGACAGAATCCTTGTTTTTAGTTACGAAATAACTAATAATAACCTGAAAACATCTACTTTACTATACGATGCATGCCTGGATAAGTTTATAGCAACCCCTAAAAATGAGCTAAAAGCACTTCGAAAAGTTATGACCTACAAACACTTTGGAGGTTCAAAATGCTATTGTTTAGCCGTGCGACTGAAAGTTGTATGCATACTTGGTTAATAAACGATCGAATAAACCTATATTTATAGGATAATATCAAAATGAAAAGAGAATTTTATAATTAGACGGAAAATTAAAGCGTAATCTTCAGTCTGATCAATAGTGTATTTAGGTTTGTAGACGTGAACTTCTTACATATCAGTTAGAATTTCGAAGAAAAAAACATCAGAGGACAGAAATGGCTATACATCCTCAACGGATGCTTATTTCAAATAGTTGTGTGTTACATGTGTTCACATGCTCTTTCCAAATGAAATCTCTCTCGTGTAACATGAAGATAATGCAAAGAAGTAAAAGCCCTCACAAGTAGGATGAAATTCACAATTTTTAAGCGAATTGTTAACTACTACTAGTCTTCTATATCGATACACTTCATAACACTTTCTGTTTAGGTTTCAGAGATATTAAAAAGCATGTAACCCATTAAAAGTAGGTGTTTCTTTATTTCTTCCATTGGTAGTTCACTGCTAAACTTTTTAATCCCTCTTATATTTTCTGCAGTAGTACGAATTAAGACACGCCTAATGTTCACACACAAATCTGTAACACATTTTGGACTTCATAAACATGGTTGGCTTGATGAATTTTGATGAAGCAGGAAAGATTGAATTCATTATAAAAGATGACGTCATTCGATTTCAATTTGTTCTCACCAGCTGCACACTACAGGTAACTACAACGATCACAAAAGAATGAAAGTAACATACTTCAATGTTGGAATGATAACGGAGAAAATATTATAAATTGACGCATCTGAAATGTAAGCACTACAATATTTTAGTTGAAGTTATCATCAGTTTATATGTATTTCAAAGTTGGAAACGAGAGGGAGGAGAAGACAGAAAAAATAAATAAGTGTTAGCTTATAGAGTTACACAAGAAACAAGAAATATTAAAGTTCATAAGATTGAATTTAGTTGAGTAAGCTAAAATCACTGTTTTGGGTTATTATGCCATCAGCGTAATCAAAATTGAAATGCGTTTATCACGGTAATGAGAGATTCAACATATCCCCTTTCTATATTCATAAGTTTGCTTGAAAACGTTTGATTACAATTGCTTCTGAGAACCATAGTAAATTTATTATCCTTTGCACATTCTTTCTGGTTTTTGTATTCTCTTCTCCTTCAACTTCGAAATACATCTAAATTGATGATAACTTCAACTAAAATATTGTAGTGCTTACATTTCAGATGCGTCAATTTATAATATTTTCTCCGTTATCATTCCAACATTGAAGTATGTTACTTTCATTCTTTTGTGATCGTTGTAGTTACCTGTAGTGTGCAGCTGATGAGAACAATTGAAATCGAATGACGTCGTTTAATACAACAAATCTAGTCCCCTTTGCTTTGTCAAAACTTTGTGAATCAATATTAGGATTATAGATGGTAATTTTCGCATAAATATGTAAAGGCATTTGATAGATCTAAACTGTCAATGTTGAAGATTATTCGATCATAGCGATAATGTTTAGCTTATAACAAGTGTGGGAATTGTGTGTTTTCCGGTGTTTGATATTTGATCTAAGGCACTTCATCACTAGTGGATTTTCTACTGATGAGGCTGAAAACCTTTTTGATTTAACATCCACAATCAAATATCGAAATGTAGACAAAAACCAAACAGTTTCCATTATTAACTTAATATCAACCTGTAGTGTAACAAAAGGATGTGTCATTGGAATTGTAAATTTTAGATGACAAAATTTGGTTAACTGTTTAGAAACTAAAATACGATTAAATAAACAAGTTGAGTGAAGTAATCTCATTGACGGGGTTGATTAGAGCCCAGTTAAAATTAAAACTAAACAGAAATCAAGTTAACAACAGTAGTAATAAGGAGTAGAGACTTAATAAGGGTTGGGGGAAGAAAATAATACAATTAAGAAACAAACAAGCAAAACAAAACGAAACAAACATCCGCATTTAGTGTCAAGATAAGTCAAGTCCACTGTAGATTTATTGACTGAACAAACTTCTTTTGCACGCAAAGTTCAGGATTTAAGATTTGAGTTGCCATCACTTCTGCGGTTTGAAGGAATTTGATTCGTACTCGTTTAGCAGGATTCCCACGTATTCTTTAGATTAATTTTAAGTTGTTTTGTGGGTTTGCTTGGTGTCCTGATTCGATCAGGACCTTTTTTCTCCTTTATAAAACTACGAGGGTAAGTGTCCGATGATACGTTTGGATAGCAAACGCTTGGTAAGGCCGACATACCTAGGTCCACGTGAGCCGGTGAATTGGTAGATGCACAGGGATGAGGTCAATAGTGGTAGGTTATTCTTCACCTTCACGCGAATCATTGGTTTCATGGAGAAGATTAGTCAGAGTTCAGCCCGGAAGAAGGTCTCCTTCAGCAAGCGCGCGAGCGGTTTCTCAGTATTTCTGCCTATGAGTTTCAATTGAATTGTAGAATTGGGTAGAGAAGTCTTTTAGAAGCAGAAGGTATAGGAGGTTTCGGTGGTTTAGGTTTCAAAGATTTTGTGATGAAACGTTCTGAGTAGCCATTTTCAAAGAGGATTCCCTTTAGGGTGTTTAGTTCCTCTTCCATAGTATTAGAACTGCAAATGCTGTGGATTTTGTGGCTCAGTGAACGAATCAGATTTCGTTTTGTATATAGAGGCACCCACTCGAAAGTCAGAAAGTTATCTGCTGCATGCCGACTTTTCATAGATGGATATTTTATTGTTCCATCTTGTTCACGTCTTGGTAATGGGACGTCCAGAAAAGATATTTTTGTGTCGAATTTTTTATTTAGTGTGAACTGAATTGCTGGATAGCAGCTGTTGAAGAAGTCCAAGATATTCTCCAAATTCTCCTCATTATCGGAGATAATGAAAGTGTTCTCTACGTGTCTACTGTAAAACCCAAGGATGTCAATGATTTTCTTTAGATGTGTGTTTTCTGGTTTTGACATGAAAAAATCTGAAAGCACCTGGCCAACTGGTGAGCCCATAACTATACCATCTTTTTGTCAATATATTTCGTTATTGAAAGAGAATTGGAGGTTTAGGGTGCATCTCAATAGGAGTTTAGGGCGTTCACGTTCGTTCTTTAAAATCAGTTAATTTGAAAATTTTCGGTCTTGAGAATAGCGATATTTTGTGAGTATGGCAATAGATTCCATGTTGTAGAGAACAGAAACGTAGTCTTACATCCACTGAAAAAAATTCATTGACTGCCTAAAAATAACTTCAGATTGTTCTCTGGGCCACACTACTTACTAGTGCCATCGGCAGTTACCAATATAGTTTTGTTTTCCGCATCGATCAACCAGTCACTTAAAGAATAGTAATACAACCAGTTTGACAGTTAAAACACTACATCCAAGTGGTTTTTTCTCTTCCTTTCGATTTCATTCTACATAGTTATACTAATTACCTGCGGGATGATGTGCCAAAAATGAAATAAGTAAAAAGGGCATTAGTTTGGTAGAACCCTACGGATCCATATGTTCTAAAACGTTTTCCTATCTATTAATAGCTGCATAGAAACGAGCCAGACTTTTTTTTAATTTTTATAAGGCTTATGTACTTCACTATTAATTAGTTAATAAACTCCTAAATTTCGCGTGTGATATTTTAGTGAACGAAATTTGATTGAAAATTACTTTCCGGTATCTGTTATACCCAGGTAAAATGATAGTAAGATTAAGTTACTTATACTAAATCTAAGAAAAGATCTGTAGAAATGAATCTTTTGAACTTACTAAAAACAGCTCCAGCATTATGTTTTCCAGTTTGCTCGTAACCCCAGCCAGTTATTAATGAACTTTACGCATTACTAATCAACGAATACTTACAATTACTTTGTGCCCCATCCATTAACACCGTTTTAATAATATTTTTAGGTAGATGGTTGTTTGATTGGATTTGGCTAAATACATTATGTAATTCACTAGTTCTATGCTTATTTAGGCTCTATTGGATGTCGAAAATTAAGGCAAGGTTTTACAAATAGTATTTATGTTTAAGTCTACATTACATTTACTTTCCTCCTAAGACAGCAGTAATCATTTAAGTAACTTGTGAGAAATCGAGTGGTATGAAGACACTTTCAAATAAAATACCGCCAAGTATACATGCAGTCGACTCCACTCTATCAGTCTACACTTGCTCACAGAGATAGATTATCTGAAGCGAATACTACATAGAAGTGCCAAAGAGTCATTAAATTCCCCTAAAGTATTCGTCATTTTTCTGTAGCCACGGGATTATAAAGACAGTTTATAAGATATCCTTTTAATCCACTTTTACTATATACAGTAGTGTTTGCAGAATAAATAATAAAAATGAGCATTATTTTTTAAGATGCCAAGTATCCCGTCATAAAACATGACTTTTCCATTATCCAGTTAAATAAATTATTCTACATGTGTGCATGTGCGTCAGTGAAAAGAACAAGTATCACATCATGTACTGAACCATAAGTATATTTTGCCAATATTCTCTGGCATGTGTATCTATTCAACAGTCCATCGTTTTTAAGATAGACTGTCTACATTGATCAAATGCAAACAAGACTGTGAAGTTTCAGCATACGTATGTACTAGAATTCAAACCATTCATTTTCAGTAAAATTAATGATTATAACTTCGCCTAATTTAAGTCATTAGTGAAAACAAAACACGTAGATCAGCGAAGAGTCTCTTTTCGGCGAATTCATTTTCTTAGCTGTACAATCGCAAATATATGTGTGTTATTTTGTATGTATGTGTGCATTAAGTTTGTCAACAAACGCCTCCTTCAAAGTAATCTACAGAATCGAGAATAACCTATCAAAGTCAATACGGTTTCGTCTTCTTTGTATCGTTGAAGCTCTGGCCATTCACATCGAAAAACCGGAGCTGTGCTTACAAAAGAGGATTACAGAACCACTTCTACTGTCTTGGTAACAACTTTTTTGAATTTGATTTGATTTTTTTGATTTTGATAACTTAACTTCGTTTCTTTGCCCGTTCTTTAATTGTTGATAATTCTTGTATTCATTTAGAACTCTTACGTAATTTCGTATTATCTACTTTGTTCCTATGTGCATCCTGAGTAAAACTCACTCGTCAAACTATTCATATTATTACATAACTTCTTTTAACAACTGTTTGTGACAACTCATCACCTTTGTTACTAACCTAATTTTTTTTCTTTTTTTTCGATTACAGCTTGATTCCACATCGTATTATTTTTGGTACAGGTATGGAATTTTCAGCATGGATATCGGTAGCCCAAATTTTGCAGGCCGACCATAGATATCAGGTGTGCGTATGCAGGGGATCGAACCCCGGACCATGTGCATGGTCGGCGAGAGTCCTAACCACTGTGCCACCGACGCACAATTTCATTAAAAACTAATTTTCTTGACTAATTTTGTATTACGTAACTCCAATTACCAATCTTCACCTGTTTAGTTAAAATAGCCATAAACAATTGTATTTTGTTTGATAAACTTAATGCACACACACATACAAAGTAACACACATACAAGCTAAGAAAATGAATTCGCCGAAAAGAGACTCTTCGCTGATCTACGTGTTTTGTTTTTATTAATGCCTGGATGGGGATTATACACAATTAACGTCAGACAATATACAAAAATGCTGCCGATAGCTTGAAACAAAGAAACAAATAAATTTCGGAAGGCAGATAAATAGTGACTGATGATAGTCGTGGAAGAAATAATGGACATCCAATTTATAATCTCAACTGGGACAATTGCATCATACTGCTCCGTGTTCAATACTCTCCTTATTGGATGACCACATTTTTTACAGCCGGGATATTTTCAGAAACAAAATGGAACAGACGTATTTTGAGGATAATAAGTGAATATTTTTACTGGTCATTATACGCTAACCATCACATTTGAATGTATCTTAAGAAATCGTTGTGAAACGCTTCATTTTATTTATTTCCTCCTTTTAATAAGATTATGTAGCTGCAGTTACTTTCAAATTTAATTATCAACTTTGAAATATGATGTATGGTGTATACCTAGTGAGTACTAAATTCGAATGATCGATAAAAAACATTACCAAGTATAAAAGTTAAGTCCTTTCAAAGACTGAAGATGATCAAAAATTCATCATACAGTTATTTTGTATATCTGTTCTTAATAACTTATCATCTCCATTTCACATTATATGTTTCTGTCAAAAGTTTTGTAGACAAAGACTAACAGTTACTCAAACGTTTGTCAGGCAAACGAATTTGAATTCATCTGCATAGCGACTAAGCTGTAGAAAATGGAAACAATACATTTCAATAAAGAAAAGGCAGTATTTAATACAATTATTTCCAGTGCTTAAAACAGCGTCTGGCCGTTCATCGGGAATCCATTGTTATATTTCAAACGAAATTCGAACGTTTTGCACATTGGTATACAGGATGACGAAGTAAGGTGGTGTTTAGGCAATTACTTCCTTTTTAATGACTTTCGTAGACATATGCGTCAGTTAGGATCTACAGAACTTGTCTACTATAGGGTTGAAACAAGAAAAACCCAGCATAAAATTTCACAAATATATATTTGACTTCTTCAGTTCTGGGGAACGAAATAAAATCTGATAAAGACTAATACCGTATTAGACTACCAAGCAGCCGATAACTACCAATTCTATCTCCAGATAAAAGAACGCCTGATAAATCGTAAATACTAGTTAAAATTAAACAACTTCTTGATAAATATAGACATGATACAAGAGTAAGCATTTAAATACATTAACCATGACAAAAATTGACAGCATATTAGTTTTGTTGCCAGATACTATCAGAACATGAATGATTTTAGGTGAATTGCTATCTTAAATAACAGAGGCAGATTTTTGACTTCTGTGTAAATAGCGTGTTTCTAATTCCTATATTCAATTCAACACATTTTATTAAGCGTAGCGTTTCAAACTCCTTTCACTCTTAAAATTAACGAGTCTATGGTCATTATACGCTTCAGTCTAACCGATTTTCACAACCAAAAGATAAACTATGGAATACCAGCAGTATATTACTAATTACAAAATTATAAAACTCAGGCAAAAGCCCGAAAACAAAAAAGGATACTGAAGACCATTATCCCCAAAGAAGTGAAAATTCTGTATAGTGACTGCAGCAACACATCACAAAGTAAAAATATCAGGAAAAATTTATTAAGTTTAACCCAAACCGATGTAAGTAGATTATTGTTAACCAGCAAACTTTTAATTGCATGCACTTCTTTGATAAGAGATTCATGCACTTCAAAGCCAAAAAGAAACTCAATATATTGTGCACACTAAGATACTAGAAGTGTGGCAATGTGTATTTAAAAATAACTACTCTTAGCACCAGTCAGTACCTCCTTAAACCTTCGTGTACTAAAAATAAGGTGCGTCATGCTTAGGGAAACCTAAAAAGATGAGAATATTTGGTATAATTTGAAAGTTTTTCTTCCCGGTCGCACAAAATCTTATTTACCATATATATTCCTAGGTTTCCCAAACAGCTGTTTGGTGTTTCACGATTTCCAGCCCTTCCTTCCAGCTTTTTTCAAGACAAGTCCAAACATACACGTTATATATATATATATATATATAAACATTCAATATTAATCAGGTTAGGATTTCTATACACAATGTGTATAAGTTCTAATTACAACAGAAGGACCAAATGCTAAATAACTTGTCTGATTACTACTATTTGTACACACTTAAAATAACAACTTGCATTAAAACCAATGTTTCCGCGAAAGATTTCTCCAGATCCCCTTTTCCTCGTGAAACAAAAATCCACACATTATATTCAGTAAGAATCAGCTGGGGTGCAAAATTGCCGGATATACAGCAAGTATATCTACTATAAACAATATGATTATTGTACGAAAAACGGAAATGAAAGAAGCCTTGATTTGTACTAATTTGACTGAAAGCATATAGTTTCTTGTCTAGCGAAATGAAATCATACGCATGGCAAGCAATATAAATAAAAAAATACCCAAATTTCTTCCCAAGTGAACGCCATTCACTGTATGATGTGATAAGCAAGCAATACCTACCATCAGTATATTTGCGTATGGCTAACGAAGTAAAAGTAATAAAGCCATTAAGTGACATAGTTGTAAATGATATATAAATGCATATGTGTATGTAATTACTAAGTATTAAGGTCATTTACATACAACAAAACATATAAAACTGGCATCTCTTGACTTTGACAAATATACAAAAAACAAAAGTGTAACTTGCACTCACCTATATCACAACCGGCATGGGAAATTGTCTCCGCTTTGCGAACTGGTATAAACATTTGCTTACGACTATCCTCGAAGATTTGCTGCCAGTCAATTGTAAAACCAAAGTTGCAGAGAAACTGATTATTAAATGCCACTATATGATTACGTTGAATAGCTGAAAAGATAAACAACAAGAATCTAATGTCGCTTTGTACAAAAATATGAAGTTAGACCCACAAAATCTCTTAGTTTCACACATATGAACACCACTGGATCGGATTTAAGACGTGATCTGATATGTCAACGAAATCTCTTGATACTGCAGAGGAAGTACACCTTAAAGTAATACTTTTCAACTTTTATTGAGGAAGTATCACTTCTGGATGGCAAAACTAAGTAATATTATTATGCCGTGATAAAATAAACACTGTTAAAAGTCTTTAATTGTTTCGGTTTTAACCTACAGGACTTCTGTACTTCCAGGATAAGTAAGTAAATAGACGTCGTGCATGCTAGTAAAAAAATTTATTGAGCTAGCATCATACAACCTGCATACTGATACAATGCAATAAAATGCAAGCGTTTTGTGAAGTCGCATCCTGAAATTCAATAAAGAATCACATAAAGAAGTCCATGAATATAAAAGCAGAAACTTTAGTGTGGCATTAACAAAGGTGCTAAAAGGATCCTATACTTAATTTAAGTGATTATTTTTTATAAAGACAAGCATCCTCATTTAAAGAGTCAACACTTTTCATAAAAAGCAGCTACCAGAATAGGGTTATTTGAAAAATGGGAGTAACCTAAACTTATCGACAGATTTTACCGACCTTTTAGGGAACCCCATTTGAAGGCACTATAAAAAATGAGCAAAAGAGTTCGTGATGCAACATGTGCACTGCGAATAAGCAATACCAGAGACAAGTGAATGAGTCCGAAAAGGTATTCAAACTATTTTGAAACTCACAGCACTTATAAAACTGCAATTTTTCTTCGAAACTTAGTTCTTTACATAGTGTTCACACGAATCAACTCTGCAGGCGATTTTCGAAACAGATTCTTAATTTAAAAATTATCACACTTGTATAATAATACGTGCTACAAATAGGATGATTTGTGATATGAAACTTTCACACGAATCACCCAAAAAAAATCAACAATATGTCTCTTAAAAAATGAAAAGATATTTTGTCTGCAGGAGTTAATATTTTAGTCTACATGAAGCATGAGCAATATCTTACACGAAAGTGTTATGTTATATCGAACCATCTTCAGGAAATTGCGCTGCCTACTAACTCACTCCGGATTTAAATACGGAAGAAAATATATTTTGAAAGAAATGAGTCCGGAGAAGTTTGTGTGTCTCAACCTAATCTATTTTTGGTAGCCAGAATATCCTTCCGAATAAGACCAAAGACAAATTACATCTAGTCTTTACGTATAAGTTAGCAAATAGTTGAAATGCCTAAAGGACTCAATCTATTTCACAGCAGTAACAAAAACTAATTTATAAGAATGGCGGAAATATCTAAAAGAGAGAAGTGATTAAAATTTTTTTAAAATGTTCACTGTTTAAGTATCGAAAAGTATGAAAAACACTCACATGTTAAGCTTCTTAAATCAAGTATTTCAAGAGTGTTCCGGTTTACCACAAGTGCAGCACTTGTGTTCATGATAGGATATCCCGGTTCACCTCGAATTACTTTTAATGACGGCAAAGATATCGATTTTACATTATTCCTGCCAATATACACGTAACCTGATACATCCTCAATTTTTCCAAGGAAAGATAGGTCAGGATCAGATCCATTTTCTAACAAAAATCATGATAGCCATTTAGTAATCTTACCAAGTTTTTCAAGTCCACATATAACTAAATTTCCAATTATATGAGTACATCCCCCATACAGAAACTTGATATATGCAAGTTGTATGTGTTTCGGATTAGGTTTGTTACAATCCCGCTCCCAAACTCGGCAAGCTACAAAACTTAATTAGAAGCATCTACAAACCTTTGATCCATGGATATTCTGATATAGTGAACTTCAAAGACCGGCAGTTGACAACTGAACATCAAATTAATTAAACGAAAATTATTACCGAAAATCAAAACTAGAATTATCACAGGAAAATTCATTTAAAAGGTGCTCTGCATATAGGCATAACACTGATGGTAAGTAGCGTTTTAAAAGATTGCCAAACAGTTTTGACCTGAAAATATTTGTTAACGATGCAGATAAAACGTTTCTTCTGAAATAAATGAATCTACATACAGTTGAATAAAATACTTTACAAAACCACTTATTATATTGTTTATAAATCACTGTCAAAGGCTGCTGTAAATCAGGACAATTTTCTCGATGATACGTTACGGTTCTTGATTTCTGAAGGGTATCCGAGTGGTCGGCCCATCCAACTATCTTTCTTTTACATCAGACAGGAATTCGAAATCAGTAATATGACTGATCTGAGTCGTTCTAAACTTGGTTTCTTCGCTCTCATCCAAGAAACAGAAATCAAAAGAACTGTGAAGTAACAAAAGATGTGAAAAGCCATGAGAAATGACATTAGAAATAAACAGTGGATTACTGAGGATAATAAAAAGCGTGAGGGAATATTGTGCAGACTTACACAGAAGATGGGGGAGACTTTAATTAAATCCTTATCTACCGCGATTCAGAGTTATCTTAGCATCACGTTCCCAAATGTTTGACCCCCTCTTAGAAAACAGCCTGCTCTTCAGGTATTGCCATATGTCTCTGAAACTTGCACCAGCTCTTGGTTTGCGCTAAGAAAGACCGCAATAACTCATGCCACTTGGAACGACCACTACTGAGTGGTGCGAACGATAAGTATCAGCTGGCTTAGTTACCATTCTGTTTATGTCCTTTCTTCCATTGTGGGCGAAATTTGTTTTGATAAAGTCTCACAGTGTTTTACAGTAATATTTACTGATGACGTTTCGAGCACAGTCTATTGCTCATAATCATTTAAAACTCTTTCTTCTTGGTATAATTCACAGCCTTCACAGAAGAGAGATCTTTAGTTACCTGCTGTCTGATCTAATTCCTTTCAGTTCGAGTAACTGTGTAGGCAAACAGATATGCCATTTTCGGACAAAGTTGATGTTTTTCATGCCGTAAACAGGCAGGTTCACTATAAATTAGGAGAAAATATGCGTAGCTAAAAAACATGCATAATCTAGCTCTAAAATTCACTCGTTTTGGCCACCAGGGCGCAACTCCTTCACACCTATTTACATGGCTGAAGTCAGCGGTTTAACTAAGAGGACACAAATGGATTAGCATCAAACAATTCTTTTTGTGTTAGTTAAAAGACTGAAAGGACTTCAAAGCAAACAACCGAAAATTTTAAAAGCAAACGCTTTCCTCTATGATGCGGCACAATTTTGCTGGAGCGTAGGGATGCTGTCTGTTTGTTCTCTCAAAAGAACAAGTTCAGACAACGAAAAATAATCGAAGTACTTGAAACTCAAGATTTAGGATAAGGCCTGAGTTTGTATAACTGTGATAATAAGTTAAAGGCTGAAAAGTTGAATTAATAATTGCTGAGGTAACTTTGCTTATCGTTTATAATCGGGGGACTTCGTTAACTTTTCGGCTAAGAGGCATCGATTTTCCTTCTGTAAGGCTACTAGTCTAAATTGATTATCTAAGATATTGTGCTGTATTGATGTTTTCCTCCATATGGTTGTGTATTATGCACTGTATCTTACACCCTGATTAGGGAACATTCCAATAGGGACATTTTAGATTGCCTGCACATGTTTGTTGGCTCACACCGCTTTGTCATCCCTTCCCATAAACCTCTATTCCTCTCAGTTTGTTTTTTCTGAATTAATTCGTATAAAACGGCAGACGAAGAACTCTGTAGCCGAAAATTACAACCATTGGGGGCGGTGATATTTGGGGCAAAACCTTCAGCATAATTCCATTATTTCTTAAATCTCCCCAATGTATTTGCACTAGAGATGGTGATTATGATTGGAATATTGTGTAATAGACTTTCTTTCTCATTTCACTAAATTGAAATCGTTTTCTTCCCAGACACTTTCCAGGTTATGGGAAGCCATTAGCTGAAATTGTTTGGAAAACAGTAGAAATCATGAAGTGCGTATGTAGACTGGTCAGTAGATTTTGAGTATTTTGCTCTTATCCTAGAAATTTTATGCAACATTTAACTTAGTGACCGTCGTAGGTACATCCAAGGCCACTAGGTGCAAGCAACACTAGCACCTTTGTGTATAGAAGCTGCTAGACCGAACATCTCAAGTGATATCTTCCAGCCTTGGTATTATGAGCAACTCACACTCGCCAAGGTAACCAACGATACTGATACTGGTGTAGTGCACTTTTCCAGCACTGCCAGTAAGTTGCCACCATCTGAGTTAGCAATCATCAAACAGTCTACTGCGGACGCTATAAACTGGTTGCTCTGATGATGAAAAAAGCATAACAACACCTATGTTTGAGAATAACCATATCTCCATAGAAAACGTCATAGTTTTTCATGGTAAGACCAGTATGGTTAGCATCATACATTGCAAATGTGTATTATCATTTCAAGTGCTACATAGCTTCTTGTTTTTATCTTGTAAATATACTTCCAATAATGTATTATTCATTATTGCATTCTATACCAATTTTCGGCTGGGCCAGATTTTCTTCACTTCCTGAAATGGCGTTCAAACACGTGGGGGCATGGCACTCACTCAAATATATGTTGTTTATCGATTGGCCATAACTATCATAAGGAAATGGAACGAATTTCGGGTTGTCGCTCAACTTCGATGGTGACCTTCGTGAAAGGTTTACAAATTAAAATTTATAAGAATCTGTTCCCATTGCTTGTACTATAATTCAAAAATTTGAACTTTTGAAAAAGTAGTCATCTGTGCTAATTCTCAATTGTAATTTGTAACATAACTGATCGTGTCTGTAAAAATGGCATGCATTTCATGTAAATTTATACGTTTAGACGAAATATATATACTAAAATACAACATCCGCAATAACCTGCACTGTTGGAAGAACAAGCTAGTAGCTTTGTAGCGATTGTAGGGGAAGTAGCACTACTAATCCTAATACATGTTCTTACTGGGGTGTGGTCCTTAAAGTAAAAAGTGCTCCACAAATCTGTGAAGCCAAGATAGTCCCCATAAAATTCACATACCACCGGAGAGCCACTACAACTTGAATCGCTAATCACATATCAAAATTGGACAGATTGTCAGTACGACGAGGTAAACCAGGAAATGTTCTGCAGTAATACCAGGAGGCTCAGAAGTAGTAGAAAATAACACGAAGGAAACGTCAAGATTTTCATAGACTTGGTTATACTGTATAGTAGGGAAAGAAAGAACGGTAGTTAAATAGTTGCATACGTTAGTGGCAAGATCCCTTCAAATAAGGCCACCAACGTGGTACCAACCGCACTTCAGAAGCCACTCTGCTGCTACATGACTGTAACGATTAGTGAATGGAGGGTTTATAGTCCTGCAAAATGCAGGGCAAAATAAAAGCTACAGTTACCTGAATTCTTTTGCATGGATCTGAGAATAGGATTCATCCAGCCTTTATTGCCAGTATACTCCAAAAGGCACCTCTCAGATTTCTGAAGAAATAACCTTGAAGAAGGTTTATTGATGGACACCATAGGAGCTCCTGGTATTACTGAGAGAAGGAAGACGGGAGACATTAGGGATCATTCAGAAAACCATTTACGCTGGGGTCTCATAACAACTGACTGCCTTTCTACAAAACGACTATCCTACCAACTTTGTAAAGAAGTATATCTACGAAACTACACACAAAATTAAGCGAAACACAGTAAGTAAGAAAAAGCTTTACTTAAATTTACAATTCAAAGGCAATACATCCAGCGACATATTAAACCGTAGATTAACAAGATCAGTTGAAAGAACTTTCAGTGCCACAAAACTGCATGTCACTTTCTCAACCAAACCGATATTGACACTGTGCATTAAAGATAGATTACCCAAAATGGCGACATCAATGTGTGTGTAAAAATTCAACTGCTCCTGTGAAGCTAGTTATATCGGTCGTACCCAAAGGAATTTATCTTTGCGCACTCGTGAACATATTCCTGTTTGGCTTGGGAAAAGAGCAACCAAATCATTAAACAGTGCAATTCTGTCTCATCTAGTGGATAGCGAACACAGCATCAAAGTAGATGAGTTATTTACAGTTGTGTATGGAGTACCAAACAATCGCCCCAAAGGCGCACGATTACGCCTCCTAGCCATAGCTGAGGCTTGAGAGATTAATAGAGAAAGACCAGACTTATGTGCACATAAAAAATTTATTCACTCTTTGTCTACCCTGGCCCACTGTAAGGTCATCAGGATCATAATTTTCCGTATTATTATTACCATTATTATCATTTCGTGATATCATGTCTTTATTATCCATTTCTCCACCCACTTTATTTCACCTCATTGTTACCCTTAATTTTTTCAACCTTTGTGATTTTATACTAAGCCTACCAATTCTGTAACATCTTATTACAATTTGCAATTTAGCCTCCTTACTTTACCATTAGACATTATCGGTCAGCCCTCACATTCAGTGTCCCCTTTGTTAATGTGTTTGTATGTATTTTGTGGTTATCGCATTTCTCTCACCCTAATTGTCCATTCACACTTCGTCACATTTTTCTGACTATACACCAAATACACATTTGATTGACTAATGGACTATCATCTCAACTTACACATGCACCCCAATACAGTTTCTGATATTATTTACACTTGCCTTTATTGGCTATATGTACTCTGTTATTCATGGATTTATAACTGCAGAGCTTGAAGAAGTTATCAAAAACAATTGTTCGCTCAAAATCTTGTTTTGATTTCAATATGGGGATATTTCATTTAATTGACTGTCTGTATATACAGCACATACAGATGAAATCATCAGTTGGAAATAGTGACTATGCCATCGTCTTGTTTGACATGGTCATTGGGAGAGACAAAAAACTGCAATATTTCTCAGATATCTGAGTAGCACAATGTCCCTCACTATGTAAACGTGACTTCAGAACCAACCAGTCCTGAGTTTTAAACTTCCTTGCAGCTTTACACAGTTCGATAGGATGCTTAGATCAGAAATTCCTAAAAACATTTTTTCTGGTTTGTGTTAACACGATGATAATAAAACTTAGTACTACGGAATCTCTGAATTGGGTGAATTGAACTTGAAGTTTATACGGAGTGTCCGTAACGTTATCAGGAAAATTCGCTGTCACCGGAAGACTACTCTCATAAATCCAGAATACTATACTATGTATGTGGTAACCAGCTCGATTTCAGTGCAAGCAATAATAATATATTTCACATAAATTAAGCATTTGCATGATTTACATACCGTTTGTACAGGCAACATCATATTTGACAAGTGAAATTGGAAACGGAACACTTTCATGACATTAAAAATTGGAAAAATGGAAAAAACCTCTAGAAACTAATAAGAATGGATTACAATATATTCGTTTAAGTCTAGATTATAATCTATAATATACTTATAGTCTGTCAAATTCATGCGGGAATTGCGAAATGTTGCGTTAATGGATTCAGAATGGAATTTGTTCCGTTGTTCGTCGTATGTGCCAACAATATTCTGAATAACGCTCAAGTAATACAAACGCAGAAAGCAACATAACTGTTCATTTGCATTGCTTCAGTGCAATACGTTTGAGAAGAGAAGAAAGAGGAAAGCAGAAAGAGAGGTGCAGAGGCAACCAGTAAATAATAATAATTTAAGCAATAAATGCAATAACCGCAGGGTTTATTCCCATTTTTTGTTACTAAGATTTTTGAGAGCCATTGAGTTTTATAGTGTTACATACTAACAGTTAGTTCAAGTTTATTGTAGATAACAATAAAAAATATTGAATAACAAAGTATTCTTCACGCTTTGCAGCACGAACGCCAATTAACATAACGACTAGAGCATGAATTCCAAAGCGAAATAGTTTGGCACTATCTGCACGAATACCTCTTGCTTGTCCAGTAACAGAAACTATTGTCGTCTCCTGACACTCATTCTGCCTAGCTTGGAGTAATAGTGACGCATGCATATAAACCTCCGGCTTTCCGGCATAAGAGACCTCAGCCCTGGAAGGGAACATCTTGGACCTGCCACTAGCCATACAACAGGAAATCTTGCCCATTTGTTCACTGAATACTGCTTCTTCCTCTATTTCATCCCGCTTTCAGCTCAAGCCCACTTTTGTTTAAACCAAATTGGCTTGTTGAATCTCATTTGCTGATTTCAGTTTCACTATCTCATAATCCCAATATAAATTCAGAAGACTCGAAACAAATTCAGAATCAAACCCACTGAAAGTTTATCACAATTTGTGAAACTCAGTAGAATGCAAAATACACTGCGGTTACACTTGCACTCCCGTCACTACGAAAATGCACACACATTTCAACAAATAAATAGAAAAAGCGAAGCTGACATACAACCAGTAGACATGTCCTATCTTATATGAAATTACTGGAGCCATCTATTCGTGCTTCGAATTCTGCAAGGTCGAGACTATCTCCCTTAGTGATCACAATCCATGCTTCCCATTGTGTATCGTTCAAGATTGATATCATTGTATCATGTACACTTTTGACTCCCAGTGGTCCCACATCTGTGACATCGTATCCTCAAAGATACATGACTTTCAATTATACAGTGTATCTGGCCAATCAGGCGACAGCCTTGAGTAATTTACACAAAAGCGGCTAATGTTCAAGGAATGAGTTCAAAGCCGAACATATTTTATTTGTGTATGTCACTTTAAAAGTTGCCTTTAATACTTTGACACCCCCGCATACTCGGTCATAAGTAGTTCATCCGTCCCAGGAATTCTGGACGTTTCTACCACCTACATTACAGAGTGTGGGGGATCAGGGAAGTTCGTCAACTCAACTGAACCTCAGCCATTTCATCATCAACGATCAATTCGTCTATCCGTGCCCATTGAAACACATGATTGTCGAGATAATTTTCAGGGGAGAAAAGCTCGGCATCTTCGTTGTGGTATGATTACCTATTTGTTTACTCTCTTTAAGCCATCATCAACAAATGCATCTTTCAGCAGCAGTAAGCGTTACACTCTCTCTTGGCTACTTGGGATGGCCTTGAATGCAGTCTGGCCAGCAGGTTAGCAGGGCCAGGCTAAAGAGTCAGCAGGTAGTGTGTTTAGTGCTAAGGTATAGGAGGGCTGATAGACGTAACAGCCATGAGCGTTATTTCTCGCTGAAGCCAACTGAAGGTCACTTCAAATCTGTGCAAGCGGCCCAGCTTATTAGTTTCACAGAATACCAATCTTGTCAGTGGATCCCCTTGATGATGAATTGGAAGGGTTGTGCTATAACGATGCAGATCTCAACTGATCGACGCTCTTTGCTTCGCTAAAAAGTGAGCATACCTTGCTGATTCAGTACATATGTAATATCTTACTGTGATAGAATTGCTCCATGAGGTGGTAATTCACTTCCTTCAACATTGTAGTGTACATATGAACGGTAAACGGGGTGGCGGCAAGCTCCGGCCTTAGAATTCATACAGTTCTCAAGAGGGCTACCATAGCCTTTCCCATCACAAGGTGGACATCTATTTCGTCTTTCAGGGCTATTCTAACATAAATGGCAGTTCTGTATCCAAGTTTAGGGATATCGGAGGAGATATGAATGTCTCTTTCCTGATAATCTTTTTCTAAATTTAACAAGTGTGCTGACATAATGAGTTCAAGAAACATTTTTTACATTCTAAGGCATATACATTGCTAATTGGGTCATCCAACCTCAACTTTCTCCGCATGTATCCTGAAATGACCTACTTGAGAGGAGAAGATAATTTGCAACTAATCCTAGTGGGTCAAACAGGGATGATATTACAGATAACAGTACCCTCATGTCGTGTATCAAAATCGACACCCCATAGTAATCTGATGCGCTATCGATTGGCAGCGAAGTAGATAATAATTATTGTACAGTGAGTTCTCTGTCCTCGAGAGTCATACACTCCAGAGTATTTAGGCTGTTCGAGACTCATTCAGCTAGACGAAAACCTGCCTTAGCCAAGGCGTTACCAACATTTGTTACGAAGCTTGTCCCAGAATCAATCTTGCCGAAAGATGCTAAGTAATCCTTCATATAGAAACAGTGGTCAGCTATGCTCGAATGTGGACATAGTGTTGCGCAGGAAAACGTTTACACAAAATGGTGAGGACTGATGAACTGTCTTTCTATATTGGTAGTCTTTGTCACGCCGATAACTTTCAAAATTTAGAAACCTCAGTTAATCTACATCATTATCCTGTATCTTTGCTTGGGGAAAATTTCTTCTATATCTGCTGCTATAGCTTTTAGGGACTTCGGGAATCTTGGCAACACACCAACCAATTATCCCACAGAATCTGGACCACTGTGTAAACGATAATCCTATGCACAGCATTTGAACACTAAACGCAGTTAGTCGGGCTTTCATGAGCTGAGAACTGGATGATAAGGTAGATACCACCTTTCTGGTTTACCTTGAATAATCAGTCTATCTACGTAACAGCTAAAGTTGCACGTTCAAAACTGGTGACATTTTGCGCGTGTTTTCTCTGATATTCATTCATAGCTTATTAATATATAATCCTTAAAATTACCGTCCAAATCTCTAAGAGACCTGTTCGAAGAAACACAATTGTTTTATATATTTGCTCAACCTCGGTTATAACTGCACTACCACTCTGTAATACACCCACTAACTACAAGCTCACAAAATAGATTGAGTGCACTTCTCACTCCTGTGGTACAGGTGAAAGATGTTCTGTTAGAGAACTCTGAGCTCTGTAAATTAAACCTTCTTGTAAGAGATATCCAGAGGCAATTAGGTGAACTTCAGGAAAAATTAGGTCAGTTTGATAGCACGACACAACCATTCTCAAATATCAACGAAAACCATTCTGATATTGACCAGGTTAAGTCTTCACTTGACGTAACTCAAAACTAGCTTGCGGATTTAGACCCAATAGCCTGTCTTTTCAAAACGTCCTAAAATTTCTTCGGACAACCTGAATAAAGCAGTAAGTTTCGTTGACTGCTTGCCTGCCGAAGTGATGAGGTGTATAGCCTCTATTCATCAGGTTATGGTTTATGAGAATATACTATTATTATTATAATATCCCAGACTCAAGGCCTCTAGAGACCATAGAGAACAAAATCCTGGATTTCTGCGATATGCCTAGTGTGCCATGTGAATGCGAAAGACCTCGTAAACAATCGGGACCTAATCTGATTGTCCCATCATTTTTAGGTTCGGTAATTCTCTTGATGGTATTGAGCTTACTAAATTTCAAGATTATTGAATACTGAATAGCAGTCATAAATCTGTAACCACAGCTCAGGATACGCAGAATAATTCGTAGTAATAATCTGGTCACCTGCTTTGGATTAAATTTATCAAAAGTGGATCGTGTATAGCAACCGTCACCTAGTACAGACAGTAGCATTCAGTGAACTGATTTAGATATCAGTATCCCTGTAAATAAAGCTTCACTGAAAGGTGTTAAAATAGCTAGAACTGTGTGCGTCAGTGCAATAGTGGTTGGGACTCTCGCCGACCATGCACATGGTCCGGGGTTCGATCCACGGCCGATGCACACCCGATATTTATGGTCGGCCTACGAAATTTGGGCTACCGATATCCATGCTGAAAATTCCATACTTGTACTAAAAATACGGTGTGGCATTGACCTGTAATGAAAAAAATTAAAAATTAAAAGTTGTTCACCTAAACGTAGTAACCTCACCACGGCGAACAAATTTCGCAGAATTGAGTCTAATGATAAGGAAGAATACTTTGTATTCAATCATCCTGCTGAGAGTAAGCGTGTCAACAAACCCACACTTGATCCGAAGAAATCCTCCCAAAACACAGGTATATTTGGTTGTTTTCATCATACTCCACAGTAGAGAAACTTAAGTTCCAAGAACCCCAATGTCCTGCAACCAATGCACCTTCCCTCATAATATTCTTCTGGTTATAAAAATGACACCAAGATGCATACCGGTAGGCCGAATAACAGATTGATGGGTGGACATTACAATGCTATGCTCTTTAATCCACAACCCAGCCTCGACCACTAGTACCCTATTACTTCTTAAATTCTTCTCAATATCTGTGGACACTGGCACTTACCTTATTGAGTGGAAGACTAGCTTTATAATTCCACACTACAAATCAGGTGGTAGGGCAAACACTCTTAATTACAAACCTATAAATAAAACCCCAGTTATCTCGCTAATCATGGAGAAAGTTTTTAAATATTAATTATCGGACTATCTACTTAGGGAAGATCTTAGTACAAAGTCTCAACACGGATTTCTCAAAAATAGGTCCTACGTCACTTGCCACTTCGACCTTTTCAACTGCATCGCTAGTAGTCACGGAGCACGTAGTATAGTCGTTGTCTCCTACTTCCACATATCTAAGGCATCTGACGTGGTATCTCGCAGCATTCTCTTTGAGAAGCTGTACTCATGTGGAATTCGCAATCCATTATTGAATTGGTTAAAATAGTTTCTAAGCAACAGGGTACAAATAACCAGAGTTGGGTCGGTATTGTCTCATCCTAGGCAGATCTCAAGTGGGGTTGTGCAAGGTAGTGTCCTAGGTCCACTCTTATTCACAGTCTACATTAACAGCATTTGTAACTGCTTCACCTCAGGCAAACCATTCCTATATGCTGACGACTTCAAAGTAGTTTACTCCTGCTACACTCATGAATTAAGCGATATGGTAAATAAAATACATCTAAAACTAAGTGGTCTCGCAACATAGTGTGTTAAATCAAGCAGACATACCTTCCACTAGCAGCAACACCAGTTCAGTGCCCCCAACATATACTTCAACCTTATTAGATTATTTAGTCTGTTGTCATTCAACACAACTTCAGTCTTTTAAACGAAGCGAGAGTGGTGTGCTGGATTACCGTCAAAGACCAAGGCTCAAAGTGAGGTAACTTAGGAGCTATTCTTATCTAAATTAACTCGTTACTCAACAAACACTTGTCATCTAACTTATCAGCCTTGACCTCAAGTGTATTTTCCATAATATGAAGCATTTCATTGTCAACGTTTACCCGGGTGCTTGCGTCCAAGCCATGCCATCCTTTCCTTGGTACAAGCATTATAGAGCACCATCAAAGCGGGAATCAGAAGGTATATACTAAATGATGCTCTTCTGAAGAGACAGAATTACAGGCTAACAATGGATCAACCAGAGTTGTGATAGTTTACAGGTGAATGACAACAGAGTAGCCAAACTACCAGTAGTTTTTCAAAGAACAAGAAGGTTGTGAAAGTAAGTTCATGAAACGTAGACCATCAGATATTAACAGTTCCAATGAAACAGGAACTAGGCGACCAGAGACCGCCAGATTAAAATACCATGAACAGTCAGTTCAGGTGTCAGGAAACTTTGCTGTAGCCAAAAACAACTTACTGAAACTTAGAAAACTACTTTATGTTTGTAATAACCAACTATATTTCGACGCAAGCGGTATTAAAAGATGGATACTAAGACGAAAATTTACTGATCAACCAAGTATAAGCCGTTATAGGAAGGCAATGTCATATTAGTTTAACTATGCGGATCACAGTTGGTCACCATCAGTACACTAAAACTGTCCATAAAAACGTTAGTATGATACACGTTGGTATTTTCGATCATATTGCTTCAGTGTTCTGTCAACGAGGAAACGTCTAAGCCTCGATAGGGATTGTTGCCTCCAAAGAACAGGAAACTGGTTTGAATAAGCAATTTCATTGAACGTCCACTCAGCGCTCACCAGCGCTGACACGGAGGATAACCAATTTTTCAAAAGGACAAATTGCGCATGCTTTATGAAAAGGGTGCCTCTATTAGAGTTGTGTCAAGCTACTGTAAGGCAGCTGTTATTATTTGTCTTTTGAATAAATAAATCTATATAGCACTTCATGATACTGACAGTGTAAAGTTCTTGGGGGCAGTGGAGGATTCACACAGGTTTCGGGAAAATTTAACCACTCTAAAGAATTCATTCACAGGGAGTTAGTGTATTTAAGTGTCGGATCACTCAGTTATCTGTTTTGTGGACAGATAATTAGGTGTGCTGCCACCCAAATGATTCATGCAGCTGTTTGAAACATACGTGCCAAAGGATCCCTAATCTCGTCAGAATCAGGGTTGACTTTTCAAATGACTTACAAATGATGGACGGCTTAAAGTACTGGAATAAAGGCGTACTACTGGGAGGATGAAAAATGAATCGTGGAGAAACTCAAAAGGATATGTTTATCGGACTGACATGCTTCTCCTTCTGTCTGAACCTTTTTTTACTTACATTTTTATGAAGCGGCGTAGTCACAGCCTCAATTGGCGGCTAGACAACAATGCAGATCACCACTGGGGAGATCAGCTGTACCCTGTTGCTACTATTCCGCTGTCATCTTTCCGCCTTCTGGCAATTTTTCTTTTCCTCCAAGTTCTTTTCCTCTCACTTATATGCACATATTTAGTTTCACTTGTTTTATCTAGTGCTTTCCTCATGCTCGCCTACATTCTCGTAAAACCTAATCCCTTGACAGTTTGGAATATTGTCTCGTGGAACCATATCTAAAACCTGTGTAGTTGAGATGTATTATATCATGTCATTCATTTCTAACAAATTATACTGACAGTCACGTGAGGTTCCCTTTCGCTATCAACGACATTTGGACATGAGGATTGCCGAAGTTCTACAGACGAAAGTAAGAAAACTGCCTACGTCGTTCTGGCCATCCCCCGTCGTTTTATTTAGGAGAAAGATGGCTCGCTCTGAAAGCCTCTAGATATCATTTCCTGCAGAAGTTTAGCACACTTCCTGGTTATGACACAACTCCACAAGGAGATAACAGAGAGATAAGCAAGGTGGAAGCGATGCTGAACTAGCCCACCCCGAAACCGACGGCGTATATACGCACTTTTATAGGGTTCACTTTGTGCTACCTTCATCTCGTTCACAATTTCGCCAGTATAACAGCCTTCCTCCATCGATTAACAGAAAAGGGACGGAAGTTTGCCTAGACTAACGAGTGTCAGACAGCACTTAGTACAGTTAAAACATTTTTAATGTCCATCTTGTTTCCGGATACGTCGTATAGAGGCGGCCTCTTCATCGTGTATACTGACAATACTATGTAGGCAATAGAAGCTCTCTTCTCACAGGTGATGTCTTACGGGTAAGTGTGAGTAACAATATCAGCTGGCCGGACGGTGGACAGGAGACAGACGACTCAGAGTGAGATCTTGTCTCTTATGTACTTTCTCAATAATTTTCACCATTATTTATTATCGCAAATTTCGGGTCTGGATGGATCACATAGTATCGTAATGGTTGCTGTGATAATAATAATAATACTGACGACGCCAACAATAGGGAAATTAAATCATCAGTAGTAATTCCATACAAGGAAGGAACCTCGGAAACCTTACGCAGGGTCCTTAACAAGGCAGGAATAAAAGTGTCATTTAAACCCACAAACTCAATAAGAAGCAAGCTTTGTCGGTCAAAGGATCCTGTGGAACCTGTAAAACAAAACAATTCAGTTCATCTAATACCCTGCAATGATTGTCAGGTCACATACATAGGTCAAACTAGTAGAACAGGGTCAGTCGGACTAGCCGAACATAAAAACCTGACAAAATGTAGATGGGTTAACCCAAAATAAAATAAGAAATCTAGAGAATAGTTCAGCTATGGCACTACATGCAATTGCACACAACCATACAATAGGATGGGATAAGATGACAGTTTTAAAATCTAATATAACGGGATGGAGGGAGAGATTGATAACGGAAGCTTTGTTTATCGAATCAACTGCAAACACGTGTAATAGGAATGATTCAACACCTGTTCCAGATATCTGGAAAATTCTAATACCCCTACGACAAATAGGAGAAAACAAAGAATAGTATAAAACTCAAGTTTCAAAGTCGTGATATTACATTTGATAGGATTATGAACAATAAATTTTGTTCGGAACGTCATTCAGTAAATAATACTGTTTCACTGTGTGATACATCTAGTGAACAAAGTAATATGCAATTACTTACTACCACAGTGCCCGAATTTCATACATATATTCTTTGTACCCATGTTAACCAAAGCACCAAGTCAGCGTAACCGCTTTGATATAATGGGGCTACTTCCAATCTCAAAATGAGAGAGCCTATGTATCTTAGCGATAGTTGACATTTTTACAAAATGGTGTGTCTCTGCAACAATAAGATGCAATTGTAGAGGCCAGGGCCTTCACTGACAACTGGATTACTCGCTTTTGGTGCCATACAGTTTGTGCATTACGATCAAGGTGCTGCTTTTAAGAACCAACTTGTTCATCACATCTGCAAGATATTTGGTACCCGGAACACACACGACTGCCTATTATCCAGAGTGAAACGGCCTGGTCAAACGCACTAATCGCACAATCAAGAGTATACTACGAGCTCTTCTCAACCGACTCCTGGGACGGCACACTACCTCAGTGCCTATTTGCCTACTGCTCTTCCATCCATCCAACCACGGGTTTTTCCCCACTGCTGCTATTGTTTGGTGAAGAATTCCTCTCCCCGTTGAAGTTCAGGCGCTACCATCACCCTTTGAAAAATCCACCATGTCGTATATGTTTTGGGATAACGTAACCGTTTGGTGATCGCCGATGAACTGGCGCTCATATATATATATATATATATATATAAGACAGTAACAATATCTGCCAAACAGAACAAGAACAATTAGATTAACAAAGCAATAGACAACATAAATAAAAGGTTATCAACTTTACCTGGAACTTTTAATTTAATAATAATATATTTATTCATATCTATGCAGGACAAACCATTTGTACAGGCATGGACGAGTGTTATTTACTCGGCTTCACAGCAATCACGTAGCGAACCAACAGGTCTTTTTTATCTGAACGAGTGAGGAAGATGCTGCTACAGATGCAACTCATGAAACTTTGGCAGTATTTCGGGACAGCTGGACTTACCAGACAGAGATTTAACGTGGAATTATGGTGGTATCAAATTCACCTGCTGGGAAGATCAGGGTTCCCAATCGGATGATTCACAGAACAGGTATTATCCGTTCTATGCGTCATCATCTGAAGCAACTTAGCTGCTTTAAAATAGTTCCCGTACAAGGTTATCTCCTGAACCTACTACCTTAGTGAGTAGCAATCTTCGAATTTCGCAGTAAAAGTGGAAATCCTGAGGATTTTCTGGATAAAAAGACCCTCTTCTCACTTCAAGAATGCATTCATAGGCGTTCATCCAATCAGTGCAACAGAAACCGACTCACTATTCTCAGACACTTATAAAGTAAATGCAAATCTACAGAAGACAGTATGCCTCTGATTTTTATATGCCGTTATGCACCACGATGAAAAAACTATATACATAGGATTATAACAGTTAAACGTACGATACTAATCCGAAATATAACTACTGCGGTTATCCACCACAGAACATACTACTTTGCTACCTATTCCTTTAATAGTATCAACAAATGTTTCACCAATTAGGATCAGAAAAAGACGACTGGTTTAAGTACAATTGATTTAGAATTTTCTTGGACATCATATACACTCCGTAATTATAGACACCAAGAAATTGCAGATATCCGGTTAATGAGAATTTGATTATCTTGACCGAAACAAGCAATTGGTATTCAGTCAGTGTTTACATCCAAAATAATCATCTCAACTTGTTTTAACTTCAAAAGACTGGTTGTAGACCACAATCCGAAAGGTTATTCTTGTTACTTAAAGTCTTAGCTTCAATTAGGGCAGTTCTCAAACTCAGCAGAGCATCGTATTTATTTAGCTTTTTAAATCATCTGCAAAATTATGAATAGCTGTTAACACTGGCTTTACTGCAGTCAAATCTAATTCATGAATATGGATCTAGCACCTTAAGCATTAACAACATAGGTCACACTTACTCTTCTTTGGGGGTTTCCAAATGCTTTCCCATTTATTTTGGTTTCCAGAAATACACAAAATCACAATACATTTATACTTCAAATGTGGTTCATCCTTGTTTCATTTAAGTTCCATCACAGAATTCAGGTATTTGTGATCTGATAATGGGCACACTAATGTAATACTCTCCTCGAAAAGTCTCAAAGCTTTTTAAACTTCAACCCACGTTCTAATTTCTCTGGATCTAATTTATTCTTCGACACCCTCACTCATATCAACTCTGATCGTGCTTTCTTCACCAGACTGGCTCGCAGACTGTTGTATGCCGTCAACATTAGCCTGAAAAATATTATTCTCTCCAGGTTTCTACAGATGAACAAACCACTCGAACCTGCAGTAATGGTGGCAAACAACATATGAACTGGAAACAGCAGCTTCTGCGACCCCGAACATGTCCATATATATAATTTCCAACATTGAACATAGTGTTATTGCACTAAAATGTGAAAAGTAACTGAAATACTGCAACGACATATGAAAGCAAGGTATGAAACAATTAAATGAAATGAATTAACTAACCTGATGGTAAAAACTCTCCAAACAAGTGATCATAACGTCAACGGAAACCACAAAAATATAAAAACCAAAATAAACGGGTGACTTTATCAGCCCAAAATGAAACTACCTAACAAGAACCTTGACAAATCTCTATCAACCATTCAGGTGTGTCCTAAGCAGAAGTGCGTAATTTGAAAATGGCGTTTATGTATGAGTAACGCAACGCTAAAAAGCAGTAACATGGAATAACTGCCTTGCACATGTCCTGAAAAATGCTTCAAATCTCTCACAGAAGTCCAAATGGTTAGGTTAAACCAATTCCTGTGAGTAAATTCCTCGAGATAACTGTGCATCATAGTGTTTTTTGATTGATTCACCGCTCCTACCCATTCCGTTGGTCTTCCAAACGCAGTGAAGCGACTTGACAACTTATGTTTCCAATTGTAATTAAGCATTCTCCTCAACGAAGACTGTGGGCTAAACGATAAATTGCCAACCATTTTCATCATCTAAACGTAATAGAAGCTTAATTGTAAACTTACGAATGAATCATTGAATTCTGGGGTTTTATGTGACGCTTCCAGTTGGTTTAACTCTTCTTCAATTGACAAAGGGAATTCCAGTTGACTATTATCAATGGAAGATTTACTGGTTCCCAAGATGGACACGTTGCTTGACCTATTAATTGAAACTGACTGCGCCACCACTTTAATAAGGGACTGCACTTCTCCTTTGAGGGAGTGTAACTCGGTAACCAATTTAATAATGGAATCCTTGTTACCGCAAAGTAACTGGTAATTAAAAATAAAATACATAGTCTACTGAATTGGCTGTGTGACTGGTGTCGACGTCGCCACTGGCATTTGTTGGCTGGAAGTGCGGAAGGAGTAAGAATATTAAATGAGTGCGCTGCCTGGTTGTCGGTGACATCAGAGTCTCTATGAAATTGGTGTTAGGGTATTTAGATGGCCCACACACAAGCATCTGCATAAGGTCTGAATGTTAGTCTTTACTTGTTTATCTGCGTTATGAGACCAGGTCTACTGAAAGCTATGACGACGTTATCTGGTGAAGGTAAACCGCTAAACTAAGTCTTTGGAGTTTGCGGTATGTTCTGGGTGGCATAGTGTCCTTAAGTAAGACAGGCCCTAAATAAAGCAGTAAGATGTGATATTCAGTGGCCTTCCAGCAACTAACTTCGGTGAGCCCCCTACACTATTTCGGTGAGTCTATGGGTGTCATCCTACGTTAACGTCGACGTAACAGAGATCTCGGTCAATAACCGCTCATAAATACGTTTAATCCTTCTGTAAAATGTACTGTTACGGCAGTTCAAACGTTGGTTACATTGAGGTAAACTTTTCATACTTAATAAAGGGTATTTATGGTTACACCAGGGAAAAATTGTAATTGCACCACAGCCGCCACTTACCTGCCTTGTGTACAGTTTAAAAGTGCGCACACAATGTGTGACTGCAAGCCAACTAAACTACGCTGAGATTAATATCGACCACTTATGTTTTCATAAACTCCACTGATTGGTCAGTAAGCATGAACCCACATATAACACCTTCCTTGTTAAACGATGAGTCACATGAGTGACATTATTTGCAAGTACACTGACCCTTTAGATTATCACAGTCAAACGGACAATAACAAGTCACAAGTCGATTTCTCAGTGTGACTGCAATCTAATACTAATCAATCTATTGGCCACTATTCTTAATGTTTATGCATGTATATAACGCATACATTCATACATACATATGTATGCGAGTGGGTCTGTCTTGATTAGTGTATGACGGAAATCACTTAAGCAGTCAGGTTATTTCTACTGCCATTCTTACTTTTGAGTGTTAGCACTTCCTTCTGTGTTCTGCTTGTCAGATTTTGTGAAAAGATTGAATAGGAAACTGTTGACGTAATTACATTAAGAAAACCGCATCAACTGAAGTAATGGTAACGTAATCTCGACAGAAAAATTGAACTACCTACAATTTATCAGTAACCTCTTGCATACAGTGAAATTTTCCATGCTTTCCCCTAATTTGCCCATTTAATCGGTTCTTCCCCTTTGAAAGGAAATAGCGTCTTTACTTCCCCGTTTTCCCGAAAATGTCCTTTTTTATTCCACACATTTGTCCGATTGGCCGCTCTTCCTAAAAGAGAATAACGTCCCGGGAAGCTGCATAATGTAAATAAATGCAATTATGGATATTAAATCACTGAAAGCACATTCACAAATACTAGGAGTATGTGGGGATCCTTGGAATTTAGTACACATTTGCAATGTTCACTGCAAATCATATTGGTATTAATATGGAAAAATATGACAATTTCAATGAAAATATAATTATTCTCAAACTTGGGTGCTGCTGTTATGTTTTTTCTTCATCAAATCAACGAATAATGTGAACGAAAACTTAGCTTCATTAACACCCTAGGAAGTTGAGATAAAATAGAGTACAATAGTAATTAGATAATGGGATTGTCGTGAAGTATATAAGTGACATTTAAGAGAGAATCGGCTTGAAATATTAGAACTTGTAGGATATGCTGATCTACAAGATGTCTGGAGACTTTGCACATGGCCCTTAGGGTGTGGTGAGAGCTGGCTGTTAGCCAAAGTTGGTAGACATTAATTGACGTCAATATTTATGTCCCCAATATTGGTAGTGAGAAAATGAGAACAAAGGCTTTGCGTAGGCGGATACAATTAGCTTATGGATGATCTGACACAGCCACAAAGAGATGCAAGGTTAACTTTCTGTGAGAAACAACCAATCAAAAGACTGTATTTTCTACTAACAATAATCTACAATAATGTACATTACATTCTATAAATATGTGTTGATTTTCCTTAATAAACGTTCTGTTACCCGCCCATTGCCTTCTGTTGTTACTAGGGTAGCATCCTGACAAGAAGCTGAGCAGGGTTGAAAATGTTAGTAGCAATAGCATTTTTTATAATTTAGGTCTGTGCGGTCACTGTAGCTTTTTGAGTTAAATTTTTTTACAGAGTATCTAGACTCATGTTTAATTCTCGAGCTGCCAAAGACTGCTTGTCGTTGTCCCAAAGATCGGAGCGATTCACGTTTGTGACCACTACCAGATCTGCTGATCAGCATGCACCACCCGCCCTACATTTTTGACATTAAGCTCTGAGACCTTTTACAATGAGTGCAGTTGTAATATTGCATTGCTTTGACTCCGTCCCAATCAAACAGTATGCTGCACATTGACAACTTTCATGACAAGTGGTTCTCATCAGGTCACAGGGCACAACAATACCAGAGGACATTCCTAGCAGAATTATCATCATATATATGAACAAGTGAGTTACTACAAAAGACTAGGAAATTAAGTTTCCCTTAAGAGTTGTGAAGTATAAAAATAACTAGTATTAGAGCAACTAAGTTATACTCTATTTAGCAGAGTGATATGAGTAGTGGAACGATAGTTGACAAAGTTATGTAAAGTGGTCCTGGGAAAAACAACTGGTTAGCAGAACTTGTTATGCTAAATTTTCATGGCCGACTTTATATGGTATGCGTTATACATTGCAAAGTGACTCATCGACTTATATAATGAAAAAAATACTGATACTTTTAACAGAGTGAATTTTAGAGAAATATGTGAAAATGGGTAACTATCGAGTGAATGCAGTCATTTCAATACAAAAATAGCACAATACATTATACCAATTACATACATTTGTATGCATGATATTAAAAGGTATGGTTGTTAATATAAATATTTCTAAAAATAATTACGCCGACCCAATTTGTTGAACTTTAAAGGGAAGAGAAAATCAGTGGTTTGGTTAGACAGTTGCTGCACAGGTAGTAGTTAAAAGGTTTTGAAAAGTACAATGTATAGGACTTTTGAGTACTAGAGCAAATTAAGTCACCTACTGACTGGAGTGAAATAAATAGTGGTATGATTTGGGGTAAAGGTAGGTCGAATAAACTTTGGGAAAATAGTTGGTTGGTTACGCTTATTATTGCTAAGTTTGCATGACCACTTTTATATGGTATGCTTCAGACATTACAAAGTAACAGTTTGCTAATATTATGGAAAAAGGTTTACAACTACTTTAGGATTATTATTATTCATTATTGCATCCTTTAATTCCCAGAGGAACATAGGGCTTCAGCCGTGCGTCTCCATTGAGTTCGGTTCTCTGCTAGGGTCTTCACCTGGCTCCATGTCTGCCCACACGTTTTCATCTCCTCTTCACATGACCTCCTCCAAGTCACCCTTGCACCGACGACCAACTCGCCGCTTCCCTTTCGGGTTCCACTCAAGGGCTTGTCTAGTGATGTCACTTGATGGTTTCCTCAGAGTATGGCCAATCCATCTTCATTTCCTCCTGCATATTTGTTTCACAATCGGTTCCTGGTTGGTTCCCTTTCAGAGATCCCTGTTGCCCAGGATAATTATAGAGAGTCCTATAAATCTGTAAACATGTTTGATGAAATATTAATAGGATCTCTAATAAGCTGAATGCCAGAACCTTAGGTCTAGCACTGTGAGAAACATTGGGCTAGTTCTATCACGTTTTCGATGCAGTACGGTAGCTGGTGAAAATAAATTTCCTCAAATTGTGGGTACTGCACTGGTGTCAGTAGTAGAATCAGTTGAACAGTCTATATGGGTGAAGTATGGATAAGTAGACCGATGCAATTTTGTTGACAGGATCTCATTAAGGAGGCTTTGGAATTCAGTAGGAGATCGGCAACTACATACAGTAAGTGGAAGTCCGTTCCATAATTCATTGTACTGCATTTTGAAGAAACGTGGACACAGTTTCGTTGGGTACCGTGTTGTAGATAGAGTATTTTCATGATTCCTAAGAGTACATATGCTTGTATTGTTAAGAACTATTGGATTACTGCTTTTGATGTAGCCGTGTAAAAGATGAAAGAGGAATGTAAGGTTGAGTTCCAGGCATCTCAACCAAAGTGGCTGAAGTGCATATTTTTTAAACCCATTCGCGTAAGCCAACTCTTTGTATTTGCGTAAAAGACGTAGTTTAATGCTTCACTTCATATTTTCAATGAGAACCCTGTCATACCCATGAATAAAACCGATGATTGGGCAGCATTAAGTACTGGACGAACCACGACTGTGTGTAAAAGGACGTTAGCCTCAGTTGTGTAAATTTTTCGATGTAACATGCCTGTCTCCGGCATTTGGAAACAACTGATTTTGTTTAATGACTGAATGTTACGTTTTGTGAGTAGATGGTGCCTAGGTATTTTACGGAATTGATGGTTTTGTAAAAAGAGTCACTTGGGGTGTAACCTAAAATTCGAGTGGGAATTAATGAAGTGTATTACTATTATTGCTTCCCTTAGTTCTCAGGGGTAAATGAGGCTTCATACACCCGTCCCCATCACGTTCGGTTATCTGACAACGTTTTCACGTGGCTCATCGTCTGCCCACATGCTTTTATCTCCTCTTCACATGAACTCCTACATGTCATCCTCACATTGACGACCAACTCGCCACTTCCCATCCGGGTTCCACTCGAGCGATAGCCTGGACTGTGATGTCACTTGATAGTTTGGAAGCTGACGGTATCAACGTTCGCGAATTGTACGGAGTATACTGACGCAAGATCTTATACCAGCAACTTCTATAGTATTCGTTTCTCGTGCATCGAAGATAAAGCAAAAGACCAGATTTAGTCGTCCAAAGTACGGGATATATTTCGGGACCAAATCGTGAAGCGTATTGAGTGCTTAGCTAGCTAGTGATCGTCCATGCACATGACACGATGGAGTATCAAATGGCGGGGATGCTTGACCGGAAGCCTTCAGCCAAACAAGTCGACCTAAACAGTGAGAGTCAGCATCCAATGTTCAGTGATGATTGCTGTGGTCAATAATTTTCGGGAATTATTTACCGCTACAGTAGTTTTCTCAGAGTATGGCCAATCCACCTCCATTTCTTCTTGCATATTCATTGCACAATCGGTTCCTAGTTGGTTTGCTCCCAGAGATCCCTGTTGCTGATCTTTTCTGGCCGGCCATCTGATCTTGAGTATTGAGCGAAGACAGATGTTGATGAAAGTCTGTAGTTTGTTCGAAGTCCCTTTCGTTACGCCCCAAGTCTCTGATCTGTATAGTAGCACTGACTTCACATTGGAGTTGAAAATCCGGATCTTATTTTTCATGCTGAGTGCTGTTGACTTCCACACAGACTTGAGAGAAATCAAAGTTTGCCTAGCTTTACCCACCCTCGCTTTGGTATTCTCGTCACTTCTGCATGTTTTTTGTGAGGTGAATGTTATGTTACCCAATGTTAATGCCTCTGCATTATCAGATCGATAGTGGAGGATGTGTTCAAGTTTGATGGACACGGATAATTGACTAGATTTGTAGGAATCATAAGTTTGCTTGAGTGTAATGAGTGATGAAAAGCCACGACGTCTGTAGAATAGTCAAGCATGCTTCCGCAGGCGGTTTCAAGGCTCTACATGCATAAAGTCTGGCTGTTTAGGCCTCGTTTTCACCAGTCTTGCTGGAGCAATGAAGTCATGTGTAAATCTCAGGTTCTCATAGAGTTAAGTGTTGGTCTCTATAGCTAAGGTGCATATGAAGTATGGCTCTCAGTCCAGGGAGCGTAGGTATGGTTTCAAGTCATCCCACTAAGCGTGTCTGTAACAACTGAGCAATACTTTGTTGGCGCTTATTGTTGAACTCATGCTGGTGTAAATATTGAACGTACCAAATGCTACTCTGTGGTCGCTGCCAGGAAACTCTTTACCTACTGGAAGGGTAGTGGGGATGATACCATTAGTAAAAACTAGACCAAAAATCTTAGACATCCTGGTAGGATGCTTTACGTGTTGTTGCCAGTCTTTTGTTTCTATAATGTTCAAAATTTCATTATACGGTTTTGGTGGGCGAAGTGGTTTCCGGACTACATCAAGGATATTAGAGTCCCTATATATAATTTTAGCCGTGTGCGGCAGTGAAGTAACGTGAGCGAAAGTACTAGCAGGCTTCATGTCACCTTCAACAGTTGAGCATGGGGGGTGATAGATGCAACCTATAAGATAGGAATTGGAGTGAGACAGTCTTAGAATAGCCCAAAGTGAGTCATTATCTGTGATGAGCTCTAGGTAGGAGCCCTGTGTGGCCTTAATATCAGACCTGATATAGATGGCGGGTGGCAAATTAAGGATAATGTCGTGAAGTCAAACATTTTGTTGAGTTAACAGACAGAATGAGAGAGAGAGTTGGGGATGACGGTGAAATCACATATACCTTTAAAAGCGCTATGCTCAAGGTTTATGGAGTCTGGAGTAGATCGTTTGACGGGTCCTGACTGAGACAAGGTTAACTTACTGGCAGTGTTGGGAAAGTGCACTACACTGGAATCAGCACAGAGGGGTGGCATCCTTGGTGTAAGGTGTTCATAATACAGTGACTGCAATGCATCGCCCTCCCTTCTGGAGATAAGTGGTTTGAAAGTATGTGCGCTGTTTGCGCCAATATTGAGGCTGAGATTTCGTGTTGGCTGAGAAAATTTAAGTTGGATGAAGAGGAAGTAAGTATTTCTTGTGAACTGTATGCCGGATTAAGGTTATATGCGTCGCAGTTATACCTAATGTTTTGTGTGAAAGTTCTTGTGTTGTCCGTATCCGATGGTTTTCGCGGATGTGATGAGTCAGAAGGCCCTGTTTGGGAAACAAGAGTAACCCGTTTGTTCCTTGTTGTAGATGACCCTGGACAACACTTTCATTTATATTCGCCATGGAAGAAGAGCTGTGTGGGGGTAGGTGTATGCTCCTCTGTAGGGTTTTGACTTAGTTTTAGGGTGCCCAGAGAGATAGCGTCTGTTGTGTCCATCGGATGAAGATTTGTTCCGTTTTGGACGAATCGGCGCGTTTCGCCTCTTTTCATTGACGTCATACTTATGGCAGTATGAAGACATATTCAGCTTCCCTTGGGTTAATGGTAGGATTGCAATTGCTTAAGTTAGGGGTATTGGGTTCGCTGGTGAGAAACCTGTCGGTAACGGGTTTGAGTACAGGTAATCTGGGTAGTAGGGCAACGCTACTGTGTTTTGTGTGCATACTAATCTGAGTGCTTCTTGGAGACGTTATATTTAAAGGTACACGCTCGAGCTTGGCCCTTTTCGTAACATTGGTAGTGGCATCAGCAGCTGGTGGTGATGATGTGTCTAGTGAGCATAACTCCAAAGGTTAATCTCAGTCTGTGACCACAGTTGATTCCCTGTTCGGTTTATAAGATAAGGCGCTTTTATTTAAGGTTTTCTATTTCCATGCGTGTCTGTAGCATTAGGTTTACCTAATTATGAGGCTTTAGAATCTTTCGTAGGAAGTTCTGTGGTTAGATAGATTTTTATGACACTTGATACACTTGCACGGTTACGCTTTTGACATGGTATTAAGTTATGAGCAAGTTTAAAGTTACTATAAAGTGTAGAAGAACTAATCAGCCTGTTGGATGACTGGAATTTCCTAGCATCATTAAAACTATGAAGTATCATAGCTGAAACCACATTTACCGTGATCAACCTATCAGAATCGATAGGCAAGGAAGTCAAATAATCGCTAAAAACAACATTAAAACATATTGCAAGCATGATATTACACTTGCATTTGTAGCTTATGTGTTGTAAGAATGTCTTTCAGTCACTAACCAGATGATCGGCAGAGAAATCGTATCATGCGGGATGTATCCATTCATCCATGAAGCGGTAGGTCATGGTGCTTTGAGATCCATTAGTGTTTCTGACACTAACCTACTCCAAACCCAAACTACAATCCGAACTTCTAACTCCAACTTTAACTGTAAACATAACCTTAACCGTAGACCCTAAACCTCAATCTTCAGCCTTATAAACCCACCTAATACTATCGATTTGGTGAAAAAGTACCTGGTAGGTAAGTAGAATACTGTATCTATCCTTTGATTTGATTTCGAATGACATTTCATAGCATCCTTTGTATCTGATCGGTTCTAAACTGTCAACTTTTGAAGGGCCTTGACTTTGACTTCGCTTTCTCCCTTTTAGTGAGCCTGTGGTCTAAGCAGTACTTAAATACTAGATTTGGATGAAATCTGATACATATTTCGTGTACAGCACCCATAATTTCGCCCATATAATACGGACTCATCCGAATGGATGCTCAAGGTCATTGGTCCGTTAACTTGGTAGTTTCGATTTGTGCTGCTATAGTTTAGCGTCGCCCATGAACGAATGATCCACATTCCGCAAATAACTGCGGAATAAACGGAAATACAAATGTGTGAACGAACGGTTAGCAAAGAGCAATTCGACATGCACGGAAATGACCTTCAAGTGCCCTATCCATTCAATGACCTTGAGCGGGCGAGATTGTTTCAGCCCCGTTGGCAGCCTAATTGAAACCTCCAATATCTAATATAAGCAAGCGCTAGTTTTGTCTCAAGGGCGTTCTGAGATAACGGCGAAATGAAGGCTTGGAAATTACGTAAGTATATTAGTCATTAGCTTTCGCCAGTTACATTGTGTAGAGGTTCTGTTTATTTTTCATGAGAATTATCGAAAAACTGATATGTGTAGATTGGTGTATTTGCTCACACATGTTCACATATAGATTGACATCGAACTGTTTCGTTACTATAAAGAAACGTACGTTTAATCCCTGTATTTATAAGCGACTGACAGACCTTATTTTGTACATGATCGCCAGACAAAACCGCACTTGTATTTTTAGTTTCTCGTCGCTAGAATTTCGCGTGGAAAATAAAGAAATGGATAGTGAATGAATTCAAGGTAAAGGACTTTTATTCTTACATACTTGGCATTTTATAAGTCGGAGTGTGTTAAATGTCGGATGTATTTTGCCAAGTCCTACTTTCACACGCATCGTGTTTTTACCTAGACTTTTCAATTCCATAGGTTGACAGTTGGAATTCTCGACTTTTATGAGTACATTCCATCCAATAAGTCTGCTCCTAGGCAAATCTGACTTCATTATCATTCAGACAAGTCGTTCATTAAACCTAGCAGCGATTCGGAAAGTTCCATTATATCATTCAATTCTATCCATTTCCATGGGTTCAATAATGCGTGAGAGTTCACACAATTAGTGGGTGCACCTCATTCCTATGGAGTCTGGTTGCATAAATAAATAAGTATATATATATATATGTATACATCTTAGAAAGGTGTGGGGTTATAGATTTAGTCTATCATCGATTCATTTTTTAATCACGCCGATTGTAATAATATTATTTATTAGTTGACACTTGTGAATACATGTTCTCTTGTTGTGTGCTCTCTGTCGATCCGTGGTCACCATGGTCTTACAAGTTGTATGACTCATTAAACTAATGAATAAGGAAAATTTATGAGTAGCGAAGGTTTTGCTGGATTCATCGAAGTTGGATAGATCCCCTAAACAGGAAATAAAAATGAGCTAGTTGATTACGCTCTGAAGAATTTCTAGTACTAAATCATGCTACGTTTCTCCAGTTGTAATAACCCCTTCAGTGAATGGAATTACCAAAAACACTACTGAATTTCGCTATGATCCTGATGCCAATGTTACATTTGGTACTCAGTTCGGGAGATATGAAGCCAACTTCAAAATAGATTTTGCTAGCAAAGATGGTTCCTGAAAAAATTCTAAAATTAAATACATGTGAATTCAACCAATATTGAAATATAATTGTGCTCTAGAACCCATGCAATCGTGTCCATGTAACCAATAAAGGTGGAAGCATTAGTAGTAAGAAGGCTTCAAGTGGCGCACTACAGTTTGACCACTAATCTATTTGCAGCTAAGCCACCGATCGCCCCAAAATCCTTCGAAGTTGGGACATCTGTCTTTCCTAGAGACTTCACAGCAGGACATGGTAAATAGATTGGACTGATTATTGGCAGAGGTGGTAGTATCATGTTTGTTGTCACAGTCGGGAAATAGACAACACAAGAATTAACTACAATGTCTTCCGATAAAAAAGCCAACAACTACCGGTTCGCCACATACATTCGAAATACAATGCCAAAAAGCCAAGATACCTGAGGACATGCTATGTAACCATGAACCATTCCGACTTCAGACAGCCAGGGGTGCTTCCGGGTTAACGTCAGGTGATTCACTTCCAAAAGGGAAGATGATATGGAAATTTATATTAAGTCCATCGATTGATTTTTTTCAGACAACGCATGTCAGATAGTGTCGAATCAATATTTAGTCTGTCGACTGATTATATACTTTCCACATAATGCTGATTATTGTATTATTACTTACTAGTTGACATACTTGTGAATACATATCCTCTCTCTCGTCGGATCCGTGATTACTGTGGCCTTGAAAGCCGTGAGACTTATTATCAAGTAAATTTGAGGAAACTATTAAACAGATATGTACTGAGTTTATTGGTATTTAAAGGATTACTAATTCGTAGAAGTAAGGATAAAATTACTATCACATTCAATCTATTTTCATGTCCCATAAGATTTCTGATTGTAACTGCGCAGACATAGAATTATGGTTGCAGTTTAGAAAATACGTTGATTAAATCTTGAATGCCTTACTTAACTGATTTCTGTTCTACGATTTGTCTGCACGAGTAGTGGGGGGAAAAGACTGAGGACACCAATCATGTGTGAATGATTACTTGTTTGTTAGCTTGCCTTCTGTTGCAGTTTCGACACCGGCTCAAAGAACATGATCGTGAATGAATAAATAATTCATCTGTAGTGTTGTTGAGATCTTGTAAAAGTTTTGGTGATTTCTACGTAAAGTATGTTATGTTTCCTTCAAATTTTTGTCACAGCATTAAGTTTCTACCTAATTGTAAATCCTAAGCCAAGAAGCGACTATCATGTGTGAAGGTAATATGACGTCTTGGTTATATTTTAAATTTTGTAAAACAATCTTTCCTTGCAGGAATGGAAAATTTTAGTGTTAGTAGCTCATTTGGTGCACACTTTTCATTATTAGACCCAGCTTCATAGTTTATTGAATTTAGTATAGTAGGTATAAATGAATAATGGAGTCAATCTTGAATAATGTGATTAGAGTTTCAAAAAATCTATTTCTTGGTTTCGCTTATTTTTAATGTTGACCACGTCAAATATATAGTAAGATAATATAGCGCTAGGTTTCTCTGCTAGTGATTAATATGTATCACTACAGACTGATGAAGAGCATTACATATAACCTAAGTTACCAAGATCTCATCCAGTCACTTTCCCGTGGTAATCTTGAGTAAAATAAAAACATTAAGTGTTCATTTATCTTGCGATGTTTCAGCATTTATAATGATCTTTGCTTAAGAAAAATTAGTGGTTGCCTTTCGTTGCGCTAAAGTCCTATTACAGTAAAGAAACTATGTTTTTGCCGAATTTCATGTCAACCTTAGTGTAACTAATGTAAGAATAATATCATTCAGTCTTACTATTAATTTGTCTTCATAAAATTGGGATGGTTAGCCCGTAGTAATGAGCTTACTTACTAGTTTTGTGCATGCCCTGTACGGGATCCTACAGTGTAGGACTACATATCAAAGGGGTTAACAGTATATAACAAGAATTGCCTTTTGTTCATTGCATTATCCCTCGCATAATCTTTTAGGAAAGCTACCTTGTCAGAACAAATTTCAAGCATAGTTAATAGAATTAACTTTGATGATTCGACATGCAGATGCCACTTGAACCTATGTTTTCCCAGTTTACGCATCATTTCATGAATAATACCCAACCAGGCATTAATGAATTTGCTGAACTACGTGTTTTGTTTTTCACTTATTTTTGTTTACCATTATTCAAAACGCAAAACTGCAGGCGACTGTCGCTTTAAGGTAGATTTTGTGTACCTTATAAAGGCATTATTCTTCGAATAAACTGCTTATCAACTGCTGTTGGGTCATAAAATTATGTGCATTTCATTCCCATCAAAGTTGTAAATCTTCTACTTCTTGACTGACTAACTTCCAGAAGTCACGTTGTGTTCTGATCCGTAAAAGTCCAGTGGGAAATGATGTAGTAAATCTCAGATTGCGATGATTTATTATTTTTTTATAAATGCACGCATAATAAACTGGTGTGTCAGCATCGGTTGTACCTGCGATTTGCCCACTGTTTTGATATACCTCTGAGTATTGTTATAGTCTGTCATTTGGTTATCACTTTATCATAAAACTTATTTGATTCTGAGTCAGTGATATTCCTCTCGAATGGGCGTGCAATTTTGGAGGAATTTCGCCTTTTAACTTTACTAGACCAGAATTGTTGTTCTTCTCCAATCTCTTATGTTCTCTTTATTTCCTTTTTAAAGGATATGGGATATGGGTACTCAGCATTCGATGGCTAACAAGTTCAAACATACAGTAGCATCCACCTGGACAACAAAGAGTATTACTTCTCTCCCAATACACTCCAGAAGTTGTGTGGTTATTGATTCACACTCGGTTTACTGTTCCGTTGGTTAAGGGCTACATTTTCTGTTTACCTTTAATTCGTATGGGTCCGAATTTCTGACGTAATTTAAGAGTGATTGTATCTTGAATAAAAATCAAGTAAATAGCCTTATTTCAATTTAGTCTAGGGATTTGATGCCATAAACATTATTTCATGTTTTGTCTCAACCTATGGGTCAAATCCCACAATGTGACCAGCAAACTTTAGTCATAAGCGAATAATTAACACCCACATTTTTTAGAATTGAAGCAGTTCCTGTTGATACATATATATTTATCTTGCGTTGGACTACTATTTGTCCATTAAGATCGTATTTTTATTACTTTGGGAGGCAATTATTGTCGTATATTTCATCCTCTAGTCATTATTCTTCATTTTATCATTCATTTAGTTACTGGTGGTAATCAGATGTATATAGCCTGTGTCTACTTTCTTAATTTAGAAGAATGCGTTGCTCATTCGCCTGGCTCTGTTACTGCTGTCACATTGGGTCGTAAATCTGGTCGTGTGATGGCCACGGGAGGAGATGATCGTCGTCTAAAATTGTGGGCAGTTGGAAAGCCTACTTGTATATTAACTCTTACAGGACATACATCATCAATAGAGGCTTCCGAATTTAGTCAAGAGGAGGATCGCATTGCAGCTGGCTCATTATCAGGTTCTGTTCGTATATGGGATTTAGAAGAAGTAAAAAGTAATTGACATACCACATTTTGTATTTGTCCATGTGATTATTTATTTTTTGATTAAATACACTGAAATTAGTCATAGCGCCTCATCATTACTCCTAATCATCTCAAATAATTGTTCTTAAGTGCCTTGAAAATGGATTTTCCAAGAAATTCAGTTAGTGCGATGAATAAAACTGCAAAACCCATGCATTTATTTTTCCGTTATCGATAATTCACACAATTTCAGCCACGTTTTTTTAGTGTCAGTATGAAATGAGTTTAACAAAAAAAATGGCTGCGAAAAATTGTGCAATCGGAATAACAATTCTTTTGAATTTGTGATTTGCTGTTGTTAGTGTAGCACGACTAATTTAAATGACTTCTATGAGTTTTTTAATCCTTTAATAAATACCCCAGCATTGTCTTAATTCCGTTCCTAACTGGACGGAATATGTATTGTAGAGTGTACTACTAGCCACTGTGATACAAATAATGGAAATAAAAGCTTACTTTGAGATTTAGTGACTGAAATTGCTCTCTAGCCAATATACTTTCCTTGGTTTCAGTTTAATAAAGAATAATCATTCCTAACCCCCCTACATACTCTTCATTTTTCGCTTTATATTTAGGTCAGCCGCAGAACAGTTGTCAACTGTAGTCAAGATATTCTAAATAATAGAGACATTTTATACAGCCCATAACAGAAAGTTAGAAATATTCTTAAAACTAACTTCAATATGCAAATCCTGATACGTTTTGATCCTCAATGTATACTTTCTACTTATCGATATTTTTAAAATAACAATGAATCAACATACAACTTCTCACAGAAACATTTAGAAAAAGTACACCTGATTTTCTCAGACTAGTTTTTCTTGAACGTCACTTAATCTTCATATTTATACTTTCTGTTGAAGCTGGAGTTGAATGGAAGACAACTTTGATGCGGTGTTGAACTGCTCCTCAAAGTTTTTTACTCAACGTATCGGCTGTCCCTCCTGAAATTGTATCCAAATTCTGCTCTTCTATAAGATTATCGCACTTACAATAATAATTTCAGTCTTTCTTTCTAACCTGTGTTATGAAAATCCACTGGCTTTTTTCAACCTTTAGCTTCATATTATGATTTTATTTCTACGCTTTCTTGACATCAGACTAGATTTAGTTCAAGGCTGATTCCCGCTGTCATGGTCATATTAATGTTGAGTCGACTCTTTGTAAATCTAGATCTAATGCTTGCACCTCGAAAGACTTCCATGATACTCGTCTTAACGTCTTTTCAGCCTCAGAAACATACAAAAACTACTGTATATTCGTAGTTTACACGAGTGTTTTAGAGGAAACATCTATCTCTTACTGATTCTGTACGTCAGTAATTTATTGCAAAATGGTCTGTTTGTGTACAAATATGTCTTTCGGACTGGCCTAGCTTCTCTGTCTGAGCGTTAAAATCATTTACCAAGATGATTAGAGTTAGGAGTCTCGCCCTATTTGGTAAACCGAACAGTCTCTAACAAGTGTCATCATTTACTTCATTCTAACCGCAACCAGTGGTTGCCTAAGTGAAGATTATGAAAGAACGGACTATGATGGTATTTCTTCATTCTTAGGGACTGATTTAATCTATCAGCTAGAACGGCAAACTTTCATTCGTAAGAAATTATAAGCTGTTTAGTCACTTTCACTCAATCACTGATTGACTGTTGATTGTTAAATTTTTCTTATTGCTTGGAGTTTTCGTGTTTTCTTTATAATCTTCAGGACTGCTCATCAAATACTCCGTATACGATAAACTACCGACAATTTTTTTCACTGATTCTACCGCACCACTTAGGATTTGTCTCTAGGGATAATTTCAGTTCAGGTATTATTATTATTATTCCCATGCGTTCCGAGTGGAACAAATGGCCTCAGTTCAGGTAAATGAGCAGTTATCAGTCTTGAATAATCTAAGCTTGAGAATTTAAATTGGATAGTATAATATAACTGCATTTCAGCACTTGTTTTCAGCTACCTACAGTAGTTTTTGTTACTGTCCCATCCTTCAGGCTATTGATTAAATATTGTTCTGTCCTTACTTTATCAACAACGTGATCAATTAGATATGACCTTTCATAATGCGGTTCACGTTGGTTGTTTGTTCGCTGCTCTGTATTCTGTAACCATTAAGTTTCCGATAGGTACTTAGGAAAGAACTGAAATGTGATAGGTTGGGTTTGGCAATCCAGAATTTAGAACTGTATTAGCATTAATAAGACCTCGTGCATCTGTTAGTTTGATTTGCACTTTCTCTGTGACTGTATCATGAAATGAATAACATTAAATTCGTAGTTTTCTAGTATCTGTTGTATTTCTATAATTTGACCGAGGATCTTTTTTCGATTATGTTACTGGTATACACATCGAAAGGAAATTGATGTTAATGAGTAATGCTGACTTAATGTTGTCATTGTTTTATAGTTATCCGGGCACTATCTGGCCATACTTCAGCTATCAAAACTCTAGACTTTCATCCTTATGGCAATTTTGTGGCGTCTGGTGCAATGGATACCTTAGTAAAAGTGAGTTTCGATTTATTATAATCAACTGTTGAATGCAATCATGGAGACATTAAAAGTGTATACTGAAACGACCATAGCTCTAACTGACCTTTATATTTGTTGATGACTTATTTCCTTTACTGAATTTTTGTGCATCCTTATTTCTGATATTTTTGTCAACCAGATAGTATTGTATGGGTATATGTGCATTTTGATATCTCAATAAAAATTTTCGCTGCTCTCCATATTCTTTTGGATAGCTGATAATGTAGTTAAACGTGGTTTGTCTAGATACCTTTTGATATTCACAATTTGAATTGATATGTTCTGCGCCGTCTTCCCCAGTTAGCTGTAGAAAATCTGTTTACATAAGGATACATATCAATGAACATTAATGCGTCGCATAAATAAACAGCATAATTATTCTAAGAGACCATGTGAAGTATGCTTCACTTTCGAAGTAAAAAATATGTTGATCTCTAAGTAGTGATTGGAACCTTCCACATATTTGCTCAAATTTATCTCTTCATATTAATGCGCTATTATGACGAATTAAAGGGTCTTTCGAACATTTCATCGAACAGCCATATTAAGTATTTTCATTAGTGTTTTAAAATGGTTGTACAGCAGTTTATGATTTTCTCTGGGCTAGGATTTCAGTTGTCAAATTGTTCAATACTAATGTCTAACCAGGAGGTAAGGTACTTTGGCTGGCCGTCTGGTTTCAACATACAACTTCGCACCGATGTGCAGCAGTTCGAGTCACCACACTCCATGTAGCACACAAGGCCAGAGAAGAAAGTAGTTTAAAATGTAAAATAGAGACAGTAAACAGAGATATGAGGCAAAAAGAATAATATTATTTTATTGGGTATTATAAGTCACAAGGAGTGGATGCATCTGCGTCATTGAGAGCCATATCACCAATTATCTCCAGCCATCGGTTTTTACCGTCCCGAGCAACCCAACCAGGAAGTCTACATCTCCCTATGTGTCTGGCTTAAAATAACTGTTATGGATTTCACTGACTGATGAGGCCATGTTTCGGTTTAATCCCCACTATCTCTTTTCCAACCTTACCCTATGTCACCTTAGATTGCCCGTCGAGGAAGGTGATGGCTAGGCATACGTAACACATGTCCTAAACATCTCAGTCGATGTAGCTTCACAGACTCGTCGATTGATTTTCCCCTCCTTACCTAGCACTTGACGCCTAACCTCAATATTGCTCACCTTATTATACCACTTCACATGGGAGATAGAACGCAGGCACCTATGATCAAAGACAGCTAGCCTTTTCATGTCTTCCACTCCCAATGGCCATGTCTCACAGCTAGCCATAAAAGAGGACGGGGTTGACTGCTGAGCAGTAAGCATGCCCTTTGATCGACAGCCAGCCGCATATCACGTCTACTCCAGACACGGCGTAAACTGGCATATGCGAAACGAGCCTTCTGTATCCGTGCTGAGATTCCGTCAGTGATCAACTCGTTGGAGCTGATGCAACTTCCTAAGTGAAGTGGTCAACGTGCTTAACCACTTCCCTCCCTATTTCTAAGCTAAGAGTCAATGTATCCTCCTGTGATTATCACAGAAAGACTTGTCTCCCTTCTTGCACATCGGGATAATCAATGACTTACACCAGCCCGACGGGACTTCCTCTGATTCCCAGACGCAGACAGTAAACTGTCTCCACCGTACTTAAATACCTCTGGAGTCATTACATCGGGTCCTGCTGCTTTGCTTCGTTTCAGATTAGTGACAGCTTTAGTAACCTCAATTAGGGACTGAGGACCTGTGTCTATATCCCATTCAGGGAGATGTTAGATGTTCGGTAAGTTGAGCGTGGTTGTAGACCAGTAAAATTGTCCCTCAAAGTGTTCTTTCCAACGTCCTAGTTGTCTATCCTGGGAGCTAATTAGGTTGCCACTTTTCTCAGAGATTGTTTCACTTATCATTTGCCTTGTGCCACCTGTTTCCTTGACAAATCTTAATAGTTGTCTGGTGTTACCAATCGCCGCTGCCTTCTCCATCTCTTTCGCTTTTGTCACCCACCACTATTCACAGTCGTTGCGAAGGCTTCTTGATAGTGTGCATTTGAGTAGCTTTCGCTCCTCATCATAATCGGAGCTCGCCGGAATCAGTCTTCTTGCGTCAATCAGTTTGGATGAGGTGATAGAAATCCAGTGGCTCTTACTAAATTTAGGTTTCAGTTCATTAACAGCTTTTACAGCTGTGTCTACAGCTAACTGTATGTTGTGCCAGGCTACCTCAGGAGGAGTACTGCTGTTGACATCAGATACTCGTTTCGCTATTTCTTCTCTAAATAGGGATTCAGAGTCTCGATATAATTGGGGAAGTAACTGCTTCTCTACCAGCAATTTTTTATGTCCGTTTAATCGTAAGCATAAACTTGCGCGAACCAGAGTGTGATCGGAGTCTACGCACGTGTTCCAGAATGGGCGGCAGTCTTCTACTGACCCTCGCTAACGATACCCTTTTGCTATGTGGTCTATCTGAGTCCAGCAGTGATTTGGTGATGGTAAGGTACTTTGGCTGTTCAGGAATTATTAAAGCATTTCACTCCACTTCTTCTACCTTGGTTGGTCGTTAGGTGATTTATGTGGGCATATACTGTTTTCGATTTGCCGATGTCTAGTCGCTGACCTTCACATCGAAGTGTTCAGTTATGCTGTTGGTTAGTTTCTTTTGCGTAAGCAGAAATTTTGAAACCAGTTCGTTTAGATTGAATGACATTCTTTAAGTCTGTTTTTATCTGGTTTTTCTATACGGTGGAAAGAGGGTTGTGACTTCTTTATGTAGATCGGCTAAGCAATAGTGCGTTGATTGGCAGGTTCGCGCTAATTGAAGGAGGGTGTATTGCCAATGTTGGCTGATAGGCTTTCTCTGTATGGGTGTCTTATTGTAGTGATTTACTAAACTCAGGAGTTTTTCTTGGGAACGTAGAACTTGTCCATATCAAATAGGCTAATAATCTCTCCACTTTGGTTGCGCCGAGAGCTTTCTTGCACTTTCTTTGGTTGTTCCCTTTGATTTATCTTGAAAATATTTATTTATTGTATCTTCTCAGTTGACCTCAGAGTTTCAAAGTACTCTAGAACTGTTAAAAACCGAAGAGCGATGGACAGCTGTGTCGTTCCATTTTGGAAAATTCCAATGTTTCACACATAGTTCTACTGTGATTTGAACCCAGAACTTTTGAGTTATTGTGTAAGCAGGCTACTTTTAAGCCATGGGGTTAGAATTCAGTAGTACCCTGTCGATTCCGAAGTATAACGCCACTGCTGTCGTCGACGAAATGGACCCTAAAATCAACTAAATCCATACATATCTAACGTTTGAAAAGTAATATGTTGTCTTTACTAATTTTCTTTTCTTATCTGAAGGGGGATACGTATGATTTCTGAAAAGTATTCACTTCGTTTTGCGAATTATGGACTGAAAGTAATAGCATTATCCATTCATTTGGTTAACCTATAGTTTTGGTTGGCTATGTAAAAACATTTTATCTCTTAGCATTATGTATCTGTATAACAATACAGATACATACGTACTTTGCATAAAAATAGGAGCAGTTTAATGCTGATGAATATTAGTCATTGGTTTGTAACTCAGGACATCTATATTCAGTAACCTACCATAAAAATGAATGCAACCTTTCAGATTGTAAGGCCTTTTAAAGTATGTATTTCTGTAGTAAAAGATTGTCCCTTTGTCTCTGATTACCATCTCTTCGTTGGATAAGACGATTGAATTAAGGATTGAAGCAGAAATGTTACTATTAATATCTGTTAACAAGTATCGTGATAAAAATTTAATTTTTTGCGTGAAACGTGTTTGTTACATTTGAAAAACCTCATAGCCGTGCTGATATGCATGACTTCACTTCGTTTTCTTTGTATGCAAACTGCAAATAATCATTAACTTTTGATATAAGAATAGAACTTGGGCACTGTGGCAGAGTATGATATCCTTTATGAGCGATAAATCTCGCTGGAAACATCATCAGTAAGTATTACTGTATAGCACTGTGAGACTATCAAAATAAATTTTCACTATAATGGAATTATTAACTTTTGATGTCAATATATTTTTTTTCTTAATCTAGCTTTGGGATGTATCTCGTAAAGGTTGTATTAACACTTATCGTGGTCATTCTGGATCTGTGAATATGATTCGCTTTTCTCCGGATGGAAAATGGATTGTGTCTGCAGGAGAAGACGGTGTAATCAAAGTGAGTTTCCGTGTAAAAGCAGGTTAGGTGTGTTTGACGCGAAACGTTTTGGGTATCGACATTATATTTTAGAATCCTCCTCTTTTCTCATTTACTTTTACTGTATCTTCTAAATTGAAAACATTGTTCAGAATTGTCAGTTAAACTACAGGTTTAATCACATAGCACTACAGTGATTCTTAACACACTCCGTCATTATCAGTAAGAAATTGTTAGTATTATTATTATTTCCTTTAGTTCCTAGAGGAACATAGGGCTTCAGCCATGCGTCTCCATTGCGTTCGGTTCTCTGCTAGAGTTTTCACCTGGCTCCAAGTCTGCTCATACGCTTTCAATTCTTCTTCACATGATCTCCTCCAGGTCACCCTTGGACGGCCAACTCGTCGCTTCCCTTTCGGGTTCCACTCGAGGGCTTGTCTAGTGATGTCACTTGCTGGTTTCCTCAGAGTGTGGCCAATCCATCTCCATTTCTTCCTGCCTATTTGTTTCACAATCGGTTCCTGGTTGGTTCGCTCCCAGAGATCTTTGTTGCTGATCCTTTCCGGCCATCTGATCTTGAGTATTGAGCGAAGACATCTGTTAATGAAGGTCTGTAGTTTGTTTGAGATGCTTTTTATGACGCACTGGCCAAGTCTCTGATCCGTATAGTAGCACTGACTTCACATTGGAGTTGAAAATCCGGATCTTATTTTTGACGCTGAATGCTGTTGACCTCCACACAGACTTGAGAGTAATGAAAGCTTGCCTTGCTTTCCCGATCCTTGCTTTGATATCCTCGTCAGTTCCGCCTGTAGTTGAAACAATGCCTCGCAAGTAGGTAAAGGAGGTAGTTTCTTTCAGGTTCCTTCCATTTATGCTGATTGCTGTCTGTTGTTGTTGCTGTGGCTGTTGGTGTTGGCCAGGAATCTTCATCACCTCCGTTTTCTCTATGTTCACCTGGAGTCCTATCTTTGATGCTTCTTCTGCCAACTTGTTACTTTTCACTTGCATATCTTCCAGTTTGTGGGAAATCAGACATATATCATCGGCGAAGTCCAGATGCTCCAAGTTCTTTGTGTGAGTCCATTTTATGCCTGTTTCCTCATTGCCCGCTGTCTGTCGCATTATCCAATCTACTGCAATCAGGAAAATCATTGGCGATAGTAGGCAGCCTTGTCTTACTCCTGTCTTCACTTCGAAGGATTCCGTGAGCTTCCCGTTGTGGATTACTTGGCATGCAGCGTTGTCATACAACTGTTGGATGAGATGTATAATTGTTGTAGTAGCGAAGTAGTTGCCAAATCACCTCTCGATCGACGCTGTCGAAGGCCTTTTCAAAGTCGATGAAGTTAAGATAGAGAGGTGACTGCCATTCCAAACTTTGTTCAATGATGATCCGTAGTGTGGCGATTTGATCAATACATGACTTGTTTCTCCTGAATCCAGCTTGTTCCGGTCGAAGTTTTTCATCCAGGGCTTGTTTGATCCTTTCCAGGATGATGCGGCTTAGTATTTTGCTTGGGATGGACAGGAGCATAATTCCGCGCCAGTTCTTGCATTGACTTAAGTCTCCTTTCTTTGGTAGTTTGAATAAGTATCCTTTCTTCCAATCCTCGGGTACTTTGCCTTCTTTCCACACCTTCTCCAGTAGTGGTGTCATCAAGTCCGCTGTTGTCTCTGGGTCCACTTTCAATGCCTCTGCTGGGATTCCATCTGGTCCTGCTGCTTTTCCAGCTTTCAGCATCTTGATTGCCTTCAGGACTTCTGTTGTCTTCGGGGGGTTGATGTTCACTGGTAATTCTGCTTCCGTTGTTGGTATTGTTGGGCGCGTTGTAGGTGGCGGTCGGTTTAGTAGTCTTTTGAAGTGTTCAGCCCACTGTTTCCTTTGCTCCACTTCTTTGGTGATTGACTTTCCACTGTCATCCTTCACTGGCTTAATTTGTGACGAATTTTTGCCTGAGAGGTACCTAGTTGTTTGGTAGAGTGTTGCGAGGTCTCCTTTGCCTGCTGCTTGTTCTGCTTCATTGGCCATGGCTTCATAATACTTTCTTTTGTCTTCTCTGGCACTCTTCTTTACTCTTTTGTTCAGTCTATTGTAGCTTGCATTCAACTCCTGTTTCTGTTGCTCATCGGTGCACTGGATAATCTTTTGTTTCACCATCCTTCTCTCTTCTATTAGCCTCCAAGTGTCCGTAGTGAGCCACGGTTTGTCCTGTCTCGTCTTCCTGCCCAGAACTTCCATGCAGGTTTGACTCCACACTGTCTTCAAGTTGTTCCAGTGCTTTTCGACGCTGACCTCTTCGCCAGTGTTGATTTGTGTCTCGGCTTTGTCTTTTATGCTTGCAGTAAAGATGTCCTTTGTATCCTGGTCCTTTAGTTTTTGAGTGTTGAACTTGCCTTGTGGTCTATCTGCAGCTCCTGTTTCTCTGAAAGCTTTTAATTTGAGTTGGATTGTTCCTTGTACGAGATAGTGGTCTGAGCCAACGTCTGCTCCTCTTCTTGCTTTTGTGTCCAGTAGGCTGCGCCGCCACTTCCTCGAGATTGTGATGAAGTCAATTTGGTTTTTGGGTCGCCCATCTGGTGACACCCATGTAGCCTTGTGAATATTCTTGTGTTTGTATACGCTGCCACCAATCACTAGTTCATTGAAGGCGCAGAAGTCGGCGAAGAGTTCTCCATTTTCATTCATCTCTCCCAGAGCTTCTTTACCCATGATGAGTTCCCTTCCTGTGTTGTCTGGTCCAAGTTTGGCGTTCATGTCTCCCATTAGTATTTTAGTGTCACCAGCTGGAGTATTGTCTATTGCTGCCTGTAGTTGTCTGTAGAATTCTTCTTTCTTTTCGAGGTCTGCGTTGTTTGTGGGTGCATAGCACTGTATAATTGACACTTTTCTTCCTTTGGAGTTGAATCTGGCGGTCATTATTCTGGGTGAGATCGCCTCCCATTGTATCAGAGCCTTGGTTGCCGTTGGTGACATCATGATAGCCACGCCCTCAGTGTGTGTGTGGTTGTCTTCTGGGTGACCGGAGTAAATCACTGACTCACCTGTTGACAATTTGGTGAGTCCGTTTCCGTTCCATCTGCTTTCGCAGATCCCCAATACTTGTATTCCGTATCTCCTCATTTCGCTTGCGATCTGGGCAGCTTTGCCAGTCTCGTACATGGTGCGGACATTCCTTGTCCCCACACAGACTTTTTCTTTTGACGCAAGAAGATTGTTCACGCTGAAGTTCCTGTAGCATCTTTGTCTACAGGGTGGGGTTGCTGGCCTCACGCCTGAAAAAAATTGTTAGTGAAACTTGAAATTTCAACGTCTTGATATTAATTATTTGATTGTTCAGTCCATGCTCGCTTGTGGGTATTTTATTTTATTTTATTCCACGTGCATAGTTATTGTCATTGGGACAGTGAAGTACGAGCTTACTCAAATTGTTCTATTCGGTTTGATGAGAAAGAAGTTTTAATCAGTAGTTGCTGCTACAGCTTTATGTGTTCGTAACGGCTCAGATATATTTAGTATTTGTCTTCCTCTGTATAATAAGCTCGTTATTTATTCCTTCTACTCATTTATATCACTCTTGTAGTCCCTCTTAATAGTTCTACACTACTGTTGGTTTTCTCATTCTTTCCTACTTCGAAGCATGCTGACTTGATTGAATGTAGTACTCAACAATCGAATTCCAAGCAAAGTGTATACGCTTCTTATCCATTTACTCTGATTTGTTGAAGAATGTCTTGAATTTAATCCACCCTGTTTTCCTACACATCATTTTTCTCCATGTATCATGATAATACGTCTATGCAGGAAGGAATGCACTGTTTTTACACTAACATCGATTTCTGTGTAGACTTAATGATGGCATGATAATTTTAATATGTTGTGCAACGTATACTGTCAGAAATTTACTGTAATAATACGGCATTATTGACTTTTCTGGTGCTCCTTGATCCTTCACACACACATATTTAGTGGTTATCAAAATCTATATTTGTTCTAATTTCTTGAAGTGAATCACTGTCATATAGAAATTTTCTTCCTTTATGATGGCTAATAAAAAAGAAAAATAAATACTATTCCAAAAATTGGATGGAATTTTGACAGTTTGCTTTTCTGAAGGTGACCGTAAAATAAATAAATTTACTTCTTCGTTTAATTTCTATTTCACATAAGAATACGAATTATAAGATTCAGATTGATTATTCGATAGTATCTTATCTATTAAACTATTGGCCGATATTAATTGATTATTATTTTTTTTTTTTGGCTATCAGTTAGCTCTTATTTCTAATGTGCTGCATTTCTTCCCGTTTTCAGATGGTATAGACTTCTTTTTATGGAATCATTTCATCAAAAAGTGTTTCCTTATGGTAAGAGTTTAGTAGCCAAAGAGACACAGCAAACTCGTTCAAACGCAACAGCGAACAATACGACTTAATGTCAGTACTTCACTGAATACAGATTGCAGTATTTATCACTAACTGGGTTAAGTTTGTGTATATTTCAAATGCAAGAATCATAAAGATATTCTATAGACGGAAAATTAACATTGTGTTAAAGGTGCTTTACTGAATTTGAAAAATATCAGCAGATGAAAGATAAGATGAATACAAATTCATAGTTAGGTCAAGAGTATGATACAGAGTTCTGGAGTGACACAATTACTAAACTAAACGTGTTAGAAAAGAAATACTTGTTTCCGGACACACAAAGTTAGACATGAATAGCCTAATAACTACCGTGTTATTGAAGCATAAAAAGTCTAAGCGCATGAAGTATAAGTTATCTCAAACTTACAGTATCATGTTCACTGTTCGTTAATTCATAAGCAGTAAAACTATTAAAGTCCTATTAACGGCTTTTCAATATCTACTGTTGTCTTTGGTTAGTCCTCACATTCTTATAATTCATTTTATTATTATTATTTTTTTATATTCCTTTGCGTTCCGTGCGGAACATAGGGCTTCAAGCTTTTTGAGCTGAAGTTTCAGAAGCAATAGTTTTATTTTTACGGCGTGGGGTTGCTAGTCTCACTCCCAACCTTTCCTCTTTACAGGCTTTACTACCAGCTAAGCGAGGTATAGGAGTGCGTCTACCGAGAGTCGAACGCCGGACCTTATGGAGTGGTTGGCGAGCATTCTACCGCTGAACCACCGACGTACCGATCTCTGTTAAAACTCTCACATGTGATGATCAGTTAGTTTGAGGTTAGATGCCCACAAAAGATGTTTTGTGTGCTTACTTGAGTGCCACAATTATTCTATGAGGGCTATTGACACCATACGGTCACGCATGCTTAGTTAGGCGGAACGGTATTTGAACTACAAATCTGCTGGCTTAGAGCCAAGTGTTAAGTCTAATGACCCACATTTCTCCATGGTGATTGCTATATGGTGATGCCTTCTAAGTATTTTTAATAGTATCTGATTTAAAGAATATTAACCGACAAGTGTTTTTAACCCAATAATTTTCTCGGTATCATTTTGTGCGTTTTCGTATAACTTCCAGCGATGATTTGAAGCTGAGCAGTGTACATATGTTAATCATTTGAGACAAAACACAGTGTATTTATAAATTCAAGTATTTTCATTGATAGAAATTATAGAAAAAGTTAAGAGGTACACTCAGCTAATTGAAACACTTGATAGACCTGAAATGATATATTATTATTATTGTTCCCTTGGGTTCCTAGTGGAACATAGGGCTTCAACTGCACGTCTCCACTTGTTTCTGTCTTCTGCTGTACTTTTCACCTGCATCCATGTTATTCCATACTGTTTCAACTCCTCTTCACATGATCTCCACCATGTCACCCTTGGACGTCCCACTCGCCTGAAATGATAGTTTAACACAAATGAGAAATATATGCATTGGAAGAGTTAAATGCTTATTACAGAATACACTGACTTATTATAACCGTTTACAAATACAATACTTAGTAATATCATTTTACTGTTATGAGACGTGCTGTGTTATTGTACTGTATGACACCTGTGTTTGCTAAAATCTGTATTGAGACTTCAGATAGTACAGTTCATCTCTATTCGCCAGTGGTTTATGTAGTTGTATCGCCTAAATGATTTTCTGTTTCCTTCAGTTCACAGTGCTATAACGGTGTTGTAACAATTAACTTTTTCTTGAAATGAATACCCGAACGGTGTCATCTCGTCATATTCCTTCCTTACCCATATAGTTGTGTGTGTACGTAGAGTCTTTCTTTGCTTTGCTTATCTAATGCGTACATATATATATATATATATATATATATATATATATATATTGAGAGAAATTTTCAGTCTTCAAGAAGTCTATGCAAGCTGTATCTGTACTAATGATATCTTTTTCGAAATGATGAAATACCATTAATAGCCTGAAATGTTCAATTGAAATATGCTTGACTAAGTTTGCATTTCCTTGATTTTACCGTTTGAATATTTTCCTGTAACCAAAACACTAACAGTGATTTCGTCGTCATTTGTATAAACCCTCTTACTTATAACTTTCATACCTTTTGCCGTATATTGAGAGCAAAACCTTCCACCGAATTTATTGTTAAATTAGCTCTTAGTAATGACCGATTATGTAATGGGTATGTTGAAGTCCGAACAAAGTACAATGATTTGTTAATCGTTCAAGTTACGAATAGGGATAGGTTATTCTTAAAATTGCCTCCAGTCCATTGATTCATTAATCACTGTCGTTGTTTCCACCAGATAATATCTGTACAGCTGCTGTTCAGTGCTCTTCAGTTTTGATGATTTCCTGGGTGTCGTCAAATTTCTTCTGAAGTGACTGAGTAGTACCTGAATTGGGTTCCTAAATGTGAATGGGGAAATAGAAGTTATTTACCCACAATACTTCACTACATAATCGTTTATGACTGACCATTCGATTATTATTATTCCCACACTGAGATGACACAAAAGATAGATTCAGAAGGTGGACTTTCTTTCGTGAAAAAGTCAGCTGAGCAGAAATTGCAGTTTTCCAAGTAGTTACTTTACTTGGTCAACGGATTACAAGTGTAATATATAAAAACCGTCTTCCCTGGTTAGCGATGTATAAATAAAAATAAGACTTCTGGTCTTGGCTAAGACCGAATGTTTAGCTCATAGCTTAAATAAGCAACATTAATGACATATCTCATCTCTTTCCTAACATAAGATAACTGAATTTTTTAATATTCGTATGTGGGTGAGCATAGCTACATTGATTTGTTAGTAATTATCACTGAAATGATGAGAAAAAGATGTAATATTCATCCCTTTCTAGCATTTTCCTAATCATTCTTGTTCTGCTACACCATGCCTTTTAATTCCTTCAAAAGGATCTGAATGTTAGAATCAACCAAACATCCGAAGTTCATGATTTCCATCTGTTTATCTTATTGCTGTTCTGTGTGCAGTTGAGGAAAAAAGAGATGAAATAATGTCTATATTCCTTTACAAATGCCTCTGTGTGGCGATTTCGGGGCATACAATGTAGAGTGTATCTGAGTTCAGTTTAAACACATTCACAGACGACAAATGAAGAAGTCATCATAGTTGCAGCTTTGGTCCACAGCTTTAACATGTGAAGGAGTGGAATTTGACGTGACCTGTAGTTTTTTCACGCTCAGAATGATTTCACCTTTCCTTGGGCTATAGTCTTCTTCAGTAAGAGATATGATAATCCTCTGGGGCACGTTATAATTTTTAATTCGCTTTCCTTCGCTTGGACAATATGAATTTATGTGAAATCTCCCATGTTATCTGATTGTCTTTCAAGTGTTCCATCTTTCTTACTTAACAAGTTATAAAACTGAATAAGCTTTTTATCAGAGTTTAAATGAATGCTTAGTCATTATTTCAGGGGAGAAGTGTGTACATATTTCTGAAGTTTATGTGTTCCCCTAAAGTCCTTTTTATTTATTTTTAATTACACTAATAAGAATGAGATTACTGAAATGTAATGGGAGTATGGAATTCCTATTCCTTGATGAGTGTTCATTTGTCCTGCTTACCAGGTTCAGTTTACTTTTCTACTTCTAAACTAATAAATCTGTAACAACTACCTGTTGTAATGTAAGACTGACGTGTACTTGCTGTTCTAGAAGCGTTAATATAGCTAATAATAATGAGGTCACATAGCTGTTCTTTTCAAAGTACCTGAACGGGCTTATTGTAACCGCTGAAGTCAGTTTACTGAATTGTACACAAGTTAACAGTTTCCTTTAGTAATTAATGTTATATGAATTAACTTTTTCTAAAATTCTCAAATATTGATGTCATTTTTAAAACAACCTTTATCTTGACTCTCAGTAGTGATGGCAATCTATTATTGTTTGACAACGGAACACGCGTTGTACAATTTTTAGTACTAGTGTCAAAGGCTGTTGCATAATGTTTGGTTATCGAATTTCCACACCGTTAGATCATAGCTGTATGAACAGGCTCTTTAGCATCTTTTTAGTCCTTTTATTTTTGTGTGCTGTTTTATTGTGAGTGTTCCTTTTATTTTTAAATCATGTTTAATATTTCATAATGTCTCTATCGGTGCTGATATTATATGTTCTTCTCTAGGCAGCATTGACTTTGAACAACTTGAGTCAATGTTGAGAGACTAGTAGTGATTATTTGTTGGTTGCACAGCATTGTAAGCTGTTGTGACCTTTTGTTATAAGTACTTTAAGTCCTCTGTCTTACTGATTATATGGGTCTTAGTTTTCTTCGTAATTGGAGACCTAACATCACTATTTTTTATGCTGACAAAACACATACCGTTACAGCAGCTGATTGCACTAGACATTTGACGGAAGTTTAGTGATTTTAACTTTTTTGGAACACTTGCAGCTCCACCTTTATGCACAACATTCATTCAGTGGTCAAGCTAATCTACTCGTTCCAATTTTCTTCGTTTGGAAACTATCGTCATTTTAGTTAATCACGATTGTCCTTTGGTCATTTTTCTTTGTCCCTTCAGCTGGTAACTCACGACTATAAAATTTCAACAGGTGTGATCTCGAGAGATCGTTGGTCGGATATATTTCATAACTCAAATATTCTTCCAGTTTCATTATTCATACGAATCAGTGTCCAGTTAGGGGTGATAATGTGGACTGTCTTAACTTTTTGATACTAATATTTTACTGCTCATTAAGTGCAGCATTTTCGTTCTTAAGCATTTTATTATTATTGTTCCCCTGGATTCCAAGTGGGATATAGGGCCCTAACAGAACAGCTGCATGTCATCCTGTCCCCGACAGTTTCCCTTAGCTGGCTCCACGAGTCCCTATAAGCTTCCATCGCCCACTCACACGATCTGATCCATGTCACTCTCAACACGCACGCCCAACCCGTCGTTTCCCATTTGAGTTCCACTCGATGACCTGGTGCATATTGTCATTCAACGGCCTCCATATTCTCTGACATATTCATTGGATGGACGATAGTTCCCTGGTTGGTTCATTGACAGAGTTCCTTGTTCCCAGCCATTTCTGAACAGCCATCTGATCTTCAGTATGAAACCAGAGAAGGCAGTCGACGATAAAAGTACACATTAGTCTTTTCCAAATGCTTCCGGTGACACCAGCGTCAACTCTCTCTCTCATATCATATCAACTTGATATGATTATGAGCCATACTTTATGCTCGAAACGTCATCAGTTAATATTACTGTACAACACTGTGTGATTTATCAAAATAAAATCTTATCCATAATGGAGTTACGCGCTACCGCAGTGCCCAAGTTTTATCTGTCTACTTTGCCCGATCCTGGATTTGATTTTCTCACGTCTTGTTCGCCTGCATGTAATAGAAACGATGTTGTGTAGATAAGTGACGAAAGTTACTTCCTTCTGTGTGAGTGTAATTTTTTATTCTCATTCTTTTTTTCAATTCTGAATGCATGACTACTGTTATTTTCATTTTTTAGCATCTGTAAATAAATTTATTCCCTTATAAATCATTTTTCTTTTTCAAAATTTCTTATTTTCCCCCTTAAAAATAGCTATGGGATTTATCAGCTGGTCGGCAGTTGGCTGAATTAGTTGGACACACTAGTTCTGTTGTAGCAGTTGCCTTTCATCCTACAGTCTTGCTTCTAGCAACCGCTTCAGCTGATCATACTGTTCGTTTGTATGACTTGGAGAATTTCACACAAGTTGCAGTCAGTGGGCCTGAATTAAATGCTACAACTGTACGACGTATTGCATTCCATCCAGATGGTGTGTGTTTGTATGTTGCTACAAATGATCACCTGAGAGTAAGTTGTTCTTTGTATAAGTACAATATATCAGTTTATACATTCATTTACTGATTTGTTTCTAAAGTTGTTTTACTTGTTGTACGTTAAAGAATAGTTAACATTTTTGGAACCACTCAGCTCAGGTGTATGTCTGACTGCGCTCAAAACCAAATACATGCATAATACACCATTTTTATCCTTATTTCGAAAAAAGTCCTTCAAATTTACTTAATATATGAAGAGATAATATCATAGGGTTTTACATTACTTAAATCTGCAATGGAAAAAATAATGTGAATTATCAAACAATCATAAATGAATTCGGATGTGGATGACGAATGACTGTGTACACACTGATACTGTTACAGTCACTAAGCTTCTAACACTATCCGCAATGTAAATAAATTTTTATATGCTTCACTAACACACTTCAAATTCTGTAATACTTGTTCATGATCATATCTACTATCAAATTTACCTACTTTCATTCCTTTGGATTATTTTGCTTAATCAATTGTGATATGATCGATTGGCTATGTGTGTTATGTGCATGTGGATGTGCGTGTGCGTGTGTATATTTATGCATATACACGCATTTATATGCGTGCAGTTGTTCACAAGGCGTTATGTGCTCCGATGTGAATTTTTGGGTGGGAAGTACTGAAATAAATAAATTTTACAATGATTTAATTTTTTTTTTGTGAAATATAAATAGAAAAATACGCGTCAGTATGTTCAAAAGATATACCTACCTTCATGTCAGTCCGGTATCTAGTTAGACTCTATTGATGTTTTTCTCACATGCACAATAGCTTAATAAAAGTAGTCTGTTCCCCGTTACACTATGATGCTGTATTGTAAGAAAAAGTAGTACCTCCTAGTTTCCTTAGTCTCTTATCTATCGTGGTTTATGAAACCGCAGTGAAGAAACAGGCAAAGCAGTAGACTGACTCCCTATCTGTCAATCTTTTTGCGCTGTATTCAATTGTTGTATCGTCTGTGTATATTGAATGTGGGATGAATATGATTGGTTGGGCCTTTCTTTATATCATATGAAAAAACTATTATCTTATTCGTATGATGGGGATAAACGGTGATTCCATTAGTTTCCTTGTTATTGAGTTAGAACTCTAAGCAGTTCCATTGAAAATAATCCCTTGAAACTGAAAGAGCGGATATTTCCGCAAATTATGCAAAAAAGTGTGAGTTGTGTTACTGAAAAGCAACTACAATCAATGGTCAGCTTGCCAACATACTACTGTTTTTTTTAATAATTTTGAAACCATCATACTGAAAGCTTTGCAAGAATATTGACGGCAATTGATTACAGCTATGCAAAACATCCATACATACTGATGTCGCGGATCCAGACATGGAATCAAACTTTATGTAAATCTGATAAATATTTTTGCTGGGAAGCAAATGGTGCTACTTACAATGGTGACTATATGCTTTAACTTGTAAACAGTTTGCCGGGGAACCATAAATTTTTGTATTGAATTTAGGGCTAACTCCTTGTGGTTGTATGTGTTAAACAGTGTATTCTGTTACAAATATGTGCGTCGGTGGCACGGCGGTTAGGACGCTCGTCGACAATGCGCATGGTCCGGGGTTCGATCCCCGGCTGACGCACACCTAATATCAATGGTTGGCCTGCTAAATTTGGGCTACCGATATCACATGCTGAAAATTCCATACTTTTACCAAAAATACTGTGTGGAATCAAGCCATAATAAAGTTTTTGAAAAAGTTCATTGGGCGACTGACCGCAGAAGTTTGCACATAAGGTCATTCGTTTAAGATGAAATATTTCGAAGGTGCAGATATACGATAGGCGAACAGAAACATTATGATGTTTCCAGTAGTCAAACATGTGTGTGTGTGATGGAGAGAATAACTATGAGTAGATCAGTGCTTATTTTCAGATTCTAGGAAATGATAACAGATATTTGTATTCCTTTGTGGTGTAGCCTTGCATAGTTATATTGTGCATTGGATTTTGGTTACCATCTCTATAAACTAACTTATCTTCACGTTGTAGTTATTTCTATATCAACTTGTCAATTATTGATGTTCTTGTTCACATACAGATATACGATTATGAAAATATGTCTTGTTTGGAGACTGTCCATGTGGGTTGGCGTGGTGGTGGTGGTCTAGACGACATGGCTGTGGCACCAAGTTTCAACCAGCTTGTTGGTGTTTGCTTATCGAATTCTGTTGTCACTACATATGTGGTTGATATTAAATCATGTATACCATTCAATACGAATTCTAATGATCATATTATTGATTCCAATAAAAGTAGCTGTGCACAAGTTACTTCTCAGTTGGCAAGTAGCAGTGTAAATACAGTGGTCAATGATTGTTGTAACAATAATGTCAATCATATCCAGTCCATGCAATCTGTACAACAAATGGGTGATCATAAAAATCTTGTCAGTAATGTGAGTTATTTTATTAATATCATCATTGAATTTACTATACTGTATTTTACTGAAATGCTTTATCCTACCTGCTAATCACCTTCCAGTTTGAGTACTAAGTTGCATGTCTGTTTTTCTTTCGTATCAGTTTTACTTCTGTTTGTGAACTGTAGGCTTGTATTGGGCAATTTTTTGCATCACTTATCCCAATGAAAGATACTCAGTGGGTGGATCACAACAAATATGTTTACTGAAAGAATCCCTAAGAAATTGTCAAATGCGTGTAAACACTTTAGCAACCTCATCGGTTTTATGAGCGTATAAGAATCACCTAACAAGTGGTTTATCACTGTTTATCCACTCAGCACTAGAGTCTGTAGTAGGGCGAAACCAAATTTAGCAAGGTGTATTAGGTTTTTTGACTGTAAACAGAACAAGTTTTGAACCTATTGGTGTCCGTGGTCAAGAATATATTGCTTTTTTCTTTGTCACTGATGATCTCTATGAACAGGTTGGTCACATGTTCCTTTCACTGAACCCCAAAGCCGTGAAATCTTCCTTAAGTCTGTGACTGTTCAATGATCAAGACTTTTTCTTGTCGTAACAACAGATATTATAAAGTTTGCTGTCTGATAACTGAAAATATATTTTTCATTTAATTACAACATCATATACTCCTATTGTCAGATTTCAGATGTTATTAGCTGTAATTTCTAAGAGTTCCTGAGTGTATAAGTTGCACAGCAAACAGTATCCATGATTTCATTAAACCATTCAAATGCATTGGAATAAGTGCGTCGGTATCCTGGAACATTTACTGTTTAATTGAACAATCTAACTGCATTCCAAATACCACTAACCAATTTACTCCATATGTATGACTTTTTCCTAATTATTGTTTTGTTACTCAAATGATGCACACTTTTCTGCATTCAACTTAAATGAAAGTTAGTCACTTGATTCCAGGATGAGGATTACCATTATAGTTTCTCTAAGTTTAGGATAACGTGCTCAATGCAACTTGCCTTTGATTTTGAACTTATTATATGCATAACAGTTTTGTTGATTACACGAACACTATTTGTAAATGAACTGATTTTAAGGTGTCTGTGCAACCATTCTACAGATTGTGAATATCAGGTTTTAGTATGAATGTGGAAAATTTGGCATAAGTCTGTTTACCCGCAAATTCTTTAGTATTCTAAATGTTCAGTTTATCCGTTTTGTAATATGTCAACTTATGAAGACTTCATTTGCGTTATTACTTTTTTTATATGGGACACATCTCCATCTGATTCTAAAATTCAGGCATTCCTAAAATATGTTATACACCAAATAAAAGAAGATAAACCAACTTAAGAGAAGTTAGTTGTTAAGATTCAGTTGGCAGAATTACCTACACTCAGGTTTCGTGTTAATTAGCACTCACGTGCAAACCATGAGCCTGCTGCAAAATAACTTAATGATCGCGGATTTCCTTTAAAAGCGAAACAGTTTGATTGGCTACCATCCAGAGGTCAATTCACATATCTGATTCATTCCTGCAGGAGATCAGTAGTGACCTGAGTAGATTAGCAATGAATTCTCCTACTTCAACGCTAAATAAGGTGTTTTTGCTTCTCAAGCAAAACATAATTTTCCACAATTTGCAAGTACACTTTGCTCAGTGAGTACCAACAAACACAAAACATGAATTTACAGGTTCACTCTAACTTCTAACTTCAAATGATAAAAAATTACTCTTTATCACTTTTTTTCAGTTGTTTCTGTGATACATAGTGTCTTTACTTCCATAATTAGCACGCAACAGTCAGAAATTTCAAAAACTAATAAATTTATCACCGTAAATTTCTCAATGAATTTAAAGTAGTGTGGAAATGTCCGTTACCTTGCAAATACTTTGAAATTTATGTTGCTTTAACTGAGTGTTAATAAGGTTTCCTATATATATATACATATATATATATATATATATATAAGTGTACTCACGTTAATTACCTTAGTAATAACGATCGATAGTCAAGGCTTAATTCACCTTGGCTATCAGAAAGTGCTTCTTTTAAGAGATAGTTCAATAAAACCTTTTTCTTTTAAAACCTTTGTTTGTTTTTTAAAATAATTACTAGTCTAATGATGAATTTGAACAAAGGAATAATAAAACATGGTGCCGGATAAAACTAATTCATTTTTCTTTGCGTCAGTTTGTATATTGTCATCCGCACACAACCTAAATAGTGAAATTTAGTAGCTCCATTACAGTCTTAACAGTTTTTAGTTCATCAGGGATAAAGTGTGGAAGAAAAATTAAGAGTAATCAAGCTATATAGACGAATAAAGTGTTAAGTTAGTGAAATTTAACATATTGCTGCACTTGTATGTGTAATGTCGTCTAAGTTTCTCGAATAAGACAAAAAGTGGGGAGCAAGGGCAGCAATAAGATATAGAAGTACATAAATTATGGGATTACACAAGTCGTCAAGAAACTGTCAATGAATGAGTGAGATATGAGAAAATATTATGAGTTAGACTCGTTTCGTTACATATCCGATGTATGGAGTTTGATGCGTATTAAGTGGTGACGTAACCAAGTAAGAGTGGAAGGAAATCAACATTCACATTTAACAAAAGATGATATAATCAGTTAAGGTGTAAAGACGAGTTATCAAGGTAGAGGAAGACTTACTACAGCTTCTTTTTGAGTATATATACGTCAGGTTTTAATCCTATAATAGCTATGGCCTCTGAGAAGTTCAAGAGACTTCAACGTAATTGTCTGTTTATCATTTCAAAACTATTCAAGAATTAGCAATCTTTCTCAGTGAGAATGCAAAACAAATTAATCTCGTCCCCTAATCGTGCATACTTCACTAAATTGTGAATTTGCATGATTTTTATAATTTGCTGTTTTTCAAGAAATTGATATACCTCGTGTCTGTGATGGAGCAAATCGATATCACTACCCTTCATAGTATACTGACAAAGTTTCTTTGCGCTTATGAGGCGACAGACACTTTTACTTTCAACTTCACTTCATAGAAAGACAATCTTCAGTACTATAAACCCATTAAACTTTACCATTGAATACTCTTTGCTACATATATATATATATACATATATATATATACATATATATATATATACATATATATATATACATATACATATATATATATATATAATTTTTATGTTCAACGGATTAATCAAAACATGTTGAGATTTTAAATGGTTATCAGCAGTTAATGAAATTCAATATAATAAAAGTCGCTTTACATTTTTCCACAAATTAGTCATGTATAATATATGTATAAATTAATTAGTACTTGAATTAGTTTGTGATAATACTCCTTTTTAATTTATTATAGTCTCAACAGCACAATGAACGTCCATTCACACGTTGTGGTTCACCAAATTCAAAAATTCAGAGTCGTAAGAGTTTCTGTCTTGTCGCTCAAGAGAATCTTCAAAGTGTTATGAGTGTAAGTTTTTTTCTTCTTTTATTTTAACAGGGCTCTCTTTAAATCTTGTTTCTACTGAAATTTTATTAGTTATGTCAGAGAATCTTACTCAAACAAGACCGACCTTTGGTCAGCTATCTAACACAATCAAATCTTAGGAAACAGATATGACCCCTTGTTAATTCTTTCTGGGAGTCTTATTTCACTTAAATGTAATCCCTGGGGAATTTTCAACTTTAGTGTGTTGCTCCAAAGTTGAGTAATATCACTTGATTAGTAGCGGTGATTTTTGAATCATTTATAGATTTTTTTCTGTTTGTACGAATAAAATTTAGGATTATGAGAATAATTTTAGATTTAAATCCATATTTATTAGTGTTTACACTTCAACCTGCCTTCTTTAATTACTTGAGATTTAGACATATGTCAGACTGTTGATTTACTTGTGTAATTTTTTCCGATTGAATCAATCTTCTGTAGTGCGTCTATAGTCTCTTCAATGTTCTGTGGCGTTTCATTATTTAGGAAGATCCCAACGATCCAGATGCTTGTCTACCCTACCAACCAACAAACGAAGATAGTGATTCAATGAATACAGCTGATATAACCGATCCAGATGAGTATGATAGAATATTCAAACCACACCATACTGTTCCACGTACTCCGTCTCAAACTAGAGCGACATCTAGGGGACATGCGCCAACTGAAAGTGAATCTAGTTCAACGCTGAAACCAAGTATTAACCCTCCTCCTACATCTTTAAGCAGTGTCAATTCCAAAGCTTCCGAAACCAAATGTCTCCAGTCAAATATCACATCAGACCGATTTACGTCGGACAGGCCATTTACTCCCCCAAATACCACTTCAACTTCTGCTTCTAAAAAGCCAAATCAAAGTTATGTTTCTTTGGCAGGTATGTTTTATTTTGTTGTAGTTTGTAGCAGATTCCACACTTGACAGTTGTTTAACCATGTTGTCCTATTAATCTATAATTTCCATGTTACTACCCTACGCTGTTCAGGAACTGCTTAGTAAAGGTGAAACCAAGCCTGTGTAACATAATATCACCTCTTGCTCTATTGACTTAAAGATGAAAAACTGGAAGAATAATTTTGCAATAGAAGAATGTGATTCCGACACAAAGACTATTATCAAATGAAGACTGATAATGTTTTGGAACTACTAGGTGATCAGAAACAGAAAGAACTGCGCCACTGCAATTAATTTTGTAGCATGTCACTAAAAATTTCGTAACCATTGTCCCCAACTAGACAACCTACACCTACGTACATCTTTCAGACTGAGAGTTAATTACTATATGAATTGATCCAATGTTTCGATCTTACTTCTTAAAACTGTTTTCTGAACTAAGTCTTACTTCAGCTTACATCGCTAGTCGAAGACAATACAGTGGTGTGCATAACTCATATGACATTCTACTCCATCAACAGAGAATCACACTTTCGTAAATTGATTTAACTTCCTTAACTCTTTACGTCTGATCTTATTTCCCGCTCTATGGTTGTAAAAGACGTCTATTGTAGTCAGATGTTTGACAGAAAATTTCGATCCATTGAAAGTTCATTCTAAATAGACTAAAAAATATAAAGTTAAAATTTTTGGTCTCACGACATCATTTTTTTAATATATCAAATATTAGCTTGAGTTGAAAAGAATTGCGTATGTTTCCTGTTAGAGATCTTTTCAAGAAGCATGCGAGCTTCGAAGTTTCTCTAGCGGTTGGATTGATTTTCCGGGATAGAATCTCATGTCCTACACCCAACCTTCCTCTTTTTTTCTGGCTTAGGATGGGCTAGGGAACTAGTAAACTAAGCTTCCATGAACAGCGCGGACCAAGAGATGTTTAAAGAATTCAAAAAACAACTGCAAACTGTAAAGGGCAAGAACCCTGCCAAATGACTACATCAAAATCTTAATGAGTGATGTGAATTCCTGACAAACTTCGAGCCAGCAACACAGGAAGGGAATTTAACGTGGGTACGGCGCCGCTCGGTGAAGTGAGTGAGAATGGCGAACTCTTCGAAGAGTTCTGTGTCCTCGATGATTTGGTGATTAGAGTCAGAGTGTACAGGAATGTGCACAAAGCGACATGCGTCTAACCAGATGGACACTCCGAAAATCAGACAGACTTGGTACCATTGCCAAGAAAGTGGAGGTGCGCCTGCTAGACAAAAACTCGAGGAGCAAAACAATGGTTGACTGAGACCATTATCTAGTACACCGAACCTTGAAGGTTAAGTTGGAAGCCTACAGAGAATCTGGATATTGGCGACAATTCGAGTTTGACGATCAGAAACTGAAGGACGAATCTACAAAAGTCACCTTTACTGCAGCCACCTGTGTGAAGTCGGAGACGTTACTTAGCAACACCGGGGAAATCTGTGGAGGAGGAGGTGGAGAGACACTGTAACTCTAGAAATGTTGTTGTAGATACCTGTATCGCCAGTGATCTTATGAGACAAGAGAAGGCAAGAAGGCGAGAGGTCTCTACAGAAACGTGGAAGCTAATAGAGGAGAAATGGATGGTGAAAGAGAGGGTGAACGAGTACAGTAAGGACAGCGAAAGGAGAAGCAAAGTAAACAATGGACATTTGCAGCTGCATCTCATCTCGAAATATGACCGACGGCCACAGAACTGCTATCGAACACCAATCCTACGATGAAAGCTGCAGTTTCGAATGCGATGAAGTTACTGAAAGCCATGCGTGAGGGCAGTAGTACCACATCGGATTCCTCCGGAAGCACCGAAGAAGGATCAAGAGACCTTAGCAGACAACTGACAATAAGAGTAATAGAGAAGATTTGTAGCTCAGGTGGATGATTTGCAATAAGAGTCTTGTAGATTTGGACTTTGTGGACGATTGATGTCTAAAGCCACATAAACTCGTAGGTAAGCAGGCGAAAACAGAAGAATTAGTGAATACTGAGATGATAGAGGCGACGAAGATACCTAACGAATGACAACTGTCAGCAGTCACTATCAAAACAGGAGAAATTTGAAGAAAGTCACCTGTTTCACTAGTACGTGGTATGCAGCATTGTCTCTACTGCAAGCAGGCTACAAATATGTGAGTATGTCAAATCCAGGATGGGAAAAGTAGACAGACCTTCATTATTCTGATTTCAATGTGGAGATTTGCTGCATCGAACGAGATTCCTGATTTTCAACACTAATGTGAAGTGATTGCTTCCACAGGGCTCGGAGAGTTGACGCTGGTGTCACCGGAAGCATTTGGTAAAGACTGATGTGTACTTTTATCGTCGACTGCCTTCTCTGGTTTCATACTGAAGATCAGATGGCTGTTCAGAAATGGCTGGGAACAAGGAACTCTGTCAATGGACAAAGTGAGAAGTTGAAAAAGATAGAGTGGTGAAAATTATTGATTTGATTTAATGTAGGGTTTGTCCCCTCTCTTTTCAAAGTGAAAATTATATTTATGTAATGTGAATAATAGTGGTTATATGGGAAGGTTGCGTGGATAAATTAAACATAGCAAACTCTAAACAAATGTTTTCATCCCACTTTCCTAATCAGAGTCCAATGGAAGAAAAAATGACCGGGAATGCTCTTTCTGTACACAAGGGTATGTCTTAAGTCCATGAATAGCCAAAGTTTCATCAATTTTCAGAAGTTAGTGAGGAAGGAAGCTCAGCAGGTCCAGATTAGTCGAGTGACGGAAGTCATTGAAGTGTCTGCTTTGTTGAATTTGTCACACGCTTTCCTTCTGTGTTATGAAACAGTAGTAGAATATGTTCTAGTATTTCCGTTGAAAATATTCTCTGATTACGATTCACCTTGATCCACATGAGCTTGTGTCTGATGAATGAACACACATGAAAGAAAGTCAGCTTCCACCTGTTAAAAGTTATTTGGAGTTTTGAGGTCAATGGCGTCTTACTGACTGATTTAGAAAGACTACTTTTGAGCATATATGAAGCGTGATTACTTTTAAATTCATGGTTTTTTGTAACTGAATTAATGAACACAAGACGATTTCCAACGTGCAAGCACACACAGATTTTCTTTAAAATGTCACTGATTAAATGCATTCGAAAGTTCTTAATCTGTTGTCACTTCTTATGGCCTTGCTTTTCTAGTAGTTTTCGCGTAGTTTATTTTTGCGTCTAGTGAAGTTATAACACTTGAATTCATACACTTTTTCCATATTATATCCGTGTGTCTGTTCATTTTCCTCGTATGTTTGTGAGTGAATTTTTAAATTTTGCATTTTTGTCTGTAAAGTCTGTAAAGTACCTTACTGATCCAGAAAAAATGCTGGTAAAGAGGAAAGGTTGGGCATGAGGCCAGCAACCCCATCCTGTAAAATAAACACTGCTACAGAAACTTCAAGCCACTAGCTTGAAGCCTTATGTTCCACTGGGGAACGTGAAGGAAAAAAAAGTCAAATTCATAATTTTTTCATCATCGACTAACATCTTACTATTCACAACTGATTTATCAGTGTTTCATGTTCCCACAGAGTGAATATCAAAGTGTAAAAATTATTGTTTCGAATAAATCTCACATTTTGAAAATGATTTACACAGTTGTTAAAGTCTGTTGTTAATTACCAGTGTTGAATAATTTTTACTTTGAATCAAGGATTAAACCTGGAAAGTGCTGGTCAGTACTGAGACTGTTCAAATCTAACATTTTATATAATCTTTACTTCACCTCAGTTATAGTCTCTTTACTGCACTATTGTTTCTTAGTCGACTTAGTGTAAACAAGTTGTCTGTTATATGCCTCATATGAAGTGTATTTACATTTGCTTTTGTCTACTGTAATTTGTTAATAGTGTCGTTACCATGAAATGAAATATTTTTCAACTTTGGTTTCTTATTTACTGAATTCATCTTTTGTGTTTAAGGTCGTAAAACTCCAAAGCCTACACAACAATCTGAAGTGGTTGATGTGGAAGAATTTTTACCTGTAAGTTTTCGAAACTTGAGGTGCAAATTGTCGAAATAAGAGAATGCTTATTCTACTAAATTTAGACCAATTCAAACTTCATTTTGCCTCTTAGCGGTCGAATTTTTACTACTTAGTGTATTATAACGTTATTGGTTTTCGTAAGATACTTAGACTAAACTGAAATCATTTTTAAGTATAAGGATTCCCACAAAAAGACAGAAATTCAAGCTGCAACACTTCATAAAGCACTCATAAAAAATGAGGAAAAGAAGAACTCAAAAGAACTTTAATGAACGAAAGTGTACAAGGTAAAGAACAACGACATGGAGAATAGTGGTTATGTAATAGATTTTGAATTTCCATAAAGAGTGAATTCATCTGTGCAACTGAGAACAGTTTTAAGCCATGTCATCAACAGCCTCCGACCATTTGTTCATAGTATCTTAACCACTCAACATCTCGACACGTCGCTCAAACCAACCATCAAAGACGTCATGGTTCTGATGTGACCGCCTCTAACTGTCTCTCTCTCTCCACCTAATCTTATGTCGGTTGACATTAGCTGACAGGAAATGTAATTGTGTGGTACGCGTTACACTTATCCCAGCCATCTCCATCACACAATTCCGTTGTTTGACTTTCCCTCCTTACCTAACCCTTGTATTAGTCATCGTATTTTACTGCTAAACACGGGTGGTAGAACGCAGATACCTATTGTCCTAGGTGGCTAACGTTTTCATATCTCTGACGTTCAAATGTCGCACTTCAAAGCGAACTGCAGTGCAGTACACATGGTTTTTGAGTAGTAGCAAGATATTCCGTCTACGCCAGAGGTAACGTAAGTTGGCGAATACCACTGAAGCCTACTATATCTGTGCTAAGATTTCGTCAGTAATCAGTCTATTGGGCATGATGCAACTTCTTGAATAATTGAAGTGGTCAATGCACCCAACCATTCGACATCATATCTTTAAACTGCGAGTGGGGGCAGACTAGTGCATCTTCATTTCACATTCGACAGGTGCGAATTGCATGCGAAGCATACCAAGATTTCTGCTCAGGGTGATTAGAAGACTATATGTCGTCACTGTCTTCGTCTAGGACCATATATTGAACGAGACTATCCCCTGGTAACAGGTCAATCCCTAAGTTTTGAAGTTGATCAGGGTCACATCTGTGAGGGAATTAAAAAAAGTAAAGATGTTGGGCGTTCCTAACGTACGCCACTGATTGTCATCACTTGGTACGGCGACTCTCCATAAAATCTTAAAACTCTGCACGAGTTAGAGTGGATCGCCTTGAATAATGCGATATACTTACTCTTTGCAGCCAGATATTGCCATAACACAGTTTAATCACCATCCAAATGATATTTTTGGTATGGTAGGACCTGCAGGGATGATTAGTCTCAGGTAGTGTAGCTGGTTGGATTTGGTGTAAATACCTTGAAATTTCGTTAAGCAACGCTATGAAACACAATTGGCATAACGAAGATATAAGGTTAAGAAGACAAATAAATTAAGAATGACGTTAGTAGAAGGGTGTATTTTGATATTTTCAATATTTGTGACATGTGTCTGTGTTTTCAGTCACTTTTAATTTAGAGAAGGAGACAGTGTAAAATATTGCCGACTTTTGTATTAGTAGTGTCAAGCCTGCGGTTCACACTACAACGTGGACCAGGAGTCAGTGATGCATCATGAATACACAAGTTTGATCGAACACTATAAAAGAGACATGTAATTATCTTCATATTTCGTCTTATTTAGGCTTTCGTAGTGTTAACTCTTCATAATTGTATTAGGAATCATCTAACTGATGTCGATTAACAGTTATGCGTATAGCCATTTTTTTCATCATGCAATCCAACCTTTGCTTTAGTTAACGTTTCCGTGCAAACTGTTTGCTTTGTACCGTATTTGTGTCGTCATTATTAATTATTTGATGTATATCGTACAATTTTCAGCAATCACCTCCAATGATGATGGACTTTGCATTAAATCCAGTTATTCAAAATACAAAAGCTCCAACACCTGACAAAAGTAGTAACCTTCATGAACTATCAGAAGCAGAACTGTTATTAAGAATTCGCAAACCTCATGATCCTTTTATGAAAGTTATGTCATCACGTGTCAAGGGTTTGTCCACTGTTCGTGTAATGTGGAGTCCGGGAAATGTGAAGACAGCCGTTGAATCAGCTATAATGATGAATGACTCTGCTATTTTAGTCGATGTATTGGGTATATTAGCTAAAAACAGGTCAGTATATTTTTTCCCTTCCTTTTGCGTTCCTGATGGGACATAGGGCTTCAAGCTTGCGTTTTGGATTTTCGTTAGTGGGGTTGTTTCTTTCATAGGATGTGGTTGCTAACCTCATGGTTAACTCTTCCTCTTTACCGGATTTGCTACGGCCTAAGCTATGAGTGCGCCAGCTGGGAATCGAACCCACACAGCTTGCGTGGTCAGTATTCAGCCGCTGAACCACTGACACTCTTCCTTTGTTTTCATCTATTATGATATTCATTAATAGTTTTAATTTTGTTCAATTTATTTTAAGTTTTGCTGCTTGCTAATAGTTAAGATTATTCTTCGGTAGTACTGGTATCTTTTAACTGTATAAGCAAGTGACTTTCGCTTTCAACAATGCATAACTGGAAAATACTAGGGGGAAAAAGTAATTGAAGCAAAACATACACATGCACATTTAAGTCCCAATCACCGAATCAATGGAGAAACTGTAACACGATCAGTCTGTATGAAAAGAAATCAAAAAATTATTCACACTACATGTTACAGTGGTTAGTACTTTTAGCTCAAATCTGGGATAATTGTTTCAGTATTTTCAGTACTTAAGCTTCCTAGATGAAAGCGGTCATCACTCTCAATGTTTTCTCACAAGCAAAAAGAAGGTCACGAAGTATAAAGCTTATTTTATTGATGCTTTGCTGTAGTACGTTAATTAATTTAAACCGAAGCGTTTATATTTCTTGTATTGATGCCTTATAATTCTTCATTGAATTTGTCCATGAACTATTCTAAAAGAAAAACGAATCAAGGACAACTCCATTCAGTGATTTTAAAGGAAAATAATGGATATGGGAAGCCGATTTTTGTAGTTGGTGGCTGTATTAACCCCAGCTTACTATTTCAGAGTGAAATTTATCTTACCCTCAATACCGAAATGTGATGTTAGTCAGCTGTTTACCTCGTATGATTAATATTATTCTTTTTACTTCGATTTAGTCTAGGATGTTCAGAGTTGACATCAGTACATATTTTATTGTCTTATTTGTCTATTTTACTTTTTAAATTTCTTCCCAGCAAATATTGGACTTTAGATTTAGTCAGTTTTCTCTTACCTCAGTTAGTCGGATTGATTCACAGTAAATACACAACGTAAGTTGCTTCTGATAAATGTATAAAGTAACCAATGTATATATGCATTCATTATCTTGCTCATAATATCTCTAATCAAATCAAGTGATTCCTTACAGTATTGTTCTTGTTTTAGCATGATTTAGTTTTTAAAACACAAATAGCTTATTTATGAAGTTCACTACTTAATATCATATGTTCTCTCGATTATTTATATATCACCTAACTGTTTGCTTCATTCATTTAGTACGCTTACCCTCAATATATATAATCGTTGTTTCCGAGCCATTCCATTCAAAAAACACTTCTCGGTATTCCGGTCTCTCGGTGTATAGATTACATGCTGTGTAGAGAAAGTAGTTCTGGCATAATTATCAACTTAGATAACCTTTACTGTTGGTTGTGTGCCACTATCTGCTCATTATTTGTCTTTCTCTTTGTTTGCTTCTCATAGGGCAAATAGACGCTCTTAAAAGCAAACCTTGTGTGTATCCCATTATGTTACTGAACCTTTGGTAAATATAGGTCTCTTTTTAAGACGTTCTGCAAGCTAAATTTGTTCTAACTCATGTTCTTCTATGCACCTACTACTTAAAGAAAGAGCAATTATCAATTGTCCTAGTAATAGATATTCATCAGTAGTCAGATGAGCTTTGTGGATCCAAGTTACAAAAAATTACTCTCGTTTGAAGACTTTCATAGCGATGTATTTATGTAATATCTTACCCACTACTCACTGGATTTGTCTAGGGATATTTTTATGTGTTTCATTATATGTTCATTGGAGTCATCCATAGTTTGCAGTATAAAAAAAGTCTAACTTTTAGTTTGAACAATACTATACCACAGCACTTTAGAATTTGGTTGGCAATTATAGTCTATAACACTAACAGGGAATTGATGAACAAAGTCTTAATCCCAAATTTTCGTAATTACGAACGCATAGAAGTGACTTGTCTATTATTTGTTTCAAACACAGAAGCTGGTACAATATATGCACCAAGAAGATGCGCCACACAATAATAATAAAACAGCAATATGTGAGAAAGTAGGCAAAAAATGAATAAGGACTTCTTCCGTAAAGTAAGCAGCTATATTTAACAAGGCCAAATAAGATTCTCTAATTACTGTTAGGAAGCGAAGAAAGAAGAAAATTGCAGCACGTTCGTTTGCGATTCTTGACCTTATCCGTTAACGTTCCCAGCTAGCAATTCGAGCTATCTCTCGGACCCCAACCAGAGGGTCTTGACGCACTAACCGATGCCAACCTAGCACAAATATTCTTAATCCCGCGATGCCACGTCGTGGGCTGACCACCTTTCTGCTTTTTCCATCCCGTCCCAGGGCTAGCGAACAGAACTGTTGCGGAAACCTTTGGGATGGCATTCGTAGCACATGTCCAAGCCACCAAAGCCTGTGTTTTCAAATAACGAACCTCAATGTTTTTGTGATCTTCACGGTGTTCAGACATACTTTGCCAGACCTCAGAATTGCTGACACGATGATGCCATCAAGCGCAAGCAATTTTAAGGGGACAGAGTCGTTGCACATTCTCAGCTCGAAGAGGCAAGGTTTCACAGGCGTACAGTAAGATTGCGCACACCGAATCATTATAAACCCGACCTTTGAGATCCAGGCTAACGGCACCAGAGGTGGTGGCTCTTATTGCTGTATGCCACCCTAACTTTCATGATACAGTTGGAAATCTCGTCCATCACCCCTCCGCCAGCATACACAACTACGTAGATACACGAACTTATCGAAAACTTCAAGCGATTCACTTGCAATGGTTGGTGCAAGTACAGGCTTCTGTCAATCTTATCACAGCACTTTGCACATAGATGGCGCAAAGCACATATGATACTTACAGACGTTTACTGCAAACTGATTAAGTGCAATTTAGTTAGTCTGTGTGCTATCGCACAGTAAGACGATATCGTCTGACTTCTTGAGGTCAGAAAGTCTCTTTCCGGGAAGCAGATCTACCAATACTCACGTCCTTCAGAGCTGACTCCAAAATGTTATCGATAGCAAAGTTGAAGAGAAGTGGAGAGATCGGGCAACCCTGTCTAACCCCACTGTTGGTTGGGAACAGTCATGATGGCTGGTCGTATTCCCTCACTCTACATGAGGTATGTCCGTATAGGGCTTTCAGGATGTTAACAAACTTCTCACATACACCACTCTCTAATAGACAGTTCCAGAGAACAGTTTTGACCAACGAATCGAAGGCAGCCCTAATATCAAGAAACACAACAATTGTTGACCTGCAATACGTGTGGTGGTGTTCCAACAACTGACGAAGACTGAACATATGACCAATGCATCTACGGCTTGAACGAAACCCAGCCTGCTCTTTACGAGTCAACTCCCCTTGTGTTTTACACAGTCCACATGACAAGACAGTAGCCAATGTTCTAGACGTAACTGGTAGCAAACTGATATCCCTATGGTTGTCGCATGTGTGACGCCGACCCTTTTGCAAGATGGGGACTGTGATGCCTTCATTCCACACTGACAGAACATCCTCACTTTCCTGAACAATCTAGTTAAAGCCATAACGAGAACTTCGCCACCATCTTTAAAAAAAAGAGCTGGAGGTAAGTTGTTTTGGACAGATGCCTAGTGGCACCTCAACACTTGGAGTTACTTTCGAGCCTCCGCTTAGATTGGTGGCTTGGTATTAACCGAGCAGGGAGCACTGCAGCTGATGCCGGTGGGTGCTGGAACTAGTGGCCAGTTAAACTTCTTCCCAAAGTGCTCTGCTCGGCGTTCCAGGCGTCTTCTAGGCCGGTGATTAGTGTCCGATCTGCCTCACAGACTGTCTCGCTGACACCGTGCTTCTTTCTGCCTGTGGCTCGAATGAGCTGCAACAGCTCCCGATTGTAACCAGATGCATCTGCTGATTCTATCTCACACGCACTTTTTAAACACCAGGATAGTCTGTTTTCATGCAAACACTTTTCTGCCCTGCGAGCAAGCACCCTACAGATGTTGTTATACTCGCCAGATAGCGCTACGGCTATGGCTGTTTCGGAATTTGGTGCTAGCTAGAAACAAGTTGTGATCTGCGCAAAGCTGCAGAACACGTTCTTCATTATCTGACCTGCGATGATGCTATCCTCACTGATCGGCTAGACGAATCTACTCTGAGCCTGTGCATTCAAGTTCACAGCTAGCGCTACGATTTCTCCCTGACGCGCCTGTTCCAGGAAATCTCTCAACTGGGGGTAAAACTCATCCTTAATTGCATCTGGGCTCCAATCTGTCGGTGAATTGGCAGAAACAATAACAACCTCCTATTTAACCTGCCACTTCTTTCTGTCGTATAACCTTCCAGCCTCACAGCATATAAACAGCTATGTTAGATGCCGACTCCACAGGATCCCTGGATAAGCGCAGATGGTACTTACTATTCGAACTTCCAGATTGGGAAGATATTCGAAGCACTTCACTGGGATCTTGATTGCAGGTCTCCGAAATGCAGCAGATATCGATTGCGAGGTTTCCCATTGTTCTTCTCACACCTACCTGTTTTGCGATATGCATGAGCGTCCGAACATTGTAGGTGGCAAGCTTGAGCGGAACACGCGGTTTCAGAATATCTTTGTTAGATATTACACTGGGGTCAGCATTTTGAAGGCTCCGGGCTCAAAAGTGAAGACTTCAAGGAGAGCAAAAGTAAAACACAAAAGTCTATGTATACAATTAAGGCAAAAAAATGCGTTACTAGGAATCTCATTATTGTTCGTGAGCGTGTGATTGAATTTCTTCACGATTTGTTGTTTCATTGTTAGTGTGAGGGCCAGGATATTGCCCTGGCATCCACGCCGATGTAGGTAGTTGTCTTAAGGGACCACTCCCGAGCTGTTCGCTTGAAGTCTCATCCACAAGGTAGTGGAGCAGCATCAGGAGCTGTTTTCAGATGTTTGCCAGTAACCAATACAGGTTCATACGCCATTCGATCTGTTTCGATTTTGGAGCCCGTGTACACCATGACTTGTGAAACTGAGGTGATATTCTTATAAATGGGTCTCTCCATTAACTAATGACAATGGATAATGGGTTTAACTTGTAAGTAGTGTATACTGGTGTTTATTCTTGACACCACAGTCAGATCATTACCACTTAAGTTTTTCACTGCATTTTGATTACTTCGTTTTCTTTTAGGACCAATGTAGATAAGCGGTTATATAGAGTTTTTAGATAAATGTATTCATCATTTGTCAATGTCTCTGTTTTCTGAAAAATTAATATTTTTCCTAGGGGACGAACAGTTCAAGTGCATTTATATCTTGTATTCATATGTATTATTTTACTTTTCAGTCACGTTGAAACAACCTGTCAAATAGTCCGTTTAATAATCAGGAATTTCGCACAAGTTATTCGTCAAACTCTTGAAGGTCCAATACCACCCGGTGTGGATTTGATGAGGGAAGAAAGGTAACATAGTCTTCTTTGGTTATCTGTTTACGTAGTTTCACATCACAATTATTGGCAAACGTCATTCTGTTGCATAACACTAATACACATTTATTTGGGATTCATGTAGATAAAAACAATTAATTATTCATGGGCCATTGAATCGTGTCCCAGTGGCTGAATGGTATACGAGATTACCTTGTAACCAGGAGGTCCTCGGTTCGAACTCCAGTGGGTGCGTACTGCCGATGATTCCCAAACTAGGATGAAACAGCTGTCCACTACTCCCTGGTTTTCATTGGTTCCCTAACTCATATCATTCGTGGTCAAACTCGAAAAACAAATCTAATCTTGAAAAATAATTATTAGTCAATTAAGTTACAAGGGACACCTTTATCTTACTTATCAGAAAATTCAGTGACACTAAGCAATACCACTGAAGAAACTGGAGTGTAACGAATAAAGGGCAGGGCGTGGAATGCCTTGCTATGATTACCTGCAAGCTGATAGAGAAGAAGGAAATGCTAGAGCAGAAGACTAGCCAAAACAGAAATGGAGAACAAAGAGAAGGAAGAAGAGTGCTGCGAATGACAAGAAACGCTTTTAGGACACACTGGAAACTAAATGAGAGGAGACTGCAGGTACAAAAGTCTTAACAACACTACATCAAATAACCAGATTGTTCTCCGGGGAGAGATGAATACAAACGAAGGCAGTGAAAAATAGTGTAGGAACCTCAATTATTAATTACTATCTGTGTAGAAAGTCTCAAGGAGGTTGTGTCTTTCAATTACCTATGGATCATTGTTTCCACTACAGGCGACACAGAGAAGGATGTCAATGCCAATCAAGGTTGGATTGGGGAGGCAAAACAGACATTTATTACTCTGAGGTCAGTTTGTGGATCTATAGTATTCAGAACAAGAAACAATATCCTGCTTTTGACACTAGTGTCAACTCAGGGCTTCTGTACGTTTCAGGGACTTGGCGCGTGCCTTACTAAAATCATTCGAACAGGCTGCAGACTTTCATCAACAGATGCCTTCTGCCGATACTGAAGGTTAAATGTTCGGCCAGGTGCGTTAAGCAACAAGGAACTCTGGCAATCAGGAGCAAACTAGCCAATAGCCTATCGTTGAACATATATACACAATGGATTGGACATATGCTATAATGATTTTCAATTCACACACTAGGCCCTTGAGCGGAAGCTTAAAGAGGTGGAAAGGGTTCGGCGTCCGACAGTGACATGAAGGTTATCATGTTAATAGGAAATGAAGGCTTTTGGGTAATCGTAGAACCAGGTAAAAAAGATCGCTAGGAACAGATTACAGTGGAGATGTGTCGCTGACACCCTATGTTCCATTCCATACGCAAGAAATGAGTAATAAGTCCCAGTATTCAGTAGTGCTCGCAGTGTTTTAAAATGCTACATAACTGTGATGCAACCAAGCTTGAATGTTTAATGGATAAGATTTGAACTGATAGATATTGCTTATTATTGGCATTGGCTGATATTATAATCTCCAGTCATCACTGCTTATGTGGACTAACAGTGTTCTATGCAGAGTTACAACTTACGTCGTTTTGCTATAAAGCGTTTAACAATAAACTGATGTGCAAAGAAGGTGAGCTTGAAAGTTCAGTAGACACCCAATGAAGCTGTTTTGTGTTGGCCATCATAACCATCTTACTTTTGCCATCGCCTGTATCACTGTTGGTAACTTTGTTAATAATTAAGGTTACTGACAAATTTTCCTCACTTTCATTTCTATTTTTGTAACATTTTAAGATCTGGCTTTCCAACCTGTTCTTTATGCCGTTGCAGGTATATTTGATAGTGTTTTAAAGTTCCCGAAGGCCGTTTGTACAGAATTATTCTAATATTCCGCATCAACATATAATGTTTTAGTTCACAAATAAGTCATTAAAACAAACGATTTTACATACAACTTTTCTTTATTTTATAGGCGACGAAAATGTCAAGACTGCATGTCACATCTTCTTACGATACGTTCAGCGTTAGGCACAAAAGATGTTGCTAGTAAAGCTGGTCAGTTTGGTCGTGAGTTGAATGTAATGTTTCAGCTCCTAGTATGATGTCTCACACGCAATGATTGGCCCTTTGTATATTTTCAACAAGTATGCCATTTGGATAAAATGGCAACATTTGTGTACTCTACAATCCGGTACTACTGCATTTCAAAGATATGATTTATACCTCATGTACACTCCATTTACCTATTGTCTACTTGCATATGTAATGTGCTAGTGAGTGTCCCGTGAAACTTGATATTTCTCTTATGGTGGATGTGAATTCTATACAGATGTATGTACATATGTGTAATGTTTTTTTTTTAGTGGAGAGTGTCTTCTGTCTGTTACAGCCTCTCCGTGCATGAATTGCTTATCAAATATCAAGACCTTCCCTGGTCTATCCTTATTTCTTTTTCTTTGTGTTTCTGTGACTGTATTACCACTTATTTTTAATGTGGACTAATAACCGGTAGTTAAACAATAAACACCTTGATTGTGATATGAATAAACATGCGCATATCATGTATGTCAAAAATCACTTTCGTATTGTGTAAGAGATGTGTAAGAGAGTAAGTTTTCATGTCATGAAATTTTTGCTACACTTAGATATTGGAGATTTCTGAGATCACTTCATCGTTTATGTAGGCTTGTACCAAGTAATTATAACATTCTAAACATGAGAGTTATTGGTGAGTTATAAATAAACAGATTTTTACCTGAAGCGAATATTTGTTAAACAGTTTTTTTTAAAATTAGCGAACGCTAAATAGTCATTTCATATTGTTATACTACTGCTTACTACTACTGAGAGTAGTCTAGATCACAAGAAGACACGCGTACGTTGAACTGACAATAAGATTCTTGTAGATTTGGACTTTGTGGACGATTGATGTCTAAAGCCACACAAACTCGTAGGTAAGCAGGCGAAAACAGAAGAATTAGTGAATACTGAGATGATAGAGGCGATGAAGATACCTAACGAATGACAACTGTCAGCAGTCATTATCAACAGGAGAAATTTGAAGGAAGTCACCTGTTTCACTAGTACGTGGTATGCGGCATTGTCTCTACTGCAAGCAGGCTACAAATATGTGAGTATGTCAAATCCAGGATGGAGAAAAGTAGACAGACCTTCATTATTCTGATTTCAATGTGGAGATTTGCTGCATCGAACGAGATTCCTGATTTTCAACACTAATGTGAAGTGATTGCTTCCACAGGGCTCGGAGAGTTGACGCTGGTGTCACCGGAAGCATTTGGTAAAGACTGATGTGTACTTTTATCGTCGACTGCCTTCTCTGGTTTCATACTGAAGATCAGATGGCTGTTCAGAAATGGCTGGGAACAAGGAACTCTGTCAATGAACCAACCAGGAAACTATTGTCCATCCAATGAATATGTCGGAGAAAATGGAGGCCGTTGAGTGACATCGAGTGGAACTCGAATGGGAAACGACGGGTTGGGCGTTTGTGTTGAGAGTGACATGGAGGAGATCGTGTGAGTGGGCGATGGAAGCTTATGGGGACTCGTGGGGCCAGCTGAAGAGGTTTGCAGAGAGCACAACAAAGTAGGGATGCCATGTTGAAGCCCTGTGTTCTTCTCGGAACTCAAGGGAATGATAAATAGGGTATACGTCTGTGATATGATGCAAAAACAATCTACTTTTTCACAGAAGTGGTTATAGACGAAGACCCTTATAATCCGTTTTTATATATGCCCAAAATCATCTAACAAGATTTTGTATGAGTATCAGTTGTAGGGTCCACTAATTTCGATAAATGATTGACTTTATAACCTATTGGTGATAGTCACATTGCTCATTAATTCAGATGCTTGCTGCCCATACACAGGATGAATGTATGTTATATCCCATTTTTGAAGTGGCACCACTTACTTAGTCCGGTGGGTATTAGGGCGTTTCAGTAAATAGCCTGAAGTATGCCAGCATGATTTTATGCTAGTTGAATAACAGACGTTTACCTTTTGAAATAACTGCCTCCCTACATCCATTACCTATCTCAGGTATCAACCAGTATCAGGCAACATTTTCCGATAAAATGACACATTCGTTGTATGCATTGATTTGCGTCACTCATCATCTCCATTGGACTTATTCAACAATGTACATAAGAGTATCACCTTGACGAAAACGCTGATGATTTCCACCTCCTGGATATAAAACGGATGGGACACTCGAGAGAACAATATATTTGTAAAGACACATGGAGTGGTCTCTACTTAGACTTCAGCACCTTCTACCCAGTCAGTTACAAACGAACACTGGTGAAAACGCTTTTATCCAGAGTGAAATAACATGTTCACCTGACAAATTAGACAGTGGACTAATTTTGCTTGAAAAGAATTGGTTATCCACAAAGCTTCATTGACAAATATTGCAATAATAAACGTAGGGAATCTGATGCGCCTACGGTCAGCAAGAAGCTAGTTTTCATCAAACTCGCCTTCAAAGGCGATGAAAATTATGAATAAAAAGATTAAGTGCAGCCCTATCCAGGACGTATCCTGCTGCAAACCTAGTCTCTCTACTCCGAACATCCTTCTCCTTGGTGCAATCAAAGATCGACAAGTGCCCCTCATATTTCACCTCCAACTGTGTATACTAATTCACTGCGGGAGCAGTTACATCTGAAAAACAGAAAGAAGGGCTTTTGTTAGATTCTTTGAACATGTACCAAGGAGCTTCTGGTTAAAGGGGCCAAGCAATTTAAGCTCTTCAATTACCAAACACCTGATTGACACTGGATACCGAGTAAATGCATTGACATCAGACAAAATAGCTCAAATCTTCCTTTGTTTGCTGAGGCCATCGCAATAAAACAGCTGAAATCTGGCCTATGTGTGCAAAAGGAATCTGTCGTTTACTCAGATCACCCTGGTGAATCATCCAGTAATAATTCTTTGTTTTCTAATTTCCCTAGCTTATCTTCTTACTCCCCTCCCCTCATTTTTTCTGTTTTAATCCCATAAGAGGTAATTTTTCTTCACCTTATGATATGACATCCCCATCTTTTCATCTGACCTCTTGCACACCAAATTTCAATATTCTCTTATCTAACTACGCAATTGTTATTAATTTTTTTTATTACTACCCTAACAACAAACTTCTCGATTAATTGTCTCGAAACTTCAACAATATATATGTATATACATACTTACTCTTCAGCTACCTTGTCATCCTGATATTTCATCTCACTATGACACTTACAATTTGCTTGTTGATAGACAAAAGTATGTTAAATTTTACGCTGACTTTTATTTCTTAAAGATTACACGTTGTGTGCAGCTAATGACAGCCACTGAAAGAAAATGAATCCATGTTATTCTGCACCAATGTTTGTTCTTTCGCTGCTGAAAGTTCAGCAAGTGTAACGCTGTTCAGTTATATAATGCCATCGATAATATTTACTACAGAAAGAAATTTTTGATGCAAAATTTCATTTAAAAGGCGTATAAAAAATATAACCTGTCAGTAAATCACCATAGCAATGGACTGCAATTTGCGGGGATATGCAATAAAGCCACAGCTGCTAGTGAAGACTCTCAGGAACGGCAAACCGAAAGGGGAACAAATGGGAGGGCACTAAAATCTCTACTCTCGGATGCGCCATACTTTGTGGATTACTACGGCCCAAATAAAACATTTTACGGGGGGGGGGGGAGAAATGTTTCATTTCCCCAGAAATACTACATTGGGTTGCTCCAAAAGCTTTTAGTTGGGCAAGAAGCCCAAACCTATTTAATAGCAGAATGCATTTATTAGGATGATTATTGTCATTTGATTCTTATAGGCAGTAATTAGGTCACTCCTAAGCTGGCGGTAGGTAATTGTAAAGAGATCTAATTTCTTCAGGCTTTATTCATGTAATTCATTCCGGAGACCCATTACCGTTTGTGTCGCCCGTCTTTGAATTGTTTTCAAAAGATCCTTGCAGTGAAACCGTAAAGCAACTGACAATGAGAGAAGGAAAACCTTTCTAGTGCAACCAATTTAGTATTTATCATAATGTTATTGTACATTGTTATTCGTCTTTATAAACATCAGAACTTATTCACTTCAACCCCGCGTTTTCAATACGGCAGCTTCACGAAAAGCCAAATGTATTGTATCCTTTATCAAGCTACTCATGGATATAACTGGTCATCAATATCTAGCCGGCAACTTGAAAGAATAGGTACCAGGTCTGATGGCACCCGCTAAGCAGATGGTTGATCTTCGGAAATGAATTTATATGTACAAACTCGTTTATTCTGCCGAAAAACAACTATGAGATTCTGGGAGTATACTCTACCACTAGAAGTATACCCCAGTTGCTTATAGATGTTTCTTTTAGGCAGAATAAACCATTTTCTGTGTGTAAATTTATTCTGAAGCGTTGGGGATGTGATTGGCTGGGGTATCCATTCTTCATATTTGCTGTTAAACCTATCCCAGATACGCCATATTTTATGCATCCAGATTCAGTGACTCATGCCACCTTAATCTAGTAGTGTAAGTCGTCATCAAACACACTGAATCATTGATAAAGATTCATATAATTCTGATTATTTAATATAAGGTAAAATGATAAAGTATTACCAGCCTAACAGATTTTCGAGGACAACTTATTGCTTGCAATCAATTTATTCACATGCCGATCAAACATGCTTTATTCTGTTTTACATCCTCTTGTTGTAAACACAGTTTTCCATATTTCAGGGGTGTTTTTGTAGCATTATTTCTATAACATGCGTTTGGAGTTAATTTTATGAATAAATATTTAGTGATTGACACGTATGTTACTTCAACCCTATTGTATGATTCCCTCGGAAACTAATACAGTTAGATGGAGAGAGAATTCAGCAAGTGAATCCTTATTCATTGGACCGAAATGCTGAAAAGTTGTAATAAAAATTACGCATTGGACTAGTACGCTGTGCTTCAAACGTCATTTTGTTGTCACTGTATGGAATTAAACTCTACCCACAATTTCCAAAGTGTACTGCTAAATCAATGATTGCTTCTCACTTCTTAGAAGTACATTCTCCTCGATTTTATTCTCCATGTTGTTAAGCATATCAAACCAATGGAATATTCTAGTGTCTGGATGGAAATAGATAAAAATTTGATGACTCAGTTTAATTTACTTTTAAGGCATCAACCTAGTAAACACTTTCCATGACGCATACAAAATTTATATTTTCAAGATGACAGAAAAACGTATAGCTTGATGAATAAAGTAGTTTCACTAGTATGTAAAATCAAAATCCGAATGAATTATCAACGTACAATTTTTTTAAAATGAAATCCACCACCTAGTGTTAACAGCTTTCAGATTATATGTCAGAGTCAGTATGACCACAAGAATGCTAACACCAGCAACTGTTTTTTTCCAGTAAACTGTTTAGTTTTCCAAATAATTCACGTGTCAATTCTCTAACTAGTTACACCATTATTCACACGATTTCCATTATATCAAGAAGAATTTTTAATAGGATGAATTCAAATTAATGGACATAATGCATGCTTATTTGTAATGCGAGCAAACCAAAGGAAATCCTATTGCCTTGGGACTGCTAGTATGATAATAAAATTAAAATAACAGTGAAGCTAATTGCTTTCGTTTTAACTGATTTACTAACAGAAGGTTGGGAGTAATATAGAACAACGCATACTATAATGAAAACTGGTACGAAGATAAATTCTATGTAAACGGGATATATTGGAATTGTAGCGGTGGATAATTTTCCAGAATCATTAACCATAGCACTCGACATCGGATGCTGACTCTCACTGATTAAGGCGACTTTTTTAGCTGAAGCGTTGCAGTCAAGTATCCATGCCTCTTACGTTCATTCGTGCGTGCACGATCTCTAGCTAGTTAAGCAATTTTCGTACTATGATTTTTGCCCGAAAATAGGCTACGAATTTTGGGCGATCGACTTGATGTTTTGATTTGTGTTTGGTCTACGAAGAAGAAGTACTATAGAAGTTGTGGGTATTATATCTTGCGTTAGTGTACTTCGTATTAACCGTGAAGATCAACACACTCAGCAAACAAATTGGTGAACTCTACTGCGAACTTCATCTTTGGAAAACACTTAAATAAATCCGGTGAATTCGTTCTATGATGTATTTCTTCTGGAGTTATATATACAGTGTATCAAATATTATTTTACGATGAGTGATTATACACCTGAGGCTATCCGTATCCGACCAACTAGCACCAATAATCAGCTCGTGCCATCTTGGCCAGATAGTGTGGAGTCGTGCTTTCACATATCCGAGTTTAGACATAGAATCACTGACCAACGTTCACAGTTCCTTTCAGTTATCCACGCTCTACCACGGGAATTAAGCAAATGCGTTAATGTGCCCAGAGGTAAGCAACCCCAATGAGGTGTTTGAAGCAGCCCTCCTTAAGGGAAACGATTCCTGAAGTTGGCAGTGTAATTTCAGTAAGGTGATCAATCGGCTGTTAACAAGTCAACGAGAATGCGGGAAGTTACTGGCCAACATCAGTTCGATGAGGGACTCTTTAGAGTTGTTCCTATCTAAGTTGCCACAACCAGTACACACTGTGACACTCCAAGGTGTCATTACTGACGATTCTAGAAATAACACAACGGAAAGTCACGGGAATGCGCTCGATCACTAAACAGTCTTTGAGTAGGGACACTGAGGTGACAGAGTTACGCAACTCCTTTCAGAAACTACCTAGGCTAATTAGTCCTAGTATTTCCGCCTAACATCGACAGAATTTCTCTTAACGACGAAGCTCACGTGATCAGTCAAAACCTAAACCACGTCCACCTAAAAACCCTGACTGGTGCTAGGATCACAATACCTATGTCCAGAAAGCGAAATGTTGCCAAAAACCTCGTTATTTTGGCAATGACTTGAATACTTTAGGAGACTATCCCGCCAGCACCCGTTAGCGGCAACCGTCGCAGGTGGCAGTACCCGCCTACCATACATCCGCGATCGTGTCAGCCAGATCCGGCACTTGCTAGACACAGGCGCAGAAGTTAGCGTCATCTCTGCTACATAGGCAGATCAACAGAAGGAACCTAAAACTTACAGGCTGCGGATGGAGAAGATTTCGTAACATTTGCTAGTAAATACGTCTATCTGAACGTAGGTTATCGCAAACCTATTCAGTGGATTTTCCTCTTTGCTGACGCCACAATACCTATCAGTGTCACGCACCTACTCAACCATCATGATATGCTCTTAAATGTTCTCGAAATTATTCTGGTAAATGGTCCCTTTAGACTGTCTATTGATGGCATCACCTACAGAGGTCACAGCTTATCACTGGTTAAGATAGTTGATCCAACTTTTCAGCCGGTTGTTGACAAGAACTCGGGTTAGAACTGCCCGTCTTACCATCTGCCGTGCATAACCAGCAATGTTATGCATCACATAACAACCCCAGTTAAACCCACGACATCTGAGGCACGACTATGTGCTCCTGACAAACCTCGACTGGCAAGAAATGAATTCAACCATGTGCTCACACTTGGTATCATTCGGCCATGGAACAGCCCAAGGGGATCCCAACTTTAAATAGTACTGAAGAAGGATAGCAACGACTGGCAACCCAATGGTGATTACCGGTGAGTGAACGCTGAAACTAGCCCTGATTGCTAACCATTGCCTCACATACATGACTTGGTGGCAACATTATGTGATGCAACTATTTTTTCGAAGATAGACTTGGTTTAAATCAAACAACCAAACGCCGATGGCACCAGAGGATATACCGAAAACAGCTATCATTATGCCTTTCAGACTGTTTGAATTTCTACGTGTCCCATTTGATCTCCGGAATGCAGCACAAACATTGCAACAGCTGACTGACGAGGTGCTTCGTCGTCTTGACTTTTTATTCGCATACATAGATGGCTACCTCATTACGAGTACGCACAAGGAAACTCACCTTAGACACTCGGGTTTGGCATTCGAAACATTACATGGTGTTACCACTAATATTCAAAAGCCTCAGATGGGAATACAATCACTCGACTCTCTCTATCACAACATTGACTGCAAGGGTATCTGCCCACTGGCTGTAAAACTTGAGGCGATTCCTTACTTTCCAGAGCCACAGACAGTGAAAAGTCTTCGCACTTTCAACGCTTCATTCCTAACTGTGCCACCAACAGACCTTCTTCTGGGAAATAACAAGTCCATCGAACCTGACGAGTCATGTTAAAAGAGATATTGCGGATTTTACTCTTCTTATGTATCAGGATGCAACAGCACCACTAAATATCTCAGTTGATGCACCAGACACTGCAATCAATGCAGTCCTGCAACAACTAGTCAACAGAGAGTGGCAAACACTCGCCTTTGTTATCGAGGTGCCTACAACCAGCAGCGAAGAAATTCTGGCTATGCACTGTGTTATACGCTTTTACTTCTGACATTCAATAGCGGCTTGTGTTATCGTAATTTTCACTGACCACAAACGTTTGACGCACTCTCTTGACTCAGTTATAGATAAGTATTCACCCAAAGAATCACGACAACTTTATTACGTCTCATAGTTTACATGGAATATTCGCCATATATCCGGAGTGAACCATACTGTGGCAAATGCCTTGTGGCACATTTGTTCCGTCGTCTAAATTGCTGGCACAGACGTTGTGAAATTGGCACACCTTCGAAAGGAAGATACTGAGCTTCCACATGAGTTGTCGGAAACAACTAATCGATTGGCTGAAAAACACTTAGGAACTGTTATTACTATTATTCCCTGGAGTTTCGAGTAGAAAATAGGGCTTCAATAACACAATTGCACTTTGTCATGTCTTCTGCCATCCTCTCCAGCTTGGACCACGGTTGCCCACAATCTCTTATCTCCTCCTCACCACACGATCTCCTCCAAGTCACCCTAAGAGGACCAAATCGTCGCTCCCCTTTGGGATTCCTCTAGAGGGCCTGGCGCACGAAGTCATTAGACGGTTTCCTCAATGTATGCCCGATCCACCTCCATTTTCTCCTACATATTTGTTGAGAAATAGGCTCTTGGTTGGTTTGTTCCCACAGTTTCTTGTTACTAGTTCTTTTTGGCTGGCCATTTGGTCTTCAGTATGGGGCAAGCGAAACCATGTAGGGCACATTCAGTGAAGAAATTCTGGCTATGCACTATGTTATACGCTTTCACTGTATTGATATCCTGAGACGTGAAGTCTTCATTGAATGATGCTATGCGGAAAGGTGCAGCTTCTAAATAAAGTAGACTGTTTGTATAGATGACATTTTCCTCCCACTATCCTATCTTCCCAATTATAGCGATATTTTGATACAGTTCGACTGAAGCACTAATCGTTGTAACGAACATACTATGAGTGTGTCGCAGTCAGATCACATGACACGGACACCAACATAACTACCCAGGAAATTCTCATCAATCCAGATAACATATAACACATTTTTATTAGAAGTCATCGACAAAAAATATTTCCAACGGAAATTTTAACAGAACGTGATATATAAGTCCAACCTTTTTTCGGTTATTTATTGAACATGACTTCACAGCACTGATATTTCTAACGCGGCATTTATACTTTTTATTGCGCTACCTGGGATTTACGTGAATATGGGCAGGTCGGTTTATATAAATGCCTCTTATCCTAATCGCATCTGAATCTATTATCCGATTTGAAGTGATAAGTAGCCTTTATTAAACGTGGTTGGGTTTCCGAGAGCAGCTTAGTGAAGGTACAGGTAGAATTTCACAATAAGAATTGTAGCAGTGTGCTCTAAAGTACCGTAACCTCAATAGAATCGGTCAGACGATTTGAAGTTTGTGGTTAGTTCATAGGAGCAACAGAATCAGTACTCTAAACTGCTTTTATTGTGGCTTGTGCTTGCTGTAAATGGGGATAAGGCGTCTTGGACTTCCCAATCGCTTTACAGACTTAGAAAATTAAATGTTTCACAATCTATTATTAGTTTGTTTCGCTAGAATTAAGGTATTACTGGTAATGAACGCAATTGTACCACAATTTAGATTACCCGAGTGCTCTTGTCATGCAGTTAGCAAGTAGACCTCAATCTTTGTTAAAGTAAAGCCATGTTATTCCACCAGGTAAAGTTGTCATCAGTTTTAAAGCCAAAACACGATCTAAATTTATCAAAGCAAAGGATTTACTCTTCAAGAATTCACTGTAGCTCGCTACTTAGTCTCTTCCAAATAATGTTTGGTTTAAGTGTAGTCAGTCCGTCAAACCACCACAACAGTAGTTTGGGTATTTAATGCATAAAGGACTACTGCTTTCTAAATCCTAATATTTCTCAAGATTATATCCTATGCTTTCCGTCGTAATGTATTTTTATAATGTTGGTCCCCTCTGGTGATAAATTTATTTGTATTTATTTATTTCCTTATCGTATCATTTCGTATTTATTTATTTATCGTATTTATTTCCTTGTTGCAAAATGTCACTTTGACTTTTATCACTAAAGCTGACGACAACTGTCTGTTAGTACTTCAGACTCCTGTTTTATTCTGCGATTAGAGAAAATGTCCGTGAACATCCTTCAGTGTAACGACTATGTAGAATTTAGTAGTGTAAGTAGCGTTCAAGAATTTGTTACTTTCACTGGAGAATTCAAAAGTCTTACTTTTTCATGTGTACTCCCCACTATGCTGTTTATGCCCGTGTACTACAGTTGGCTCATCGAACTTTTTCGTTTGGCTTTCTGAGACTGACTTTTTGTTTCCAAGGCGGAATTTATTGTATATATCAAACTGTAATATATTAGTGTATTGTGTTTTCCAGAAATGCGTAGCTGAGCTTGGTTAAGTTGGTGAAAAATAAACATAGGATGAAGTCGTGTATCTGTTAACACATGGAGTCAGATCATTCACACCCTCGAGTTTTGTCCTCTAAAGTTATCTACAGGGCGAAATTTAGTTGATAAGTTTACGTTTTTGTGTACCTATGTTTAGCCGAAGTTCTGGCTGTAACATTTTAGTAAAACTTTTCTTTACCTTGGTTATGGGAACGTTCTTTAAATCTCATTGTATCGCTTGAATTTACACCACTATACCTTATTTATTGTTATGGTCAAACTTTATTTTAGACACCTACTTTTGAAACCTTAATACTACTTCACTTATTTAATCCTTCAAAATTTTGTAATTCACCCACTTAAACATTTTGTTAATTACTCCTATTCTTATCATATATATATTGACTAATCAGTTTTTAGTGTCTTTGTTAAATAAACACAACTGTTCACCTTGAAAAGAAATATCTTGCTGAACGTAAACAGTTTCTGATTATTCGTAAATTGTTTTATATTTGCCATTAACCTATGGAGCCCGGATTATTTCTCGTAGTTATCTGCCATCATGTCTTTTTCCATGGCAAAAAGTGGTCCTTATTTTCCGGATTTCGATATGTGGTTTCATTCTCGCTCTAAGTGTTAGTTCATATCAGAGCCAATCACCGTTATTGTTGAGTAGCATACGTCATTATTTTACACATTGGCCTAAATGTCACTTATTAATTTAACCAAGCAGTTTTAAAATATCTAGTATGCTGTGACACTGCTACATGAAAACAAATGATTGTTTGTCCATTTGCTAACGAACTTTCAAGGTTGTTACTTCATTTCCCTGTGACATATATTCTTATGCACTTTAATTTCTGCTAGTTGATCTCTGCACACATCACCGACTGTAATGTCTGTAGGTTTTATCCGTGAGGTAAGTAAAGACTTGAAACCAGTGTTACAGTCTAGGCGCTTAAATGATCTAGATTGAAACTCATTAAATTTTAATTTTCTTGTTCTTTTTTGTTGGTAAACATCTTAGACGAAGAGAAGATGATCACTCACATAGCAGACGTCGTCGTTCAAGGTCTCGTTCCCGCTCACGGTCTCCTGTCTTACCTAGGAGGGCATTCTCATCTACTTTAGAAGGGTCATTGCCTTTGGCTGCTTCTCTACCAACGTCGACTCTGATGGGCTCATTACTAGCTGCACAAGCTAAAGCTGCAGAAGAAGCTGCAGCAAAGGCCAAAGTAGAGGCTCCCAAGCCAGCAGTTGGCAGCATGACTGCCATTGCTAATGCAGCGGCTGATATGATTAAAGCTGCTCGTAATTCTGGACAGGGAATTGCTGGCACGGAGGGTGCTCTGATCATCACTCCAAATATGGACAAAGATATTGAACAACGTCGTCTTGACTTGGAAATGCAGAAGGTAAATCCAAACCATATCTTCTTAGTGTTGTTTAACTGTGATTATTGTAGCGCCTAGTAATCTAAAAAATTTATTTTACAGAGACGAGAACGCGTTGAACGATGGAGAAGGGAGCGCAAGTTGAAGCAAGATATTCTTGCAGCTCAACAAAGGCTTGCTGAAAGCACTAGAGCCTCTACTGCTAACAAATGGAACTTAGAGGATGACGACGATGAGGAGGACGCAAGCAAAAAGAACGCACGTGCAGAAAAGCCAGAAGACGATGGCATTGATCCTTTGGATGCGTACATGATGGTATGTTAATAGAAATATCGTCTTACCTTGTCATGTATCAATTACATTTTGCTTATTCCCCATTTATTTTTAGCCTTCTTTAGTAGGAAAACCTAAGGTATTTATTTGGGCAACGAAAGTTTTTTTCGGATCTGATGTTTTCGGTTCCTAAATGTGCACTTAAGTCATGAGCCTTCTTTGATGTGAAAAATCATGTATTTATTGTTACTATCATTGAAACAAACCTGGTACGTTAGAGGGACCAAGAGATGCGCCACACAAGACTTCATAGTCTGTGCGAGGGTTGTCTGGATGTCCTAACCGAAGCGGGTGGTTGTCTTAAAAGGTCACCTTCCGAGCCTTGGGCTTGGAAGCTGATCCATAAGGCAGTGAAGCAGCGTCAGGAGCTACTTTCCGATGATTGCTGGTGATCAAGTCAGGTTCATACCTCATTTGATCTTTCTGGATTCTGGAGATAATGTACACCAGACGTTCGCATTCAGGGCTTTCCAGGGCTCTCCTACGTAGACTTGCACGTAAACTAGTCTGGTCGTAGGCACTAGACTGTCGTATTCACCTTGTTCGCCTGAAAGTGACGAGTGGGCCCTACCTGACAGACTGACCATTTAGTCAAATGAAAGCATTCCGAGAGCAAGGCTGAAGTCTACCTAATTTTGGTAGTATCAGGTCGTGTATAAAGGCGACAATTACTGTGTCGCTTCAAACGGTCAAACATACGTAATCATACTTTCAACCAATTATTTATGGAATTTGGTTTCAGATGAATATCATTCATAGTCGCTTATCTATTTATTAGTGTTTAACTACTGTTTTCTTTGATAGGTGTGTAGTTGCATTAATCCTCGTTTTCAGAAAATTCATTTCCTCGAGTTATGTGTAGATTACGTCGAATAATCGAACTACTAAACAAAATTGACTGATAAAATATTTGGAAGTAATCAATTTTTAAATGCAATTAGTTTTGGAAAATATCTTCAAATACACCAAACATTTACCTTCCTGCTCAAGCTTAAGTATCGCATCTGTAGAAAGTCCATTTTACGATTTATCAAAGACACAAAAGTAGTCGGAAGACTGATTTACATTTCTGTAAGTGTCATATTGTATTTAGGAAACACCTACTGACTTAGCGGTGTCAATGTAGAACTTTGTAAAGATATGCGGCAGTTGAAGTTGTCACACTCCATTCGGCACATAAAAGTACACCAAAGAGAGAAAAACAGATATCTAAAAGAACTATGATAAGCAGAAATGTGAGGGAGAAAGATTAGTAACGTAGAGAAGTATGTGACAGTTCAGTACATATGGTAGATCACAAAGATTTGATTCCTCTTTACCATTGAGAACTATTTCGAGTCGTGTCACCATCAGTCTCCAGTCGTTGATTTCCGGCATCCCAACCATGCAGTCTACACCTCTCTATGTGGCTCATCCCAATTTCTAAAAACTTAAGAGACTGACACTAGGTTTTGGTTTCATCAACCCTAACTCCTTGTCGACTTAGTCCTATATCGGCTAATATTGCTAGATGAAGAAGATGATGGTATGACATGTGTGACACAAGTCCCAGCCATATCAATGCATACAGCTTCACAACCTCATCGATTAACTTTCTTTACTCACCCAACACTACTCCCAGCCCTAATATTACTCATCATATTATATCACAACACAGGAATTAGGACGTAGACACAGCTAGTCTTTTCATATCTTCCACCTACAATGGCCATGCCTCACAACCATAAACGAGGACAGAGCGAACTGCTGCTGAGTACACACATCCTCTAATCAACAGACAGGTGTCATGTCTACATCAGAGATGGCGTAAGTCGGCAAGTGCCACATGAGCCTTTTGCGCCTGGGCTAAGATTTCGTTCGCGATCAGTCTATTGGGGGAGGAGAGTGATGCAACTTCCTGAATAAGTGAGATGGTAAACAAACCCTACCGTTTTACTCCCTGTCTTTAAGCTAGGAGTCGGTGTAGTCCAGTCCTGCAACATCATCTTACATATGACAGGAGTGGATAACATGCAAAACATTTGGAGGTTTCTGGTCAAGGTGTTCAGAAGACCGCATTTTGTCAGTTAGCGTCATCACCTAGGAGGACTACATCATCAGCTTACTCTAATCCAACAAGAGTGTTTCTTGGTAACAAGTCAATCCGTAAGTCATTAAAGTCAGTTGAGGTCAATCCTAATAGTACTTCTGTGATGCAAGTAAACAAAAGTAAGGAAATTTGACATTCCTGATAGTCACCACTGGTTGTCCTCACGACAGGTGACAAATCTCCATAAGCTTTTGAACAGCTACGCGCGTTGGAGTGGAGTGCCTTGATTAGTGCGATTTACCTTCTCACCAATTCCTTCACAACCCGATATTGCCACAAAACCTCTTGGCTGATAAAGTCAACCATCGCCTTCAGGCCAAGGAATATGGCAGGTGTGGGACGTGGGTAAATACGTCTGTATTCTATAATCTGTCGATGGGTGAAGTTATTATTTATACTACGTTGTCTGAACCAAAAACTCATCACTTCTTTAGGGGCTTGTTTCTCCCGGGAGCTGTTCACTCTATGCGTGTTTATTGGAGCCAGAATTATAGATATTGTTTTAGTCAAGCTAATGCCCCCCCCCCTTGATTATCACAATAATTCTTGTTTCCCTCCAAATAAATGGGGACTAACAGTGAATTGCACTATTCCAGTGGCACTCTCACTGATTCTCAAACATTGACTAAGACCTCAGTCATTTATGTCAAAAGTTCACCTCTGCGGCTATTCCATCAACCTCCACGGCTTTGCTTTACTTTAGATTAGAAATATCTTTTGCAACCTCATTCACAATTGAGGGGACAAGGCAAAGAAAAACGAATAACTTCTGCCCTATAGATGCATCAACATAGTCGATGTCTTAAAGCACCTAGTGGAGGATAAAGTGAAATCACAACTATATCTTGAGGTTTGTTTCAAATTTCAGATAATTTCGTCTTCCTCCTGCAGATTACTGTGTATTGCCCATTGTGCTAGACTGTACATTTTACCATAGATTTAAGTATGCTCCTAGTGGCTGTGGGCCCAATGAGTTGGAACTTTGGGGAAGTAAGTTTTCGTACGTTTTCTCACGGAGTATCAGCAACTGGTTCAATCTACCAATTTGTGTGGTTTAAGAGCGAAATTTCTATTGGATATAGTCACTTCCTAATATGAGTCATTTCCAATGTTTTCGCATGAAGGAGTATTTTGTTCAAATCAACTTGTGGTTTGCTTGGATTTTTAACGTGTGGTTATCGTTATTATCAGAGGACAGATATTACACCAGAATGAATGTATTCACTTCGAAATCCTTCTAAATAACCAACTTCTAAGGTAGATTTTAATATCACTTCAGTTTTTAATGGATAATTACTAAGAGTTCTGCGAGTATATTCTCTGGTTTTCTGGTGAAAGAGCTAGTTTTTATTTTGTTATAAAAACACTTATTTTCGTATTTTAGGAATTAAATAATCAAGTTTACTCTGGTCTTGACACTACTAAGAAAGATTCTCCTAAAATGCCTGAAATGCCAGTAAGTAACTCCGACACTTCCGAACCTACTTCGAATCTTGTCAAACCAAAACGGCAGTTAGTAATCAAACGAAAAAGAGTGATCGGTCGGGGTGAATTGATGGAAAGTAATATAGATGAAATGGAATATTCTTCCGAAGAGGAAGACACTACAATTCAGGATGCATTGGCTCAACTGCAGAAAAAAGACAAATTACAACCTATTGATCATTCAAAAATCGAGTATACTCCTTTTCGCAAAAATTTCTATGTGGAAGTTCCAGAATTAGCGAAAATGTCGAAAGAAGATGTTAAAGAATATAGAGCTAGTCTGGAGAATATCCGTGTACGCGGTAGAGAATGCCCTAAACCTCTTCGCAACTGGGTGCAAGCAGGCATTAGTTCTCGTCTTTTGGCATGTTTAAAAAGGTAGGTTCTTGTTTTCGTAATTTTCAAAATTTCATCCGTTTTGTCAGCCATAAATAAGAATCATACTTGTTATCTTACTGTAACCGTTTGAAAGTTATCTCGCTTTGTTGACCAAACGCCCTGTATATTTTTAATCATGCGTAACTGATATAAATGGAGTTTATTTTCTGCAGTTTGAGCAGTTGGTTCTGATACTGGCCTAATCTTTGGAATTTACTCTACCTAGCTGTCGTGGTAACTCTACGAATAATATTGTCCTTGTAATTCGTCTTCCTTTTAAACTATTCGTACGCGTTTTAGTTCCGCATTAACTAGAACTATCTGGCGTTTAGAATAAATGCAAGCCAAGGAACCTAAACCATTTTGAGCTGTATGCCTAAAGCTGGATGATTTAATTGAGAGGCTTTCATTATCTTTCCAGACGACATATTTTCATTTTCAGGTTCACACTGAAAATGTCTAGACGGAAAGTGAATGCTTTGTAAATCAACCATTCATTTTCAAAGAAAACACTACAAGGTCGAAACCATCCATATGAGTTAATATGCCCCATCACTCCAGCGGCAAGTCCTAACCAACATGATATCGTTGAGACATGTATCATTTATGTCTTCCCTGATTAGTAGGACTGAATCAAGGTAGATTTAAGTAGTCACTAAAGAGTGAGCGATGAAACATAAGCACACATTATCCATATCTTATGCTTCCACCTACAGTAAATTAAAATTCGGAAGACTGCTGCTCTTCAAATATATAGTCTTTTTGCGGCTCGGTATTTCCCTCATTGTATCCAAATTGAAGATCTCGGGACGAAGAATTGCATTGATGCAACCTCCCCTAACAAATAAAGTGTTAAAAGAGTTACTCCCTACCCTGCAACCAGATCACAGCTCAGACTAGTCCTGTAACATTATCTTACATTTAAGGTGGGAATACATTCCAAGCATATTATTTTTGTTCAGAGCGTTCAGGAAACTGTATTTCATCAATATTTTCGTCTAAATGGACTGTATCTTTTACGTACGAACGTCAAACAGCTCCTTTCTTGAGGATGTTTAATTCAAACGGGGCTACTATCTGTTCTACGTTGATATTTCAGTAGGTCAAATTTAAAAACAGTCGCCACCAAGCTTCAACAAGTTGGATTCCATTCCTTAAATAATGCAATCTGCAGTAAGGCAGTCTTTCGTGAATCTCAGCAAATAAGTGAAGTCCGTGAGTATATAATACTTTCATTGGTATTTTAACTTTCATTATGTCCTTTTAACTTGACCTAAGTCTATTTTCTCACCCCTTAAATGTTAAAAGTAATACTTTTCTTCTTGAAATAACTTGTGGTTGATAATAATATTCAAGGGTTACTACTTGAATTGCCATTCTTATTTCACAGAAGTAAAATGTGATGTTTTACAAACTTTATTTGATATTCTGTTCTGATTGACGCACAAAGTTTTGTTTGGTTTGCCATCGCATTCGATTACTTACCAGTTTACCTTTGAAGACCTTTCAAGTGTTTTACTTAATTTCGTTAATTTCAACTCTCAGTAATACTCAACACCATTGTCTGCGTAGATATTTGCTGTACACATGTTTGTTCACTTCATCGGTATATTTCATTTTTGTTAATGTCTTACATTTTTCAGTTGTTCTTTCCCATAATATGTTTATTGCTATGTCTGTTAGATTTAGGTTTAAAAGATACACTTCTCGAAAATGTGACACGTAAAAGTCTATTGTTGTCAGTTGTTTCATTTTTTAGAGTAGGTACTTCGCACTCGGTGTTGAAGTTTAAACAGGGTGAATTCTTTAGTCACTTTGGTCTTGTTCCTGTTTCTATTTTTTTCGACATCGAACTTTGCACTTATGTGCGGCAGTTCAAGTCGCCACATTCCATGTAGCACATAAAGCAAGAGAAGAAAGTAGGAGAAATGCATAATATAGACAGTAAACAGAGTTGTGGGACAAAGGCATAGTAATAACGAAGAACAAAATAGTTTAATTGGGAATCATAAGTCACAAGGAGTGGATGCATCTGCGCCATTGAGAACGATTTTGAGCCATGTCACCAATTGTTTCCAACCATTGGTTTTTACCGTCCCGAAGACCCCAACCAGAGCGTCCACACCTTCCTACGTGGCTTAAACTAATTGTTGTAGATTTCATTGACTGGTGCCATGTTTTCGTTTGACCGCCACTAGCTTTTTTCCAGCCTGACCCTATATCAGCTAACATTGTCCGTCGAGGAAGGCGATGACCAGGCATACTTAACACATGTCCTAACCATCTCAGTCGATGTAATTTCACAGTGTCGTCTACTGATTTCCCCTCCTTACCTAGCACTCGACGCCTAACCTCAATATTGCTCACCTTATTATGCCACTTCACGCGGGAGATAGAACGCAGGCACCTATGATCAAAGACAGCTAACCTTTTCATGTCTTCCACTCTCAATGGCCAGGTCTCACAGCCATAAAGGAGGACGGAGCGGACTGCTGAGCAGTACACACGCCCTTTGGTCGATAGTCGGATATCACGTCTACGCCAGAGACGGCGTAAACTGGCATATGCGAAACGAGCCTTCTGTATCCGTATTGAGATTTCGTCAGCAACTTCCTAAATAAGTGAAGCGGTCAACGTGCTCTACCACTTCACTCCCTATTTCTAATCTAGGAGTCGGTGTAGTCCAATCCTGCAACTTTGGTCTTATCTGACAGTTTCGAGTTTGTATCTTAGTGTATTTACTGTTCACGTGATAGCAAGTTTTTTATAACTTCAGTATCTTTCTAAATAAGTAGAAATATTCCTACATATATATTTTACATTACAGATTAACATTTTTAAGCTGCCACACCACCATTCAATTTTCCAGTCGTTTTGTTTTCGTCAGTTGTCTTGCACAGAATAAAATAGCCATTTGCAAAATACACAGTTCACTGTTACCTAGATGATTCACTTCAATGGTCTTTTAGTATACCCTTTAATAGAAACTTCAAATGTAACATTATATAAGTTTCAAATATGTGGTTAATTTCAATCTTTTCCTTGACTACTTCCTAATGTTTACAGCCGTTCTCACTATGATCAAATAAAAGCACATAAACGTAGGGACATACTCAAATTGTATGTGTAAAAATAAAACAGTTCTAGAGTGAACTGAAGGGTATATACAAAGAAAGCAGGATTTTAGACCTGAAAAAGGGGCTAAATGTATTCTATTCGGTTTGATTTCGACCTATGTGGCGAACCTGAAGCGTACCTCGTTGCTTGTCAATACATAACGGAAGATTTTACTTTTGTTCATCTTTTATGTGAGAAACATAATTAGGTACAATTTTAGATAATTGTAACGCAAATGGTTATCTACACTGCTTATGTGTACAATGAGGTTTAAGTTGTTTCAGAACTTCATCGGTTGTGTTACCCTAGATGTGTCCATGCAAAAATACATTTTACGGTATTTTAAACTTATATTTTGACAATTATGACAGGCTAGTGATTTCGTTTTTGCATTATCTGGTTTGTATACACATGCATGAAGTGAAGATTAAATAGAATACCCTTGCTTTGTCTGATACTCAATTCAGTTATAGACCTCTCTATGGGAGCCTATCAAACTAGAAGTAATACATGCACCTGGTAGAACTCATTTGGGGCTTCCACTCCAGCTGAGGTACTGCAGCTGTTGCTATAATTAGTGCATTAAATGCCATTCACATATTCATTATAATGACACTATTTGCGACTCTCAGATATTTCAGAATTGGTTCACTTTTACAGTAGTTCACTTCGTTAGTCTACTATCGACACTGAAGCGTTTTATGAATGGGCTGTCGAATTACAAATCCGAGCGTACTAGTTTTATCTGCCCAGGGGATTATTATTGTTATTTTTGTTCCCTTGGGTTCCTAGTGAAACATAGGGCTTCAACTACACGTCTCCATTTGCTTCTGTCTCCTGCTGTAGTTTTCACCTGCATCCATGTTAGTCCATACTGTTTCAATTCCTCTTCACACGATCTCCTCCATGTCACCCTTGGACGTCTAACTCGCCGCTTCCCTTTCGGGTTCCACTCGAGGGCCTGACGCGCGATGTCACTCAGTGGCCTCCTCAGCGAGTGTCCAATCCATCTCCACTTTCTCCTGCATATTTGTTGGGCGATTGGTTCTTGTTTTGTTTGCCCCCATAGTTTCTTGTTGATGATTCTTTCCAGCCATCTGATCTTGAGTATAGAGCGAAGACAGTTGTTGATAAAGGTCTGCAACCTGTTGGAAATATTCTTTGTGACCCACCAAGTTTCTGATCCGTATAGAAGAACTGACTTGACGTTTGTATTGAAAATCCGAATTTTGTTGTTGATGCTGAGTAACGAAGATTTCCAGATTGGTTTCAGGTTGATGAATGTGTTTCTCGCCTTCCCGATTCTCGATTTGATATCCTCGTCCGTTCCTCCTGTAGTTGAGACAATGCTCCCTAGATAAGTGAATGAAGTAACCTCTTTGAAATCCCTCCCGTTGATGGTGATTGGCGCTGGATGTTGCTGCTGTTGTTGTTGTTGGTTGGTTATTTTCATAATCTCCGTCTTGTCTATGTTCTTCGACCAGTTTGTCGGTTTTCGCTTGTAAGTCTTCGATTTTGTGTGACATCAGACATAAATCATTTGCGAAATCCAGGTCTTCTAGATTCTTCACGTCGGTCCATGATATCCCTGGCTTTTCGTTTCCCACTGTCTGACGCATAATCCAGTCCACCACAATTAGGAATATCATTGGTGATAATAAGCACCCTTGTCTGACTCCTGTGTTTACTCCAAATGCCTCGCTGAGTTTTCCGTTGTGGATCACTTGACATGTGCCGTTGTCGTACAGCTGTTGTATAAGGTTGATGAATATTTGGGGTACGCCGTAGTACTGGAGTAGTTTCCAAATTACTTCGCGGTCAATGCTGTCGAAATCCTTCTCAAAGTCTATAAAGTTGAGGTAGAGATTTGATTGCCATTCCATGCTTTGTTCGATGATGATGCTTAGAATTGCAATTTGGTCAGAACATGATTTGCCTTTCCTGAATCCAGCTTGTTCTGGTCGGAGTTCTGTATCCAGTGCGTCCTTGATTCTCCAGGATGATGCGACCCAGGATTTCACTTGGCGTCGACAGGAGCATGATTCCTCGCCAGTTCTTGCAGAGCCCTAGGACGACCTTCTTTGGTAGTTTCACAAGGTAGCCTTTCCTCCAGTCAGTAGGCACCTTTCCCTCCTTCCAGACTTTTTGCAATAATGGAGTCAGGATATCTGCTGTCGTCTCTGGGTCCACTTTCAGTGCAGTCTCTTTTGCCTTCTCAGCTTCAGTGGTCAGATTGTCATAGAGTTGTCTTTTGTCCTTCCTAGCACTCTTCTTCAGTTCTTTGTCCAGTGCTGTGTAAGTTGAACTCAGCGTCTCCTTCGTTTGTCCGTCTTTGTATTAAATCATTTTCTCTTTCATCATTCTCCTCTCCTCTATTAGCTTCCAAGTGTCCGTTGAGAGCCATTCCTTGTCTTGTTTCTTCTTTCTTCCTAAAACCGTTAAACACGTTTCGTTGAAAATCACCTTCAGAGAGTTCCAATGGTCTTCCACGGATGATTCCTCAGTGATGCCACGTAGTGTTTCCTGCTTTGCTCTGACAGTTACAGTGAAAGTGTCCTTTGTGGTTGTGTCCTTCAGTTTTTGAGTGTTGAACTTGCATTGTGGCCTATCCCCAGCTATCCTCGAGGCTTTTAGCTTCACCTTGAAAGTCCCTTGTACTAGATAGTGGTCTGAACCCCCATCTGCTCCTCTCTTCGACCTTGTGTCCAGTAGGCTCCGTCTCCACTTCCTTGAGATTGAAATGAAGTCTATCTGGATTTTGGTGTGTCCATCTGATGAAATCCATGTCGCTTTGTGTATGTCCTTGTGTTTGAACACACTGCCACCAATCACCAAATCATTGAAGGCGCAGAAGTCTGAGAAGAGTTCACCATTTTCGTTCATTTCACCGAAGGCCTCACGACTCGTGGTGAGTTCTCTTCCTGTATTGTCTCCTCCCAGTTTCGCATTCATGTCACCCATCAGGATTTTGATATCGCCATTTGGGACGTTGTCCATTACTGTTTGTAGTTGACTGTAGAAATCCTCCTTTTTCTCTTGTTCTGAAACGTTTGTAGGCGCGTAGCATTGAATGATTGTAACCTTCTTTCCTTTTGAGTTGAACCTGGCTGTCATTATCCTGGAGGAGATTGGTTCCCATTGCATGAGAGCTTTGGCTGCTGTTGGTGACATCATGATGGCTACTCCCTCGGTGTGCTCGTGATTGTCCTCTGGGTGACCGGAGTAGATTATTGTCTCTCCAGTTGGCAGTTGGCTCCTTCCACATCCGTTCCATCTGCTCTCGCAGATTCCCAATACTTCTATTTTATATCTTCTCATTTCTGCGGCTACCTGGGCAGCCTTTCCAGTTTCGTACATTGTACGAATATTCCACGTCCCCATCCTTATTTTTGCTTTCATCGAAAGAAGTCACATCGGCTGACTGGCTTCCCGAAGGCTTTCACCAGCCTGCGTCATTTCACTTCCCCGATTCCAGCGAAAAATAAGGTTATTGTTTATATTTTTAGTATTTTTATTATATTTATGCGTTGAAGTTTCTGTAGCGATTTGGTTAAGTTTTGGGGGTGGAGTTGCTAGCACCACACCCCAACCCTCCCTCTTTATCCGGGCTTGGGACCGGCTAGAAAACTAGCGAGCTAGTAATCTAGGCGAGGTTAGTCCAGGGGATAACTATAGTCAAAATGAAGTAAGATACACAGCTCATGTACAGTTTTTAGCTGAAGTGAATCCTTCTGATTCACCACTGAAAGCTAACAGAATTCCTATGAGTAACTAAACCAGGGCACATTACAAGGCTGTTTATTAATAGCGTAATATTGGAAATCGTTGATTTACCCGATTTTTTTTAAAATCCTGATTTTGCCTAATCTTAAAACCAGCTATATCAGGCTTAAACATGCTTAAGCTAGTCTGGACAAATTAAACCATCTGAGCGAAGCAGAACACTCATCTTAATGCAACTGGACAACCTTGAAGCTCGAATTCATGCAACCAATTAAATTAGTTATTTACCGGCGTAACTTTTCGAGGTTGGTAATATTTTTATATGATGTATTTCTGTATGATAAAGTCGATTGTCCTTACTGGCTCGGACTAGTTTATCTTCTTTCTGTCTTTAAGTGGGCCCTGAGGATCAAGATTGGGTGGTGTTCAGACGAGCTACTTGTCTCCTTTCCTTTATCAAACCGTAGTCGCAATTGTTTAAATATCAAGCGAAATGAGGGATCTAACAATCTTGTTAGATCCCAGATTTAGGACAAACAGTCGTTTAAGTGAAACAATCCATGCTTCATTTTTCTCTCTTCATGTATATAAAACAGCAAATTGTATGTTTGAATTGGAAAGTTGAGGAAATTGAGGTACTAAATGGAAACTTGTTATTTGAAAACTGTCATTTGATTTTGCTTATTATATTTCTATACGAGAATTCCCTGTGACGTAAATTAAAAACACAAGTCATTAAAAAGTACTCTTTATTGACCTGTTTCTAAGTTTGAGTTCACATTCACTATCTCCTTTTACGCGTCACCACTTACTTACATTTCTGATATTTCAAGGCGTAAGAAGGTGAATGATCATAAATACAGTTTTCGAATTATTTTTTCTTATATGTAGTTCTTTTCTACGTGCAGAAATCACGTCTTCTATTCATTTCACCATTTAAGTGTTTTTATCGACTTGTATGTAAATAATTTTTATTTCTATCTTTTCTAGAAATAACTTCGAAAAACCTACACCAATTCAGTGTCAAGCTTTGCCCGTTATAATGTCTGGTCGTGATATGATTGGCATCGCCAAAACAGGGAGTGGAAAAACTCTAGCGTTCTTGGTGCCACTTATGCGTCACTTGGAGCATCAGACCCCACTTAACCCTGGAGATGGTCCGATCGCTCTTCTTCTAGCACCTACTCGGGAGTTGGCGCTACAGATATATAAGGAAGCGAAAAAGCTATGCCAAGCCGCTGATGCTCGTGCAGTTTGTGTTTATGGTGGAACTGGCATTAGTGAGCAGATTGCTGAACTCAAACGTGGTGCTGAGATCATTGTTTGTACTCCCGGTCGTATGATTGACATGCTTGCTGCCAACGGAGGTAAGCTGTTTTTGATGCATATTAACTTTATTTGTAAACTCGCTTATTTTACTGGACTGTCGCAAACCCAGAAAAGAGGGGAGTTCGAGCGTGGGGCTAGCTACCCTACCCTGAAAAATCAACTTACTCGCTATAGAAACTTCAGTAGACAGCAAAAATATACAAAATAAACTGATTCTTTGCTGAATTTGGAGAGGCGAAATGATGCGGACTGGTAAAAGCCTTCGGGGAGCCAGTAAGCCGATGTGTCGTCTTCCGATGAAAACCAAAATTATGTATAAGTACATGGAATATCTGCACTATGTTCCAATCCGGGAAGGCCGCTCAGATTGCAAAAGGAATAAGGAGATAGTATATGACACTGCTGTGAGTCTGTGAAAGTAGGTGAAATAGAAGTGGACTCTAGGCTGTTTAGCTGGAAAGTCAATAATCTACTCCACTCATCCAGACAACAGTCACCATCAGTATGGAGAGAGGCTATCACTTTGTCACCAACACCACAGAAAGCTCTTATGCTGTGGTAACTATTCTCCTCCAGAATATTGACAGCAATATTCTATTCAAAGCGTGGGAAACTTGCATTTACCCGTTGCTATGCTCCTACAAACAACACAGATGAAAAGAGGAATGAAGAATTCTACAAACAACTGCAAACTGTGATGGACAAGAACCCAACGGGACGTCGACTTCAAAATCTTAATGGGTGATGTGAATTCCTGACAAACTTCGAGCCGGCAACACAGGAAGGGAATTTAACGTGAGTACGAGGCCGCTCGGTGAAGTGAATGAGAATGGCGAACTCTTCGAAGAGTTCTATCCTCGATGATTTGATGATTAGAGTCAGAGTGTACAGGAATGTGCACAAAGCGACATGCGTCTAACCAGATGGACACACCAAAAATCAGACAGACTTGGTACCAATGTCAAGAAAGTGGAGGTGCGCCTGCCAGACAAAAACTCGAGGAGCAAAACAATGGTTGGCTGAGACCATTATCTAGTAAAACGAACCTTCAAGGTTAAGTTGGAAGCCTACAGAGAATCTGGATATTAACGACAATTCAAGTTTGACGATCAGAAACTGAAGAACGAATCTACAAAAGTCACGTTTACTGCAGCCACCTGTGTGAAGTCGGAGATGTTACTTTGCAACACTGAGAAAATCTGTGGAGGAGGAGGTGGAGAGACACTCTAACTCTGGAAATGTTGTAGTAAATACCTGTGTCGTCAGTGATCTTATGAGACAAGAGAAGGTAAGACAAGCGAGAGGTCTATACAGAAACGTGGGGGCTCATAGAGGAGAAATGGATGGTGAAAGAGAATGTGAACCAGTGCAGTAAGGACAGCACTGCACACCAATCCTACGATGAAAGCTGCAGTCTCGAATGCGATAAAGTTACTGAAAGCCATCCGTGAGGGCAGCAGGATCACATTGGATTCCTCGGGAGCCGCTAAAGATTGATCAAAAGACCTCAGTAGATATATCCGCACGCCACTGTTTCAGAATGTTTGGAAACCATTTAATTAGGGTGTCTTAGGCCTTCGCAAATACTTGTGCGGAATCATGCTCATGTCTATAGCAAGCAAAATACTAAGTCACTTCATCCTGGTGAGAAACTAGGAGATGTTCTGGAGGCAAAACTCCTCAAGCATGCTTGATTCAGAAAAAGCAAATCATATACTGACCAGATAACAACACCACGCATCATCATCGAACTAAGTGTAGAATGTCAGTTTAATCTCCACCTCAACTTCATCGACTTTGAAAGATCTTCAACAGCGTTGACCTTGAAGCAATTTGTAAACTGCTTCAACCCTGTAGAATGTCGTAACCTTTGCAAATTCATTTCAGCAGCTATATGTTGATATTACATTTCAGGTGATTCACAATCGAATACTCAGCTTTGCGTTTGAAGTGAAGACAGGATTGTGGTGGACTGAATCATGGAACCTATTACTCTTGAAATAAGCAGGAGGAAATGCTGGCAGATTTGACTGAGTTCGTTTAATGAAATTTCGTACTAGGCCCTGGAATGCGAAACTATGGCTTGGGCATCCGAGGGTGACATGGAAAATATTTTGTGAAGAGAAAGTAATGACTTGTGAGCAGTCGTCGAGGAGGCTGAAGAAGATTCCAAAGAACTGAGTGAAAAGGTGATGTGCTGCTGATGGCCTCTGTCCCACTCAGACCCCACAGAATATTAATAATATCAGTTCACCAAAGTAGTTATTCAAGATTCGATTGCGTTTAACTCATTCGATTCATAGACTTGAATCAATCTGATTACATTAATGATCTCTGCTCCCCAACTATGCAAATGGATATCTGGTGCTTAGATCACGTAGATTGTGCTGCTCAAGTACTACTGGTCAGAGTGAGTCGTAGACAATATCTCATCGATTAGAAAGTGATTCATATCGTGTCTATCGTGATTAAAACATTCATTGTTAACTTTTCGAACTTGTAGAATATTAACCAAATCAGGCATACAAAGATGTGTTTACGGTTTAAAGGTTTAGGCGAATTTCTCACTCACATCTACACTGAATTAATGCCAGTTTAGATTCTGCATCATTTTTAGGCATTTTTAAATGTGAAACACTTTTCCGTTTAAAATTCTTCAATTCCAGGAAGAGTGACGAATTTACGTCGATGTTCCTATGTTGTGCTGGATGAAGCAGATCGCATGTTTGATTTGGGATTTGAGCCTCAAGTGATGCGGATCATTGAGAATTGTCGTCCTGATCGTCAGACTTTAATGTTTTCAGCTACATTCCCTAGACAGATGGAGATTCTCGCTCGTAAAGTACTTACACTACCTATAGAAATACAGGTGGGAGGAAGATCTGTTGTCTGTTCAGACGTTGAACAACACGCTGTAAGTTCAATTATTTAATTATCTTTGTGTGGTAGATTATCGTTCTATTGTAATTCTGTTAAAAGCCATTTTCCCAAGGTTTAACGGGGAACTTTCTTACTATTATTGTTTCTTTTGTTTTTCATTGAAAACTATGAACTTGTAGTGTCATCAATTTCTGGATATTTTGTGAACTCTGTAAGAATAATATAAATGCTCAGTCATTTCATCACATCCTTGCTCATGATCCTTTTCTAGATAAAAATGTTCGAGTAGTAGTATTCGCAAAACGGTGAATTTGTTGTGTCGTTGAGACTGATAATAATCTGTCTCGTATAGTTCATGAATAAATTATTTTACTAGTTTGTTTAAAAACTTAAACTGACGTAACCGTGTTTCAATTGGTTCTGTTTTCTTCTGGTCAGATAAAGTAAATTTTTAAGTGCCTCTTCTCACTAGCTTTTTTTCATGAAATCTTGCGTGTAATATTGGATAGCTTTAAATTTATTCTTTCGGTTTCATGTTTTAAAAAGAAAATCATATGCCGTTCTATTTTCAACGGTCCAAAAACTTCCAACTCTATATTACGTAACCTGATATGATTTTATAATGTAATGACACTTTTCTGATTTTCTTTCACTGTAGTTCATTTTATCAGAAGAAGAAAAGGTGTATAAAGTTCTTGAATTGCTTGGCTTATATCAAGAAGAAGGTAGTGTTTTAATTTTTGTGGAGAAACAAGAAAGTGCAGATGAATTAATGCGCGTATTATTGAAGTATGGATACCCGTGTCTTTCTCTTCATGGTGGCATTGATCAGTATGATCGTGACTCCGTTATAACTGATTTCAAACGTGGTGATATTCGTCTTCTAATAGCTACTTCGGTTGCTGCCCGTGGTCTTGATGTCACTGACTTACTGTTGGTCATCAATTATGACTGTCCAAATCACTATGAGGACTATGTTCATCGTTGTGGGTAGGTCATTTGAATATAATTACATTAATTCTAACTTTGCATATAACGATTTATTTCTATTGTGTACATGTGCACTTAATTGTTACGCTAGATAGATCAAATCTAGCGTATAGAATTATTTATTATCCATCTGTTACTATCCTTTTTGCCATATAAGTTTGTTCTTGTTAATAGTTTACCATTGTTATGTAATTTTTCTTCTAGTTTTTACCGACTGACCAAACATCTTTGCAAAACATGATCATATAATTAATTCCTCTCCACAAGAGATACAATTTTATTCCACGATGATATTAAAAAGAATATTTGCACTTACACTGATTTGTGGATCTTTGCTCTACTTGTTTTTCAGACTGGCATTTTACATGTGCTTCACAGAGCACACCTTTCAGCACCCAAACTGTTACAACTATGAGAACTTATCATTGTTTATTATGGTTTTTTTGATTGGACACTAGTCAGTAACTAGCGTAATGTTTCTAGTCCTATCTTCGGTGCAGACTGAATTCTATCAGTCAGCCGTTGAATTGAAAATACGTCCATATCAGGTCTGACTGCAGAAGCTGTGAGTGATGCAAAGACTTGAAAACAAGCTTAACAAAGATTAAACTCGTAATTCGGATACGCTACGTAGATGACACATTCGTATCAATCAAAAGAAACGAGTTGGACAAAACTCACCACCTTATAGTGTTTTCGAAAACATCAAATTCACAAGAGAAGAAAAGTCCTATGACAAAATCCCATTTTTAGACGTCTTAGTCATGCAAACAACCATAGGAAATTTAGAAACTCAATTTTATAGAAAATCAACTCACACAGATCAAATACTCAATCCTAACAGCAAAAATCCATTGATATAAGAATGAAACTTGTGCACTGTGTTAGAGTATAATTCCATTGTGGGTATATCTTATTCTGATAAAGTCTCACAGTGTTATACAGTAATATGGTTTTGTTAAGTTAATTAGCGTGGTAAGCTAGTTAACAAACCAAGCTTCTGTTCAGATTGGGTATAGGTATATTTGGTGGTACTGGATTGTCTGCTTACAATTTTTAGGTGGATCTAGGTAGTTATTTACATTCAAAACTGCACTGTGAAAACTCAAATTTTTCTGACACATAAACCTTTTGTTCATTTATATATTTGTAGACGTACTGGACGTGCAGGTCGCAAAGGTTTTGCGTACACATTTCTTACTCCTGATCAAGAACGCAATGCTGGTGATGTTGTTCGTGCATTTAAACAAAGTGGCCAGAAACCTCCTGAAGCTTTAATGAATATGTGGAATGCTTACAAGATTCGGATGGAAAGTGTATGTTTCTGTCTTTCTTTTGATATCTTATTATTATAGGTTCATGTAAAATGTGGGGATTTGTGAAATAGTTTTTTTAATGACTTTTGCCAAAATCGTTATTGGTAATTATTTCTGCAACAAATAAAGTTACTCACCAAAGCAGTATACTATTCATTATCAAGTATTGAGATTTGTGAAGTATCATAGAATCTTGTTCTGGCAAACAGATTTTTGACAAGTACTATACTTTTTTTCTTACTTCTCTGGCATTCATCTCTTCAAAGTAGAAAATGTCAGCCATATTTGGAAGATATATTTTCATTAGAGAACACTTTCTTATATCTTGTTATCTCTGAACTATTTGTTTGAATTTTGCTGTAGCTTGAAAACTAAGCATTACTAAAAAGCTTTTTTCGCTCTGTTATGTTATTAGGAAGGCAAAAAAGTCTACGGTTCTTCGGGATTTCGTGGTAAAGGATTCATGTTTGACGAAGTGGAGGCTCAACTGAATAGTGAAAAGCGTCGCCTACAAAAAGCTGCACTCGGTTTACAAGATTCAGATGATGAAGACGGTGATGGTAATGTTGACTGGGATTCGAAAATTGAAGATATGTTGGCTACAAAAACAAAAATCAAAGATGTAACAAAAAGTAGCACAACAGAAAATATTTCTGGTAGTACAGAAGTTAGGTAAGTTAAACTTTTTATACACATTTATCGATAAACTCTTGTGGCTTACCCACTAACAAGTGCTTCATTTAGGGTCCATTGGATTTCCAAACTAAAAAAGCAAGAAAAGGAGTTTATTCCATGTTTTGAAGATCCATTGTAACATTTATTCGACGTAAAGACGGGTCACACAAAATCAAATGCAATAATTCTGTTCCATTCATTTTTATCTATCTCTCGTATATAGCCTAAAGTATTGCGCCACTTGTGTTCCTTCTATGTTTAGCCGAATGATTACAAGAGAAGTAATCAGGTTAAAAAATGGTGATGTAATCTGTAGAATTAAACACTCGACTAACTGATGCTATAAACTAATTTCACCTTTGTCGACGAATTATTGCTGTTAGTGCATTCGACAAACTGATATTAGTACTTATACCATTTTCGTTTGTTGTTTCCAGTTTGGATAATAATAAGGTGTTCGATAATTTAAAGACGATGAAATTGAGTGTAAACGATGATGAAACAATCAGGATGGCTTGCGCATGAAAATTCTCGTAAAACCAGAAACCTCACTTTTCAGATTCACCTCCTTATCCACTGATGTATTATTTGTGCTTTAATTGAAAATGTAGTGTTTCCATTTGTTAATTTTTATGTTCTTTGCGTTTAGTGCTCAAGCTGGTCAGGCTGTCGTGAACGCAGCTTTAGCACTTGCCCGTCAAAAAGCTGCACAGCTAGGACTTGTTAAAAATTTGACTGTTGGTGCTCCAACCACTCTTCAGGCAACGACAACAACAACTCCGAGTGCCAGCGACCCCACCGCTGTCAATACAGCCGCAATTGCAGCCGCTGCATCTATACCGATACCTCCTGCTCTAACAAGTCGTACATTGGCTGAACAAGCTGCTGAACGTCTAAATGCTAAACTAGGTTACAACAAACAAGGGCAAGCCTCAGGTGACGAGGAAAACACTGCAAGTAGCGCTGCTGCCGGTAGTGACATAATTAGACGGTAAGATTTTTTCCACGGTATCTAAAATATTCGGTTAACACATTTCATAGTATGATGGAACATTTTTGGAAAATTGTTCAAATCATTCATCTTTCCTTTCATACTTTTCACTTTTCATCATTTTTAAGCTGTATTTATACGAACTACTACTTCCCATTTAAAAGATAAAAACATCCATACTATCTGACAGCATATTGAAGTTCAAATTTATTCAAAGTTTATCTTATCTTTATCCATTTCGGAGCAATGGACTCATCAACCAAAGATGCAATAACAACTTTAAAAATCTGAAGGTGTTTTATGTAGCCTCGTTGACTTTTGTCTGAGATTACTGTTAATTTACACACCCTCGCATTCTTGTGATAATGTAAGGATTCTCAAAATACTGCCCTTGAAAATAAAGAACAGTGGAGTGTCAAAATTGAAATTGTATGTTCACCATCTGTTTGAGTTTAAATTCTATCCAATCAGTCTAGATTAATTCGAAAGTGTACTAAAAATTATCTTACATTCTAAGGAAGATCGAGTAGGTCAGGATAATCTAGAACTTTATTCAATGGTAAAGAAATATCTCGGATACGGCTATAGCCTTTCAAGGAAAGCGCCTAGCATTGCCTGAAACTGTTGGATACATTTAAACCGTGTGTGATATTCATGGAGGAAATTGCGCGAATTAGCTTTGCCGTCAACTGACTCGTTCTTGCTTAAACCTTCATTCAAGCAATGGTTGCCTGAGTCACAAGACATTGTAACTGTATCAATATGAGGGGTATTAATCTACATGGATATTTACTTCGGTGACCGAAATCCTAGTCATTTGGTTTTGCTTTTTTGTAATTGTAGGTACGAGGAAGAGCTGGTCATTAATGATTTCCCTCAAAATGTCAGATGGCGCATAACAGGCCGTGAAATGCTAACTCACCTAAGCGACTACTGTGATGTCGGTGTTTCTGTACGAGGAGTATATATGTCACCTGCCAAGGCTAAGCAGCATATACCAGAGGGTTCTGACGACAGACCGCTTTATTTGTGTATTGAGGCTGTAAACGAAAGGCAGGTCGCCCTAGCTAAGAAGGAGATTATGCGCATTATCAAAGAAGAATTAGTAAAATTGGTAAGCGTTAACATTTTCATGTATTTTATCATTCCTCGATGTTTGATAGCCAATTTATTTGTCTTTGTGCTAGGAATAAAAGTAATTTTATGTATTGCCTAGCCTACACCTGTGTCACTATTTCAAATGAATTAATTAATTTGTATAGTACTTGAAATCAAGAATAGTCAATAAATACAAGCTTTCTATTGAAATCATGTGAAATAGATCAGTATATCGTGTATGTATGTAATTGAAAGGAGGCTTTGTTTAATTTCTTTAGAATATGAGGTTTTCTTCGGAACTGTTAGTTGAGAAGAAAAATCTGAAATAATCAGTATTACTATAAAGTAAATAAAACGTTCTGGGATTCAAACTCCACGCTTAGTTTTTGTACTTGACTTCGTTGATGTATTCAGCGAATCTTATATAGGGAATTAAAAATTTTAGAAACAAGACATTTTAATAATCCTACTTTGAATCACTACGCTACACACACAAGGAATTGTCTTGCTCCTACGCAAAACCATCATCAATGATGAGTACTGTTTGCAGGTGAAGTAAATTAGAATGCACTTTGTATTCGGTTCGCCTTTGCCGAATACAATGCTACGTGACTCGATTTCATTGAAGTTAGGAAAGTGAAATTGTTTGCTTTGTTGTCCACTTCACTTTTGTGCGAAGTCTATTTAAACGTACTTTAGAACACCTTGAGTTGTAGTGAGTTCACTACAAAAGTTAATTAGTTCCAGTTTTCAATTATTCATCAGCTTATATTAAATTAACCCGATTATTGAATAGTTAGAAGTCATCAAGATATAAGCCATAATTATTATCATGTTACGGCTGATATTACTACTCAATTGTTCAGACTGAAGTGAAGGTTCTGTATTTGGATCCAGGGTCATTTGGCTGAAAGTCGAGTGCTTACTGAAGTGTGTAACACTTAGGGATTAATTGGGTCAACTAATTCAGATATTACGGCGTTAAACTACTAAATATGTTAGATGTCGACTTGTATAGTACGAGCTTTCAGAAGTTTGAGTTTGTAGAGCACTGGAGTTTTACTCAGTTTCAGATAAGTAACGTGCTAAACGTTGTGCGTCGGTGGCAGAGTGGTTAGGACGCTCGCCGGCCATGCACATGGTCCGGGGTTCGATCCCCAGCCGACGCACTCCTTTACGTCGCTGAACCAGAAATAATGCTGGTAAAGAGGAAAGGTTGGGCATGAGGCTAGCAACCCCATCCTGTAAAATAAGCACTGCTACAGAAACTTCAAGCCACTAGCTTGAAGCCCTATGTTCCACTGGGGAACGTGAAGAAAATAAAAAATAAAAAAACGTGCTAAACGTTAGATGTAACGATCCCCGTTTAGATACTATAAGGGAATATATACTCATATTGCAAATGTTAAGACGTAGAATTATTTATAAGCATGTTTTTACTTATGTTTGATAACTATATCTTTCCGTAACATAAATTAATTCTCATCTTTCAATGCTTGTGTCCGTTCTTTTTCTGTAGCAGTCAGTAAATTCAATTAATCGTGGACGCTACAAAGTTGTTTAATCCAACGTTTACTCCTTTTTTCAGTCAGTTGTACATATTATTTTGATAAAATTATAAATACACTACTTGTTGTTGAATAATGGTCTTTCTTCTAACAAATACCATATAAAGCTTGTGTTTTCTAATCCCATAAGGAGTAGGGACTGGTTTTCTTTACAGTTGTGTGCTACATGGAGTGTGGCAACTTGAACTGGTGCACATCTGTGTAAAGTTCTTCGTCGCAAGTCAGTCAGTTAGCTTATAATGTTTTATTGGTAAAGGTATAGGATTTAATGCACCTTTCAGATACATATAACTGGATACACGAGTCGCGTTTACTTTATTGGCGACCAGGTTTTCTACGTATATGTGCGAATAACATTTTGAAGTTCTGTAGTTTTCCGTGTCTGTCTCATGTATATAAGTTATGGTGCGAACTACTACTAAATTATCTAATTGTTTGACGAGATGTCGGTCACTTCCTTCTCCTCTGAGCCGGGAAGACGTATTTCTGACTATTACTCTCGTGCAATAAACGTGCGAATTCCGATCTAATAACACTCCAGAAGTCTGAAACGTTTTATTATTTCATACACGGATTTTCCTCAATTAATTTGAACAAGGCAATAGCAATACAGCAGAATAAAATAGATTCATTCCGTCAGCATCTCGTCAGCTGCTTACAACCAGAATGATGAAAAAACAGTATCAGTAAAGTTCTGACATGTTTGTCAATTAGAGAAACAAACGCCGGATAGTAATTAAGAATGCTTATGGTTATGTATATCAAGTTAAATTAGTCATGTGTATTAAGTTGCTGTACTTACATATTAATGCAGTCGAAGTTTCAGGAAGGAAGGGTGCAAGATATCGGGGGACATAAATTATAAGATTACGTGGATCTTTGAAAAACGTTAATTTTTTTATTCCTTTACATTCCCAGTGAAACATAGGTCTTCAGGCTAGAGACTTGAAGTTTCGGTAGAAGTGGTGTTTATTCTTACGAGATGGGGTTGCTAGCCTCATGCCAAACCTTCCCTCTTTACCAGTCTTACTACTGGCTTAGCGAGGTAAAGAAAAAAAACATTAATGCACAAATTAAATACTCAGAAAGAATATTGTAGATTCAATTCATATAGGTAGCTATTAGACATATGGAGCCGAGTAAGTTATGTAACTAAGAGAGGAAAGAAATCAGTATTTACGTTAAGTAAAGGATATAATTAATATAGGTCAAAAGCCAACGTAGACAGTTACTACCGCTTATTTTTGAATACACAAGTCGGGTTTCAGCCTTTTGATGCCTGCGAAATACAAGTGACTTCAAATTGCTAAATTTTGTTTCTTGAAGATATTCAAGATGCTTACCTTATGTTCTATGTCAATCAGATATCTTGTGAATTTTCATCGCAAACGTGGTATGTGTTTAGAAAGTCTAAGTTGGAACTCGCCTTCAATTCTTTTGATGTATCTACTTAGACAGATACACGTGAATTCATTATCACTGTCGCCTCAGGACTCCTTGCATTCACCGGTAAACCTTGTGAGTATTTCTGAAATTTCGCCGTATTTGCTCCGAAAATCGGACGTTGTTTGATACCACCATCTTATTCTATAGGAAGTTGATCACAGAAGTTCTCTTACGGATCCGAAAGCTGAATCTGTATGTCCTCAGAACCAAGGGTATTTTAATCATCGCACATAATAGTACACAACCCAAATGACTCGGACTTAAACATATTTCCTTAGGGGCACTGTTGTACCCCTAGGGGTATTCCTAACAGAATTGCTCAGCAGAGGAAAGCAAAAAGGGTGCGTTATAATTTCCGTTTGTTTTATCTACTCATCTTGTCTTCCCTTCTACTGGCTTAGGACTCCTGCCTCTAGTCTCTGTCTACCTATCTAAAGGATTGCTGGGGAAATCAGATCTGCAAGTTCCAGCAGCACTAGTGTACTATCACAAGCCTGATGTTCCTTCAAGATAGTGTACGCCATCTTCTTGCTTCCAGTATAGCTGCAACTGTTGAGGTGATGGAATTTTGGTATTGCAGTCCACCAAACCTTTGAGAATATTCCGAAATAAAAAGAAGCGAGTGCCGATAAATATTATGGAAAATATATTCGATATCATATTCCAGAGTGTGACTAGCAGATCGGGTGCTGATCAATCCTGTGTTATGAAGAATATTTGTACTGGGTATCTGTCTATGTACCACCATTCCCTAACTGGGGTCAAAAATATCCACAAGCTTGTTCGGTCATCTGATTTCACTAAGCTACCACATATAGTGAAGACAGATATGTTATATCGAAGATGCTCTCATATATATCTCACCTTTTATCGTCCATAACTGTTAACAGATCTACATTTCTCAAAATTGTCAGATGAGTAAACCTCTATTTCCCATAATCTGAGAAAAATAACAAGTGACATCACAGGCCAGGCTATCGCGCGAGTGGAACCCCAATGGGAAGTGGCGAGTTTTTATTTATTATTTTTTCATTAACAGCTTGATGCCACACCGTATTTTAACTACAAGTATGGCATTTTCAGCATGGATATCGGTAGCCCAAATTTTGCAGGCCGACCATAGATATCGGGTGTGCGTCGGCAGCGGAACGAACCCCGGAGCATGTGCATGGTCGGTGAGAGTCCTAACCACTGTGCCACCGTCGGTGGGGGGGGTCACACGGAGGAGGTCATGTGAAGAGGAGATAAAAGCATGTGGGCAGACGTGGAGCCAGGTGAAAACGTTGGCAGAGAACCGAACGCAATGGGGACGTGCGTCTGAAGCCTTATTTTCCTCTGAGAACTAAAGGAAACAATAATAATAATTATTATTATTCTAACTGAAAATTATCACGCAGCTCAGTGTACCTACATAAAATCAGACTAGAAAGAAACAGCATAACCGAACAAAACAACTATTTGGTCGTATAAAAAGCAAGTAATTGTTACGAAGTCGTTGTTTTCAAGTGGAGGAATCATGAGATAAAAGTGTATCAAATGATAGTCGGCGGTTAATGGAATATCTTCAGATCAGCATGCCCATCGAAACCGTAGATCTATACATTACTAGCATAGGAAACTATTTCCCCAATAAAATTGTTGTCAAGTCCTGAGAATGTGAAGAGCCCTTATGAAAGTACTTTGACAAGGTGTTCCTTGTATTCTTTGCTGGTGAGCTTAACTACTCGTACCCTTAAAAAAGCTATATACAATGCCGTATTCCAGGTAGTCATGCATCTTAACGCCCTTAGCTATTTAAGCCAATGACTGGATAATTGAGTAACAAGGTGTTATACTTCGATGATTTTGAGTATATAGACATAGAAATTTAGCAGCACAATGGTATTCATAGACTGAAAACGGGTCGGCTATATTCGTGTCTGTATACCTTGCCTTGAGTCAGTTACCTTCTTCTCACTTATTCATTGTTAAGTAATTTTACTGACATTCATGTCTTTATTTTGTTATCGTTTCTAGAATGTTATGCAATTACTTTTATTCCAACTTTCTGTTCCTCTTTCCCTAATTCATTTGTTCGCTAGCAATCAAAAAGGGCTTCCGGATGACAAAGTAGACTCCGATCTCAGCAGTAACACCAGCCTAGAGCAAAACTTGAAGTCTCACACAAAACAGATCATCACTCAATCACCCTCTGAATTTAACACAACTACAACAGGCTAGGAGATACTTTCTTTGTAGTGGGTTCCAAATTAGGACTCGGGCTGTTCCTTGAAATATACAGACTAGCCGCAAGAAGTTGACAGGTTTATGCACCCTGATCAAAATGTTTGGTAACAGATATGAAGGAGACCTAGTAATCAAAAAAGTATATTCATATTTATAAATAAGACCAAAAGCTATAGGGCTGATAGACAAGTGACTGAGGGATGCAAGCCTATTCATTGGATTTTGCTCCTTGCTGACGCCACAATACCTATCAGTGTCACGCACCTACTCAACCATCATGATATGCTCTTAAATGTTCTCGAAAGTATTCTGGTAAATGGTCCCTTTAGACTGTCTATTAATGGCATCACCTACAGAGGTCACAGCTTATCACTGGTTAAGATAGTTGATCCAACTTTTCAGCCGGTTGTTGACAAGTACTCGGGTTAGAACTGCCCGTCTTACCATCTGCCGTGCATAACCAGCAATGTTACGCATCACATAACAACCCCAGTTAAACCCACGACATCTGAGGCACGACTATGTGCTCCTGACAAACCTCGACTGGCAAGAAATGAATTCAACCATGTGCTCACACTTGGTATCATTCGGCCATGGAACAGCCCAAGGGGATCCCAACTTTATATAGTACTGAAGAAGGATAGCAACGACTGGCAACCCAATGGTGATTACCGGCGAGTGAACGCTGAAACTAGCCCTGATTACTAATTATTGCCTCACATACATGACTTGGTGGCAACATTATGTGATGCAACTATTTTTTCGAAGATAGACTTGGTTTAAATCAAACAACCAAACGCCGATGGCACCAGAGGATATACCGAAAACAGCTATCATTATGTCTTTCAGACTGTTTGAATTTCTACGTATCCTATTTGATCTCCGGAATGCAGCACAAACATTCCAACACCTAACTGACGAGGTGTTTCGTCGTCTTGACTTTTTATTCGCATACAGAGACGGCTACCTCATTGCGAGTACGCACAAGGAAACTCACCTTAGACACTCGGGTTTGGCATTCAAAACGTTATGCCGACATGATGTTACCACTAATATTCAAAAGCCTCAGATGGGAATACAATCACTCGACTTTCTCTATCACAACATTGACTGCAAGGGTATCTGCCCACTGACTGTAAAACTTGAGGCGATTCCTTACTTTCCAGAGCCACAGACAGTGAAAAGTCTTCGCACTTTCAACGCTTCATTCCTAACTGTGCCACCAACAGACCTTCTTCTAGGAAATAACAAGTCCATCGAACCTGACGAGTCATGTTAAAAGAGATATTGCGGATTTTACTCTTCTTATGTATCAGGATGCAACAGCACCACTAAATATCTCAGTTGATGCACCAGACACTGCAATCAATGCAGTCCTGCAACAACTAGTCAACAGAGAGTGGCAAACACTCGCCTTTGTTATCGAGGTGCCTACAACCAGCAGCGAAGAAATTCTGGCTATGCACTGTGTTATACGCTTTTACTTCTGACATTCAATAGCGGCTTGTGTTATCGTGATTTTCACTGACCACAAACGTTTGACGCACTCTCTTGACTCAATTATAGATAAGTATTCACCCAAAGAATCACGACAACTTTATTACGTCTCATAGTTTACATGGAATATTCGCTATATATCAGGAGTGAACAACACTGTAGCAAAAGCCTTGTGGCACATTTGTTCCCTCGTCTAAATTGCTGGCACAGACGTTGTGAAATTGGCACACCTTCGAAAGGAAGATACTGAGCTTCCACATGAGTTGTCGGAAACAACTAATCGATTGGCTGAAAAACACTTAGGAACTGTTATTACTATTATTCCCTGGAGTTTCGAGTAGAAAATAGGGCTTCAATAACACAATTGCACTTTGTCATGTCTTCTGCCATCCTCTCCAGCTTGGACCACGGTTGCCCACAATCTCTTATCTCCTCCTCACCACACGATCTCCTCCAAGTCACCCTAAGAGGACCAAATCGTCGCTCCCCTTTGGGATTCCTCTAGAGGGCCTGGCGCACGAAGTCATTAGACGGTTTCCTCAATGTATGCCCGATCCACCTCCATTTTCTCCTACATATTTGTTGAGAAATAGGCTCTTGGTTGGTTTGTTCCCACAGTTTCTTGTTACTAGTTCTTTTTGGCTGGCCATTTGGTCTTCAGTATGGGGCAAGCGAAGACAGCTGTTGATAAAATCTGCAACCTTCTGGAAATCCTTTCCATGGCACGCAGTGCAAGATTCTGACCCATATAGTAGAAATGACTGACTGACTGACCGCATTTGTGTTGGAAATCCGAATCTCTTTCTTCAAGCTGACTGAGTGCAGAAGATTTCCAAGCTGGTTTCAGGTTGATGAAGGTGTATCTGGCCTTTCCGATTCTGACTTTAACATCTTCAACTATGCCGTTTGCCTGTGGTTGGAACGATGCTTCCCAGATAAGTGAAGGAAGCAACCTCTGTCAAATCTCTCCCGTTGATGATGACTGGTGCTGGTTGTTGTTGTTGTTGTTGTCGGTTCGAAATCTTCATCACCACCGTCTTCTCTATGTTCACCTACAGTCCTGTTGCTGCTTCTTCAGCCAGCTTGTTGGTTTTCACTTGGGGTTTTTTGTGATATTCGACATATATCATCTGCAAAATCCAGATCTTCTAGAGTCGTCCTACCGTTCGTGCAGCCTATTCGTGTCTCCTCGCTCCCCACAGTCTAGCGAATAATCCAGACCTCCACAATTAAGAATATCATCGGTGATAATAGGCAGCTAGCTTGTCTTACTGCTCTATTCACTTCGAACGCATCTCTGAGTTGTCCGTTGTGGATCACCTGACACGTGGCAATGTCATATAGCCAACTGTTAAATGAGGTCGATAAAGACTTGGTCACTGCATGCCGTAGTGTTGAATTAGTTTCCAAATTACTTCTCTGTCAACGCTGTTGAAGGCTTTTTCGAAGTCGATAAAGTTGAGGTAGAGGTTTGACTGCCATTCTATGCCTTGTTCGATGACGATTCGTAGAGTTGCAATTTGATCAGCACATGATTTGCCTTTCCTGAAACCACCTTGTTGTTGGTGGTCTATTCAAGAGTCCTTTGAAGTGATCAGCATATTGTTTTATTTGTTTCTCCTCATTGGTGATCAGGTTCCCTTGGGCTTCTTCTATTGGTTTCATCATCCGGGTTGATATCTTCCCGGATAGAGGCCTGGTTATCTGATATAAGGTCCTGCGGTCTCTTTTACCTGTGGCCTACCTGTTGTGCTTCAGCTGCCAGTGTGTCGTAGAATCGTCTTTTGTCTTTCCTGGCACTCTTCTCCACTTCTTTATTCGGTGCAGTGTACATTGAACTCGGCTTCTCCTACTCTTGTCCATCTTTGCATTGAGTCATCTTCTCTTTCACCACCCCCCTCTCTTCGATTAGCTTCCAGGTATCCATTGAGAGCCATTCCTTGTTGTGTCTCTTCATTCTTCCTAGATTATTTATACACGCCTCCTTCAGAGAGTTAGTCCCAATGTTCTTCCACGCAGGTTTCCTCAGTGATATCACGTAGTGTCTCCAACTTTGGTCTGATATCTGTATTGTAATTTTGTCCTTCAGTTTCTGAATGTTGAACTTGAATTGTAGCCTGTCTCCAGTTGTTTTCAGTGATTTCAGCTTCACCTTGGAGGTTCATTGAATTAGATGATGGTCTGAGCCCACCTCTGCTCCTCTTCTCAACTTTGTGTCCAGCAGGATGCGTCTCCACTTCCTTGAGCAATATTGAGATGAAATCTATCTGGTTTGTGGTGTGTGCATCAGGCGAAATCCATGTTGTTTTGTGTACATCCTTGCTTGAACACGCTGCCTCCGATTACCAGATCATTGAAAGTGCAGGAGTCTTCAAGTAATTTTCCCTTCTCATTCACTTAGTCCAGAGCCTCTCAACCCATGATGAGTTCCCTTCCTGTATTATCTTCTCCTATTTCGGTCGGCATTCATATCGTCCATGAGGATTTCGATGTCACCATTTGGGATGTTGTCCATTACTGTCTGTAGTTGTCTATAAAGATTTTCCTTCTTCTCTTGTTCCGCGTTGTTTGTAGCACTGTGCATATCATTGCATGACAATTGTGACCTTCCTTCTTTTTGAGTTGAATCTTGTCGTCATGACCCTGGATGAGATTGGTTCCCTCTCTATTAGGGTTTTGGTTGCCGTTCGCGACATCATTATGACCACCCACTGCTTCAGTGTGCTCGTGGTTGTCGTCTAGGTGACCAGACCGGAGTAGGTTACTGACTCTCCAGTTGACGACTTTGATAATCCACATCCATTTCACCTACTATCGCAGATTCCCAGCACTTTTATGCCATATCTCCTCATTTCTTTGCCGACCTGGCCAGCCTTGTACATTGTACGGACATTCCACGTCCCCATTCTTATTCTTGATTTCATCGAAAGAAGAAACATCTGCTGACTGGCTTCCCAAAGGCATTCGACAACCTACATCATTTCGCCTCTCCGATTCCAGCGAAGAATAAGTTTGTTATTTCAGATTTTTGTATTTTGAATATTTTCTGCGTTGAAGTTTCTCTAGCAGTTTTATGGCTTTTGTGGTGTTGGGTGGATAGCCCCACAGCCAACCCTCCCTCTTTATCCAGGCTTGCTACTGGCTAAAATACTAGCGAGCTATTTAACTGGCCGATGTTTTGTTGGGAATTTACGAAAAGATTAGTCTTTGCTTACCTATGTATTTTTAACTTCTTGTCTCATCAACACTCGTCAAATTTCGAGTGCATATTGGGGTGCGCATTTGATAATAATAATAATAATTTGCTTTATTCCAAAACAGTACTTGTGATACAGAATGGAATTCTCAGCATTTTTTTACTACAGTATTGCATCCAGTTAGTACATTATCAATAAATAGAATTCTACATAGATTAAGGAAACCACAGTTCATTATTACAACAACACATTGGCATGGCGGTAGCAAAGGTAAAGCTGAAACAGTGTTTGGAGGTGTTAGAAAAGTGGGAGCTGTCATATTTACTGGCGTAAGCGAGAGAAAGAAACAAAGCAGCACATAACGGAAAAAAAGAGAGAGAAAAGGAAAAGAAAGAAAGAAAATGTTGTACCTATAAATGATGTGAGTTGGAAAGACGAGATCCAGTTGTACTACTGACTATTTAATGAATTATAGGTGTCACGCCTAATGCTTTCTTTATCGCACAGAACACGAGCTAAGTAGGGTATGGTTGAGTTTTTGTACTTGCTGGTGCGAGCATATAGTTTTCTATATTGGCTTCTGGTTTTACCTGATGAGATGCAAGGGGAGAGTTGTGAGTGAAGAGGGTGGTGTGAGTTAGATAAAATGGATTTGGCCCATTTCTCACAGGAGTCCATGTGCCTGTCAACCAGAATATTAACAAGCTGGTTAAGTGGCACGTTGCTTACCCTGCTGACAACCTTTAACATCCTGCGTAATATGTTATAGTCTTTCTTCAGTAGCCCGGGAAAAACTGAGGGGGAACAATAGAGAATAATAGGCAGGATGCGAGAATTAACGAATTGTAGGAGTAAGGGTTGGGTTATACCAGAATGTTTTAACTTCTTGATTTAGAAGGTAAGACGGAATATTTTCTTAGAAATCGCTAAGATATGAGACGACCAGGAGAGATCAGCAGATAGAATGACGCCTAGGTATTTAATTTCCGATTTGGTTTCTATTTCAGTGCCGTCTATGTTGCATACCTCGTGAGAGCCAACTAGTTTGTTTAGGTCGGATTTATGCCTAAAGGTGAAATTGACTGTTTGGCATTTGCAGGGGTAAGAACATTTTCCTTGGACCACTGGCTGATTTCTGACAGAAAGCCATTAAGTTTAGAGCAGTCGCTTTGACATTTGACAGGCAAAGATACAGACAGATCGTCAGTATATTTGACAAAATTAATGTCATTTGAAGATGGTAAGTCATGTAGAAAGAAAGAAAAGAGAAGTGGGGAGAGTACAGCGCCTTGGGGGACTCCGGCTTCAGTGAGTACAGCAGAGGATGATTTACTTTTGTATACGGTGTACTGCATTCTGTTAGAGAAGTAGGAATGCAGCCAGTTAGTGACCCAGGACTCGGTTATTGTCAAAGACAGCTTATTTAGCAGGAGACATCTAGGTACAGAGTCAAAAGCAGAAGTGAAGTCAAGAAACGTGCAGCGGACGTATTTGGCACCTTTATCTAATGATGAGACGATGTTGTTGTGTAAGGCAGCTGCAGCGTCTAATGTACTCCTACCCTGTGTATAGGTGACTTGTTTGGGGTCTTCGAAGATTTTAAGGGAGGGTTCAAGTTTAAGAAGTATTAGATTTTCCATAAGCTTTAGAAACGGGGAAGTGATGTCAATGGGTCTGAAATTTACGTTATTGCCGTTTCCAGGATTAGGGGCAGGGAAAATATTGATGTCTTTCCATACATCAGGTACGATATTTGGATGAATTAATACGTATATTTATTCATGTGTATACTCTTACAGGTTGAGTGAAATGCAGGCTTTGAATCTATGAAGCGTATATGCTCCCGACCATTTATCTGCATCTCCGAATCCATCAGTCACTTGTCTATCAGCCCTATAGCTTTTGGTCTTATTTATAAATATGAATATACTTTTTTGATTACTAGGTCTCCTTCATATCTGTTACCAAACATTTTGATCAGGGTGCATAAACCTGTCAACTTCTTGCGGCTAGTCTGTATATTTCAAGGAACAGCCCGAGGCCTAATTTGGAACCCACTACAAAGAAAGTATCTCCTAGCCTGTTGTAGTTGTGTTAAATTCAGAGGGTGATTGAGTGATGATCTGTTTTGTGTGAGACTTCAAGTTTTGCTCTAGGCTGGTGTTACTGCTGAGATCGGAGTCTATTTTGTCATCCGGAAGCTACAAACAATGCGGAACAAGAGAAGAAGGAAGACCTTTATAGACAACTACAAACAGTAATGGACAACATCCCAAATGGTGACATCGAAATCCTCATGGACGATATGAATGCCGACCGAAATAGGAGAAGATAATACAGGAAGGGAACTCATCATGGGTTGAGAGGCTCTGGACTAAGTGAATGAGAAGGGAAAATTACTTGAAGACTCCTGCACTTTCAATGATCTGGTAATCGGAGGCAGCGTGTACAAGCCAAGGATGTACACAAAACAACATGGATTTCGCCTGATGCACACACCACAAACCAGATAGATTTCATCTCAATATTGCTCAAGGAAGTGGAGACGCATCCTGCTGGACACAAAGTTGAGAAGAGGAGCAGATGTGGGCTCAGACCATCATCTAATTCAATGAACCTCCAAGGTGAAGCTGAAATCACTGAAAACAACTGGAGACAGGCTACAATTCAAGTTCAACATTCAGAAACTGAAGGACAAAATTACAATACAGATATCAGACCAAAGTTGGAGACACTACGTGATATCACTGAGGAAACCTGCGTGGAAGAACATTGGGACTAACTCTCTGAAGGAGGCGTGTATAAATAATCTAGGAAGAATGAAGAGACACAACAAGGAATGGCTCTCAATGGATACCTGGAAGCTAATCGAAGAGAGGGGGGTGGTGAAAGAGAAGATGACTCAATGCAAAGATGGACAAGAGTAGGAGAAGCCGAGTTCAATGTACACTGCACCGAATAAAGAAGTGGAGAAGAGTGCCAGGAAAGACAAAAGACGATTCTACGACACACTGGCAGCTGAAGCACAACAGGTAGGCCACAGGTAAAAGAGACCGCAGGACCTTATATCAGATAACCAGGCCTCTATCCGGGAAGATATCAACCCGGATGATGAAACCAATAGAAGAAGCCCAAGGGAACCTGATCACCAATGAGGAGAAACAAATAAAACAATATGCTGATGACTTCAAAGGAATCTTGAATAGACCACCAACAACAAGGTGGTTTCAGGAAAGGCAAATCATGTGCTGATCAAATTGCAACTCTACGAATCGTCATCGAACAAAGCATAGAATGGCAGTCAAACCTCTACCTCAACTTTATCGACTTCGAAAAAGCCTTCAACAGCGTTGACAGAGAAGTAATTTGGAAACTAATTCAACACTACGGCATGCAGTGACCAAGTCTTTATCGACCTCATTTAACAGTTGGCTATATGACATTGCCACGTGTCAG